>OZ010682.1:12892162-13100274 GCA_963932265.1 Thymelicus lineola | reverse complement strand
GCTCCGGAACGGTGACAGGCTATCAATCATCTGCCAATAACGCTCTTTTGATTATAGAATCGAAGATTGGAGTAATCATTTATTTAACATAGTTAATATTATTATTATTTTATTTAATAAGTATTTGTGAATTTACCTTATAAAAAATCGATATTTTAATCGGAATTGATTTATTACTTATAAGTATTTATAAGTCAAAATACCTACCTAATGAATCAAATTGTAAGGGATGAATAATTAAAACGTTAATTTATTATGATCGTATTTTCGCCTGTTTTAATAATCTCGCTCTTACAAAATCTCTCATTATTTTGCTCACAGATTGTTAACTTAATAATAAGGTTTCAAACTAGCATACTTTCATCTTGTTTCGATATTCTAGCCCAAGATTGTTAGAAACCATCCCAGTCTCCTTTTCTTGGAGGCATTTTTAAAAACTTTTTTATTTTCTTGAACCCTTTTATATATATATAACTATGAGAAAGCCTTTGATTCTATCGAGACCTGGGCAGTACTAAATTCTCTTCAGCGGTGCCGGATCGACTACCGGTATATCGAGGTGTTGAAGTATTTATACTCATCAGCCACCATGTCCGTCAAAGTACACGACACAGCCACGAACCCCATCCAATTGCAGAGAGGTGCTTCACTATTGGCCTAATCCAAAAGCTCAGGGTAGCACAGCGGGCTATGGAGAGGGCTATGCTCGGTATTTCTCTACGTGATCGTATCAGAAACGAGGAGATCCGTAGACGAACAAGGGTAACCGACATAGCTCAAAGAATTAGCTGGCTGAAGTGGCAATGGGCTGGCCACATAGTGCGAAGGACCGATAACCGTTGGGGAAGAAAGGTCCTCGAATGGTGCCCGCGTCCGGAAAGCGGAGTACAGGACGCCCCCCGACAAGATGGACCGACGACCTGAAGAAGACAGCGGGCATCCGCTGGATTCAGAAGGCTCAGGACCGGTCAGAGTGGCGCAAGTTAGGGGAGGCCTATGTCTAGCAGTGGACCTCCAAGGGCTGATGGATGGATGGATGGATGGAATAATATTTATATAGATATAAACCACTTATAGGTTGAAACAATAATATTTATTGGGGGAGCGTTCATTTTTAATGTAGACGATCTCTAATGATTTATATTACATTTTAATTTTAAATTATAATACAACTCTTTCAACACTCAATTTCGAATAATATTTTCTAAGTATGAGTTACGAAAATTAATAAAATTACATACGTTTTCATATTTAATTGTACGTAGCGTTAGTTTTGACTACGAAGGAATAATGTGAACCTAGAATTTGTCATTTTAATATAAATTGTCTTTTACGCCCGCCTGACTATGACGTGTCACTATAAATCATTAAAGGAACAGCATTTTCATAATTATGGTAACAACATGACATGATTATATGATATCGTAAGATATTGTAAGTAAATGAAATATCTACGCACCCATGAAGTATTGATTAACTAATACGTTTTCTACAACATTGTAAATTATTACCAACCTTCTTTGGATACGATGATTTCCATAACTATTACGATATCGTATCTTGCAGTGTAAAACGATCTGATTCACCTTCAGGATTACTCGTGAAAGTCATTATTATATGCGATAGAATATGCTTGGAGTTAATTTGAGTTGTAGTTCGCACTGTACAAATCCGAATCGAATTACCTTGACTCTACAATGGTATACCTAGTATAATTCGTGCGTTAAGAAGCTTTCTTACACTATTAAATACTGAGATTATTACCATCATGTAAATGTACGGAGTAGTTGGATCTACATTGGAGTGCAGATTTTCGTGTTTTTTTGTAGGGGGGCTTGATCCTAATTAAATTATATCACGGATCCTTGGGCTCCGTCTTGATTAGTTATGACGACGGTTGAAAGTCGATGCACTGATTGAATGATTAACTTTAGTTTGAAATTACGACACTTCTTGGGCTAACGGTAAATATGTACCATGCTGTCAGTAAACCGTATCTGACAGATCTATAGAGTATTTTTAAAGGTGCTTGAAGAACTCTCTCAACGCTATTACCAAATTGATGCCAGAGATGTGGAAATGGGTCGTTTATTGCGCTGCGCATGGTTGGGTTCTCTGTAGACTTCCGTGCTTACCTAGCATAATATGAGACAGGTGATTAGATGGATGATTGGTTGTTTGGTTGGAGAATTCAGTTGGTTATCATCAATATCTGGTATCGTCACTATCGTTTATCATCTGACAACGGTACCGTAACGGGTAATTTGAAACCGCTGGCCAATGATATTATAAGTAAAAAAGAGGTATATTATATGTCACTAGCGCGCCGAAGATGAACATTGTAAGAGCAGTCAATTGACCTCTGTCTGCTCGTAGTCGCTCTGTCAATACAAGACGATATGCACGCTTTTTTGTCAGAAGTGCTTGAGGTTTGACATACAATGCTAAAATGCCTTCGTGTAATTGTAGTGTGATTGGTGTAGTGAAACAAAAGATAAACGTGTGTGTTGTAGCTCTTTTCGGAACAGATTTTTTGGTTGATTTGTAAGGACATGACGTATCTATATTTTTTAAACATTATTGCCGCTGGCATTACAATGACGCATGTTGTGCCGGCTCGTCATTCGCCGTGTATATTTATTATAGTTAGTGTTTACAACCGGACATATGAACAGATTGAGTATTTGAAAGAACGGGGAGTTTTCTAGGGTTACGAAGTCAAAATGGAACCGTTATGGGTTCGTCATGACCGCCCGCCCGTCCCTGCCAGCTAAATGGTGGACTTGTGAAAACTTTCATAGCAGTGGCATATAAATAATTATGATGAATTTAAAAGAAACACTATCACGGCTAGGGTAGCTTAAATAGTCATTGAGTAATAGTGGCATGACACGCACCTTGCCGGTATTTTTCTTTTACTTACTGGACAAACATTGTTTTACCCTCATTGAATTTCATTGTAAATAATTTTTTCAAAAAGGAAATTTCATTTCAGAAAATTAATAACATCATAACATGTTTATTTATCAGTAAAAACATGAGTTCGTGTTAATAATACACAAGGTGGCGTTTCATAGACTAACTTTTATTCATGTTTCACATTTCACAGAGTACTTAAACACATTACTTATGATAGGTGGCGCTAGTAGTTGCATTTATATTTTGTTACAATATTAACACCTCCGCTTAACAAAATCATAAATACTTTGAAATAGGTAATACACCAAGCTTTTCTGTGAAATATTTATGCTTTAAAGATCCTAAACTTTTTGTAAAAATGTCTGCTGGCATTTCAGCTGTTTCTAAATAATCAACTTTAACAAACTTATTTGCAACTGCCTCTCTCACAAAATGATATCTTACGTCTATATGTTTAGACCTTCTATGGTATACTGGATTCAAAATAAGTTTTTGTGCACTTTGACAATCATTATACAAAGTAATTGTTTTTGAATAACCTAAAATCTCAAACAATAGATTCTTTAAATAGATGGCCTCTTTACTGGCTTCTGACATGGAAATGTACTCTGCTTCTGTTGAGGACAGAGCTACATTTCTTTGTTTCCTACATTCAAAAGAAATAACTGTACCAGACAATTTAAAACAAAACCCAGAAAAAGATTTTCTATCATTTGGATCTGAACCCCAATCTGCATCAGCATATCCTTCTATATAAGAATTATCCTTAGAAAAAACAAGACCATAATTTTTAGTACCTTTTAAATACTTTAAAATTCTTTTTAAATGTTTCCAATGAGTTTCATCATATGAATTATTAAACTGGCTCAAATAACATACACTGTAAGCTATGTCTGGTCTGGTTAGGACAGCTAAATACATTAAGTTACCTATCAATTGTCTATATGGAATCTTTTTATCACAAAAACTATTCTTACATTTTTCCAATCTTAAATTAATCTCCATAGGAGTTTCTGCAGCTTTACAATGTGACATGTTAAATCTTTTCAACAAGCTTTCTATATATTGTTCTTGATCAACAGTTATAACATTTTCATACATATTTACTCTTAAGCCTAAACACTGCTTTATTTGACCCAGATCTTTAATTTTAAATTTACTACTCAAGTCTTGTATGAACTGATTAGTTGCCATTTTACAATTAGCGAAAAAAAAAAAATCATCAACAAACAACGCTATTATAACTTTAGCATTTCCTTCAAATTTTGTAAACAAACAAGGTTCATACTTAGATTTTAAATATCCTAAAGACTCTAAGTAATCATTGACTCTCTGATACCAAGCACGTAATGATTGCTTTAGTCCATAGATGGCACGTTTAAGTTTTAATACTTTGTTATCATCATCATTACAATCTTTATAAAATACAGGTTTTTGCATATACACAGACTCATTCAAAAGACCATTTAGAAAGGCTGTAGTGACATCAAGATGACGTATATCTAAACCTAGTTTTACTGCTATTGAAAATAACAATCTTAAGGTAGTATAACGGAGCACAGGTGAAAAGGTTTCATGATAGTCTATGCCAGCTTTCTGTGAAAAACCTTTTGCCACTAATCTTGCCCGATAACGCACATTACCAACACTGTCATACTTCTTCTTAAATACCCATTTGCACTGCACTATTGTAGAGTCACGAGGCTTATCCACGAGCTCCCACGCATCATTCTTCTTAAATGATTCTAGTTCCTCCTCCATGCTTGATTTCCAAAATTTACTTTCAGGTCCATTTAAAGCTTCCTCGAGTGTAATATCCATTATATTTTGATCATCTGATTCTGCAATACATAAATGATTATAGGCAAATCTATCAGGTATTTTTCTCACACGCTTGCTTGGAATGTCCTGATTCAAATCTAATAATGAAACATCTGGTTCTGATGCTGTTTCGGAAAAACTCTCATATTCGTCACTTATTGAAGAAGCTTCTGGAATATATGTGATATCATTATCGTCATACCCAGTATCTATACTATATCTTTTTCTACTTTCTTCTTCTTCTTCACTCTGTTCCTCCGCTGAAGCCTTGCATTCAATAGGAATCTCCACTGTATTTTTGGTTGTTTCCATTATGATGATGTCTCTGCTGGTTGTGACAGAGTTATTTTCTGGGTCGTAAACCCTATAGCCTTTCACATTGTCTGCATAACCTACCAAAATAAGTTCTTTAGCCTTCATATCCCATTTTAAGCGCTTTTCTTTTGGTATGTACATCATTACCTTACTTCCAAAAATACGTACATGACTTAAGTTGGGCTTTTTCTTTGTCCAGGCTTCATATGGAGTCCTGTTGTTTAATCCGGTAACAACTGACCGATTCCTTAGGTATACAGAGGTATTTATGGCTTCTGCCCAAAACTTTTTATGTAAACCGGCATCAAAAATTAGACATCTTGCCTTTTCAACCAATGATCTATTCATCCTTTCACACACACCATTTTGCTGTGGCGTGTAGGCATTACTTTTCTGATGAATTATTCCTTGTTGTTTTAGATATCTTTCAAAGTCTTGACTGCAGAACTCACCGCCATTGTCTGTTCTTAGAGTTTTAATTTTCCGATCCGTCTGTTTTTCTACCATTGACTGGAATTCTTTAAAAAACTTAAAAACCTCTGACTTTGTTTTCATGAAGTATACAAAAACCATCCTGCTGAAGTCATCCACAAACAGTACGTAGTATCTGGATCCTCCAATGGACACATTTTCCATCGGACCACTTACATCAGAGTGTATCAGTTCTAAAATATCCTGGGTGTTAGTTGAGCTAGGCTGAAAAGGTAGTCTAGCCTGCTTCCCCTTACAGCAAACAGTACACTTAGATTTGTCAACGTCTGCTTTATCTGTGTATGAGATACCTTCTGCGGCTCCATTCTTCATTTTGTTCAAGCTAGTACTGTTGATGTGCCCCAATCGTCGATGCCAAGTTTCACTTGATACCTTAGCTGTGGCTGCTAATAACTGTTCTGATTTCTTAGTATATAATCTGTACACACCTTCTACTAATTCTGCCTTTCCCACTAGAGTTCTCTGTTGATTGTAAATATAGCAAAATTTTTCTTTAAATATTACTTTATTTCCATTCTCAATCAACTGACTCACTGAAAGCAAGTTTGTTGTTAAACTCGGTATGCACAATACATCTGAAACTGTGATGTCATATTCTACACCACTCACAACTGTAATGATGTTTACATCACCAGAACACAGCACTGGGACACATGTTTTGTTTGCAACAATTATTTCTTTGGTTTCATGTTCGTATGATGGATTCTCAATGTATTCTTTCTTCGCTGTCATGTGTTTACTGGCCCCGCTATCAATGTACCAACTATCGCAGTTGAACTTTCCACTTAGGAAAATAGCGCTAAAGGCATTGGATTGTTTTCTTTTGCTGGTTTCTAAACTCGGACACTGATTTTTGTAATGACCTGTTTGCTTACATTTATAGCATTTTATTACTTTTACAGCTTTTGACATTTCTCCAGTGGATTGTCTCTGGTCGTATTTAATATTGCCGTATTTCGTACTATTGTTCCTGCTGGTCATATCAATTTTGCTATATTTCGTACGTTGCGTATTTTTCACAGCAAAAGCACTCTCCGAGGCGCAAATTCGAACATCACTACACATGTCCATCAACTTCGTTTTAATGACGTCGGCACTTATATCAATGCCCGAATGTTCAATGGCCATTAACATGGGGCCATATTTTTCGGGTAATCCTGCTAACATTAATGCTCCAATCCACTCATCTGTAATTTTGAAGCCCGTACCTTGTAACCTCTGACTTGTTTCTACAATTTCAGTTACATACTGGGTCATGGAATCACAGTTATCAAGCCGTATGTTGATGAGCTTGCGTAACAAGCCGATTTTTCTTGTATAGCCGGTATCATCAAACATTTTCTTTAACATGATCCATAAATCAAAGGTTGTTGATGCATGCTTAATATGCACATAAAGTGATGGGTCAATCGTCAACACTAGCTTCGCTTTAGCTTTAGCATCTTCATTTATTTGGCTTGTCGTAGGTGAAGCCGGTAACTTCTCAGCGATTGCGGACGCCATGTTTTCTAACACCAATACATTTTTCACTGCAAAACACCAATCTTCATAGTTCTCTCGCCCTTTTAACTTTGGAATGTTAGCAATATAGTTCGTCGTCATTTTTTTTACGAAACCAAACAGTACTACGCGTTCTAGTCTATCGAAAAAGAATTTATTAATTACGTAAGCCCATAACCTGTTAATAATACACAAGGTGGCGTTTCATAGACTAACTTTTATTCATGTTTCACATTTCACAGAGTACTTAAACACATTACTTATGATAGGTGGCGCTAGTAGTTGCATTTATATTTTGTTACAATATTAACAGTTCGAAATGAACATTCGTCCTAACTTAATATTCATAGCGAATTCGTTAAATTTTGTATTCGGTAATTTCAAATGTGCAAAATTTTAGCGAGAACTGCGAGATTTCATACGTGAAATGACGAGATTTCTCGGGAGCGTGTTCAGGTACGAATTTAAGTTGACGTAGAAATGCACGTTAGCCGTGTAGCGCTTTAGCAAATGTTACCAAGGTTTTTTATTCCTGCTAGCAAGCAGATTTCGCATTGCTACTGCAACATTACCTACTTCAGGTACAAATAGTGTTTGGTTAATTTCATTTCATTTCAATCTAAAAACCGGGCAAATGCGTGTCAGGCCACGCGCAATGTAGGGTTCCGAAGTAGTAAGTTTATCGACTATTACTCATTAACTATTTATGCTAACATAGCTGTGATAAATTTCCTTGTAAATTCATTATAATAACCTATTTTTGCGAATTTTCTCACTTGTCCAACTCCAACTGTTTAGCCAGTGGGGACGACGACGTATCTTGACTTTTTTTTATGGAAATAGCCGGTAAACGAGCTGACGATCCACCTGATGGTAAGTGGCTATCGCCGCCCATGAACATCAGCAACACCAAAGGCATCACTGATGCGTTGCCGGCCAAGAAAGAAAGAAGAAAAAGGAAGAAAGAACTGGCTCTCAAGCCCCCAGCCGGAACACGACGAGTCGTTTGGCGGCTGACTCATGCTCGAGGGTGGTAGCTATCCAGGCGAACCCCTGGAGAAATAATAATGGTATTAATTAACAATTAAAATCAATACTACTAATATAATCCCTCCGAGGGCCTACCACGAGCGGGCCGGATTAGTCGCCTTTTACGACACCCTTCCGGCGTGGGATTGGGTTAGTATTCTAAGCCGCCCCAATACGGCTAACTCTAACCAAAATTAGCATTTAAAGCCAAATATTACGCAAATGGACCTCTAATTTCAAAAATAGTCTTAGAAGACTCGTAACATTTTTTTAAAGTCCTTTTCAACGATACCCCATACTGTAGGTTCGTGACGAATAAAAAAGTCATCCTCAGGGAGGTTCCCTGGAAAAAAATATTTTTCAACATTTCATTCTATGATTCTGGAGTTTCAATAAATATTTATATCCATGCCAAATTACAGTTTTCTAGCAATAAGGATCTCGGCGCTTTATTTCGGACAACGGACGTGTCGTACAATATGACGAAACTATAAGGGTTCCGATTTTACTTGGAAACCCTAAAAAGGCAGGATTTTTATTTAATAAGTCCCACGATCTACTTCACAAAAGTTTATTTTATTCTTCTCAAATCAAAATTGGAGTGTTAGATATTTAGTGAAGTTCTGTAAGGTATCCATTTTTCATCCGTTGTACAGAACCCTAATAAACCTTTATTTGTTGCCAATTTACACAGCTTTATATCATTAGCAACTCTGCAAACATTAGTAGAACTTCCTGGAACATCTGGATTTATTTGTAAAGGAAATGGCTCAAAATTCAACAGAGTTTGCATAATTAAACAGTGCGCTCTACCGAAATTAATAACAATATACGATAAGCAATATTGTTAGATTCTATTAGTTTACATTTACGGTTTCCGCGCGGTTTGGTATTATTACATAGTACCGCTGTCTATGGATTCACACGCAATTAAGTTTTATGTCGTGTACTCTCACTAGTAATCCCAAGTCCCAACTCATTTCGCTTCCAGAACCCATCTCCTCGTACGTTCACAAATATAAATAGCACGGCGATTCTGTTGTCTCAGTTAGAATACGTCATAATTTCTGAAATATTTGTGAAAATTTCTCAAGTTAAAGCGTGGTGAGATAATTACGTATAAAAATAAAGAAATAATGGTAATTCTACTTCATTCTTTTTGATTATAAAACGAACAGACGAGCCGCCCTGGGACAAGTGGTCAACGTCGCCTATGGACATCAGTATCGAAAATTTCAAATCAAAGTTACAAAAGAGGTGGATGTAAATACGACCACGTTACAGTTTTATTATTAGCACTAGCTGTGCCGCGCCGTTACACCCGCGTTAATTTGTGGGAAAAACCAACTATTAAATATAATATGATGTTATATAGCCTTCCTCAATAAATGGACTATCAAACACAAAAAGAATTTTTCAATTCGAACTAGTAGTTCCTGAGATTAGCGCGTTCAACCAAACAAGCTTTTCAGCTTTATAATATTAGTATAGCGTTAGATAGTTTTCGAGATTAGCTATGTTCCATGAAATTACCGAACACGTACCCACTGTCTCATACAGGACACGGATGCCCCAGGGGCGACCCTTTCATTTCCTTTCGAAAAAAAATTAAATTACATTTTAGCCGGATGTTTTATCATTGAATATGTTATTCCCCAGGTTTTCTGTGGCCGCTTCTTGTCGGGATTACATCCAAATTTTGCCGGGAGAGCAGTTTTTGTGTTACGGTTAGAGGGATGGATGCTTAATTATCCTTAAATTTAATACCTACATCGAAATTTTTTGCTATTTTGTTAGTGATTTACGCTTACGGAATTTCCAACATCAGACAATTCGCACAAAGTTTGTGCATTTTCTTAAATATAATTAAGGTGAAATTTTAAAACTTAATAATAGTATTTAGCATAAATTCAGAGATTTAATTTGACGTTACATCGGCTACATCGCATTGTCTCCACTCTCACACACTCATAATAATTCATCAGTCACGCTATGATTAAAAAGATTCGAGACTAAAGCCCGCCTGAGTGCAGTCTATGGTATCTTCTTTATTACGTCATCCTACTTAATATGAAATGAAATTTTGGGAATTGGCACACGCGTACCTCATAAAGTCGGGATAGACCGTTTGACGCTCACTTGAGCCGACTGAAGATTCTGTTGACATTGATATTACCCATTTTCTGCGTTGTGGCACAAAATTCCAAAAAGTGGTGTTATGAAAATTGTAATTCATCTGTCACATTATATTCTCTGTGGAATTGTTACTTCAAATCCATTGCGAGATAGAATATGAAAAAAATCAAGGATGGTTAGAGCCTTTTTAACCCCCGATATAAGTTTGACGTGTTGTGTATCTGTATGTTTATCTGTGGCATCGTAGCTCCCAAACGGATGATTCGATTTTGATTTAGTTTTTTTTTGTTTGAAATGTAATATAACTTAATCCAATATGTTTTTAGCTATGTTTATAAAACTATCGGGGTTTTTTTAATTTAAATTTAAGATTAAACTAGTTGATCTTATAGCATAGTTACCTATTGTAATTATACAGTATTAACATTACAATTGCGTTCAATACGAGGTACACGAGTCGTAACCAACGTTAATATCAATTAAATAAAACATCCAGCAGAATTTTAAAGGCATTAGCAATTTCCTGTTCTGGCGATTAATTCCCTCGTAGGCTTTCGTGTCCCTAAGGTCAATCGGGTTCGGAAATAGGTTGATCAACCGGAGCGTTTGATTTGCTGTAATTAAGGAAGGCGACGTCGGGCCTCCACGAGTTATCCTTTATCGGCTAAATGTACTTTTATCTTTCAAATTGAGTGAGAAATAAGTTGAATCCTAAAAAATTTTTTTTTTTAAACGCTTTTATTTCAATAATGTTTAGTTTATAAAATTAGCTACAAGTTGTGAAAATTTCAAGTCTCTACGTAAAATAGAACATAGAGAATTATGCGTCTAAAGTCTGAAAATCGTTTTTTTTAATTTAATTTTTTTTTTTTTTTTAATTTTCGTGTATTGTCATCGGAAATACACATGTCTGCCAAATTTCATCAATTTTCATTAAAGGGAAGTCATTCAAATTAACGTTACAAGATTTGATCCTTTGATCCTCCGAAGTGAAGCTAAATATAAAAGCGTTTAATAACCTTATTGCCGTGTAAATAGAGTAGCATTTTGATCATAATATTGAAGATTTGATGCTTTGATGCTCCGAAGTGAAGCTAAATAAAAGCGTTTAAATATAGAATTTACTACTGTAATATACTTATGTATACATGCTACATTCCTGATGATTACGTATTTCATACATACACAGATATACAAAACCATTATAATATCTATCTGTTGTTCTTTAATTTTAAAACCATTTAAATCCAGTAGACCACAACCAAAGTAAAGTCCCACTATGTATCATTATCAAACTCTCACTATCCATCTTTGACAAAAAAGGGCTTCATAATAAACAATCCGGTCAGTGCAATGATATTATAAGCAAAAAAGAGGTAGATATTTAAAACCAGTGGACCACAACCAAAGTAAAGTCCCACTATGTATCATTATCAAACTCTCACTATCCTTTGACAAAAAGGGCTTCATAATAAACAATCCGGTCAGTGCAATGATATTATAAGCAAAAAAGAGGTAGATATTTAAAACCAGTGGACCACAACCAAAGTAAAGTCCCACTATGTATCATTATCAAACTCTCACTGTCCATCTTTGACAAAAAGGGCTTTATAATAAACAATCCGGTCACTGCAATGATATTATAAGCAAAAAAGAGGTAGATATTTAAAACCAGTGGACCACAACCAAAGTAAAGTCCCACTATGTATCATTATCAAACTCTCACTATCCATCTTTGACAAAAAGGGCTTCATAATAAACAATCCGGTCAGTTCAATGATAAGCAAAAAAGAGGTAGATATGTCACTAGCGCGCCGAAGACGAAGATCGTAAGAGCAGTCAATTGACCTCGTCTGTTCATAGTCGCTCTGTCAATATAAGACGATACGCACGCTTTTGTTGTTATAAGTGCTTGAGATTTGACTTAAAACGTTAAAATGCCTTCGTGTATTATTGTAGTGTGATTGGTGTAGTGAAACAAAAGATAAACGTGTGTGTTGTAGCTCTTTTCGGAACAGATTTTTTGGTTGATTTGTACGTATCTATATTTTTTTATCATTGGGTCAATGACTCTTAATAATAAGTTAACAAGTGAACGCTTAGCAAATACGAGTAGATACGAGCATCGCTTACTATTTCCCTGTTTACGATGTAGCAAGTCGGTCGTTTGCGTCCTTAGATTAAGCTTCCAGTTAATTTCCTGCGTTTAATTCCAGAATGAGGTCATCTACGGCACATTCCCACTTAATATCGTAGCTGCCGCCTGATTGGAGCCGATCGCTACCGACCTTAAGACCTCCTTGAATTTATAAGCGGCGTAATCTCAAAATTCCAGGCGGAAAATTATCTCAAAGTTATTTTACAGAACCAAGTTTAGAAGAAAGTAAATTCTCATTGAAATATAATACGTTTGCGGTTTGCGTGCTTATATTTTACCAAAATAGAATTAAGCAAAATTTGCAAGTGACAGTTGTGAAATAATGTCTAGTTTATTAATGAAAATACTAACTATATTATCTAATGATGATAATTCATCTTTGATCGTCGGTAGTTGGATGGGTGACCGCTAGTGGCTAAAAATTCTTGAGCGTTTCCGTGCTTCGGAGGGCACGTAAAGCCGTCGGTCCTGGTTGTAATCATATGATAACAGTCGTTAAGCCATGTCGGAAGCCCTCGGGCGGTTTGAAAACTTCCGACACTCGGTTTGGCCACTAACCCCTCCACCAATCTGCACTGGAGCAGCGTGGTGGAGATCCTCAAGAGGAGAGACCCGTGCCCAGTAGTGGGCCATTAATGGGTTGAAGCCAAGCCATCTTTGTAGGTTTTTAAGATTATAATAATTATATATTATTATATAATATTATTTAGAAACTTGTATGTTATATTGTATAGTATTATAAAATATTCAAAAATAAATAAATAAGATTAAACTTCTTAATAACAAAAAGTTAGGCTGAAACATAAGTAAGTATATTTAAAATGCTAATTATACTCGTACGAAACGTGTTCTTGATATCGCTGATAATAATGAAACAAAGGTAATAATCTTGTTGCCTTTCTTTTAGTACTGAAATTAGGAATACGATATTTTCGTATTCATAGATAAATTGCCATGCAAATTTAAATAAAACGCCTCATGTGAATTTGTAATAAAGCGACGATAGTTTTGAAATGCGATCTCAGTTGGTGATCCCTAGATCGAATTCTCATGAAACTTTAAATATTCCGATCGCTGGTTTGAAGTTGATTTTCATTTGCTTGGGTGAAGGAAAATATTTCGTATAAACCTTGTGCTTTAGACCCAAGCTTGAAAAGTTGAAACGCGACTATTCACTAGTAAATTTGACTCATTCACTAGTAAAATTTGATAATGTATTAGAAGCTTAATTTTATCTTAGTTTAATTTCCCTGTTAAATTAGTCTTAGTTAAATTATGTATATTTTTTTTCTTTTATTTTGAACCGTTTTTATCTTTTTTATAATATTTAGTTTCATGATCTAACTCAGTACTAAATGGCCTGTACTAAGTTAAATATTCAGGCTACCCACAACACTGATTTTCAATACAAATACTCGTATAATGTGTAGTAGACAGTACTGCGGAGACGCACATAGTTAATATAAGTCATCCATCCAACCATTAATTAGCCTTTGGAGGTCCACTGCTGGACATAGGCCTCCCCTAACTTGCGCCACTCTGACCGGTCCTGAGCCTTCTGAATCCAGCGGATGCCCGCTGTTTTCTTCAGGTCGTCGGTTCATCTTGTCGGGGGGCGTCCTGTACTCCGTTTTCCGAGACGGGGGCGTCCTGTACTCCGTTTTCGGCGCCATTCGAGGACCTTTCTTCCCCAACGGTTATCGGTCCTTCGCACTATGTGGCGAGCCCATTGCCACTTCAGTCAGCTAATTCTTTGAGCTATGTCGGTTACCCTTGTTCGTCTACGGATCTCCTCAGTTCTAATGCGATCACGTAGAGAAATACCGAGCATAGCCCTCTCCATAGCCCGCTATATATTTATTAAATGTGTTCTGAGTTATTTCTGAAGGATCTATGTTTTTGTTTTTAAAGCGAACAACTTACTAAATAACGTATAAATTAACTTGCGACGGGTAATATACTACGGCAAACATTTTTACGTAGCTACCATTAGGTAACGGCGAGTGTCCCCATGTGTAGTTTGGTATGCAAAGTGTAACATGGGTAGAGTCAAAGTGACTATCGCGTGTGTGTTTTAACTATGTATTTTACTAAATTTGGCCTAACAGACTTCTGGCACGGAGAACTAAGCTGGTGTTAATTACCTAACTATATATTAATATTTTAGTGTAGCCAGTCAAACTCTCTTGGAGTCTTGAAGCAATCGCTGATATTGAATTATTGAAATTGTACCTTCCATTGGAGTATGCTCATCCACATGAGATGAAGATTGGCTTCAACCCATTAATGTCCTACTACTGGGCATAGTTCTCTCCTCATAAGGAGGCCTAGAGCATACTTCACAACGCTGCTCCAGTGCGCATTGGTGGAGGGGTTAGTAACCAACCCGAGTGTCGGAAGTTTTCAAACCGCCCGAGGGCCTCCGACATGGCTTAACGACTGTTATCTTATGATAACAACCGGGATGGATGGCTTTACGTGCCCTCCGAAGCACGGAACCGCTCTAGATTTTTTGGCCACTAGCGGTCACCCATCAAATTACCGACCGCGCCCGCTGTTGCTTAACTTTGTCGATCACTTAGGATCGACGCAAGCCGCTGGGCTATGAGCGCTTCAGATGACTATCAGACGCAAATACTTGAACAACTTTAGAAAATATATGAAAAACGTAAATAGTTCCTATAACATTTGAGGGTTGCCCTCGATTTCCCTGGGATCCCATCATCAGATCCTGACTTGGTGGTAAATGGAACCAAATTGAAAGTATACCCTACCGAACAAAAGAAAAAAATTGAATTCGGTCCACAGTTGTCGGAGAAATCGGAGGACAAACATAAAAAAATATATATAGTGGAACATAGAACTTCCTCTTTTTTAGAAGTCGGTAAAAAGGAATTGATGATAAAATAACACAACAGAGAAATAAAGTATCTATAGAGTTTGGAAATATTAACATTTATAAAAGTAGCAGATACTTCGAAAACAGACTCGCTATCGAGTAGGGCTTCCAAATATTCGATAAAATTGATATTCGAATATTCGATTTTTTTTGGGAACTATTCGAATATTCGAATATTATTCGAATATAAAAAAAAACTTTAATAATCACGTCTTTATTAAACTTAGGAGTGATTTGCAAGTACAATATTTTGATTTTGATGTGTTAAATGAAAATTAAGGAAATTTCAGGATTTAAATCAAATAAAATATCTAAAATTATCAATAAACATACATAATATCAATCAACTACAGATCTACACACCACAACAAAGTTATATCAATCGACGCCTAAGTTTTGGAGAAGGAAGGTCTCTTCATGATGAACTCCTTCTTCAGAAAAAAGCCGCAACGCAGGTGGACTTGGATAAGTCCTGATTATTCCACGAAAAGCGAGATAAACTTCATTCTGGCAGACAAACGGCACATATTTAATGATGTCTCGGTGGTTTAAAACCGGAAGCGATCACCGTCTTGTAAGAGGCACATTAAATATCGACCTGAAGCTGGAACGGTCACGCCTGATGAAGTTTACGCTTCGCCCAACACCTATCCAAATCCAGAGATCCGAAAACTTTCAACTTGAGCTGCAAAACCGTTTTGCGTGCCTAGAATCATGCATGTCAGTGGACGAGTTTAACACCAGGATGGTAACAACTGTCCACGAGGTAGGGTCGAAGTATTTCAAGACCCACCCTAGTGGTAGATCTCAGGTTCTCTCAGAACAAACTCTCGGTCTTATGAGGGATCGACGAGAACTATGTGTGCAGTCTCCAACCTCTATGAGGGAATACCGACAGCTCAATTAACAGATCTTCAAGTACAGGCGACGCGATTTGCGAAAACACAACGCAAATCGTGTAAAAACCACAATTGAGCAAAACCAGGGCTCAAAAGTGTTCGCCAGGGATCTGTCTATTGGGCAAGGTCAGCTTACGAGGTTGAAAACCGAGTCCAGCACCATGGTTTCGTCGAAACCCGAAGTTCTGAGGAAAACTGAAAGATACTACGGTTGTATGCCTCCTCTCAAGCTCCACCTTCTCGCGAGGAGAGCGACAACCGAGCTAAACTGACCTGACACTACACAGAGGATTTCCCGGACGTCAGGCTGTATGAGATTCTCAAACAGCTTAAAAACAACAAGACAACAAGGTCAGCATATTATAACAACATCAGCGGAACTTTACAGGTTTGCCAAGTTTTAACTTCATGGGACTATTCCCTCAGGAGTTCTGTTAAATAGCACTTGGCTTCATCATCAGTATAGCTCCTTGTCACCAGGTTTCCAGGATATTCCCGAAGTCCGAACCCTTCCATATTTTGAAGAATTGCGCACTCTCACCGCCCAAAACGACATTCTGAAGGTCACGCACCACGGCGCTAGCTTGAAAATTGTATTTTGACTATTTTGTGCACATTGGAATCCGAATTTGGTGTTGAGTTAGGTGTTGTAGAAATTGATCGAATATTCGAATATTGCAGTTCTTATATTCGAATATTCGAGCCAATTTATTATTCGAATTATTCGAATATTCGAATATTCGATGGAAGCCCTACTATCGAGTCAGCTCAGTGAGTCGTATACAAATGTGTACACATTTGATTGCATCGCAACAAGCGAAGTAAGTCATGCTGCATTGATTGAATTCTTTGTTGTGTTACTGCTAGACAGCGAAGAATGCGGGCTATAAAAATATACTTTGATTTGATTTTTACTTCTACGAATTTATGATAACACACAGAATATGTATTTCATAGAGCTCTATCTTTCGTTTATCAGTCATCATCATCTTTAATAAGACTTGTATATTATTACGCTTAATCGTATCTTGATCTCATACTATATGGATAAATTGTAGAAAGATTACATTACACAGGAAAAAAAGATGTTTGTAATGTGAATTGAAAATAAGTGATTTGAATATTTATTCATTTATTTCAACTTTACTGTACCCTGCTTCTTGAAGATGAATTTGCTGGAAGGTTGTCTCAATTGACGAGGCAGTGCGTTCCAGAGTCAGGTAGCTTAGCTAGCAAATGAGTAAATTAAAAAACCAGTACGGTGAAGTGGAGTAGACAAAGCAAATATTAATGCTTTTCTACCTGTTACGCTTCTTATCCGTCGAAATATATTATTCATTTAATTCCCAGAACTGACTGCATTGCAGGCCTTTCTCCACGATTGAAAAATATCGCTGCTCACAAGAGACTCGAAACGGCCGAATTTCGGAAATATCTTTTTTTATAAAATATGTATATCTTAAAAACTTCTTCGGAAAGGCAAAACCATACACATAAATAACGTATTTACGTATTAAATATAAATTACGTCTTTGAGAGAGCGTTATAAAATGCTATATTTAGGTATTTACATAAAAATAGGAAAAATAAATAACCATAATAAATATTTTCACAACACGTTACAGCGGAAAAAATTGCGCCTCTCATGATTTGTCTTTGTCCTCACTTCGAGGGTTATTTGTCATACCGTAATATTTCATACATGATATTTGGAAGGTAATACGTAGCTATAATAATATTTAGGATTCCAATAGGTGCAATGAGTTGTTTTTTAGGCATGTTCCGGCTGGCGGCTTGAGAGCCAGTTCTTTCTTTCTTTTTCTTCTCTCTCGCAACGCATCAGTGATGACTTTGGTGTTGTTGATGTTCATGGGCGACGATAGCCACTTACGACCAGGTGGATCGTCAGCTTATTTGGCTATTTCCATAAAAAAGACGTTGTTTAGCAACATACTTAGGATGATATATAATTAATATTATCAATATAATTATTGAAACGCCTATATTTAAAACCACTTTCTTTTGGTTTTCTGTGCCATGAGATTCTGGTAGCTGGTTGATTCTGCTATACGGATTGTCTTTTCATCTTCCCTTCTGTAGCCTTCAATGTACACATATTGTGTCTCTTTTTTTCTCTCCATTAAATTCCTTTTATTCTCTACTAGCTGTTGCCCGCAGCTTCGCACGCGGAAATTATGCTTATCATATTTGTACCACTTATAGAAGAAAATTTAAAAACAGGTTAATTTATATGAAGTACTTATATTTAGGATTTTATACTGAAATTTACGATACAAATACAAATCATTCTTCCGGGAGCGGGTTTTGAAAAATAAACAATATTCACATTGATTTGTTTTTTCTTTTTCATGAAAAAGTTTTAAAAATTCGAAAACATGTATTCCATCAATTAAAGGAGAAACGTTTGTTGTAAATTTAAAGCAAATTGTTGATATTTTAAAAATAATCCATACAATGTTTCATGTTGTTTCCGGGGAAACCTTTAAATTTTTCTGGATGAAAAGTTAAAACATGATCAAAAATATAAGAAACAACTTAACTAATTTCCGTCGATATCAGTTCAAGAGTTTTGATGTGATGCCCGGACAGACAAACAGACAGACAATAATTTTAAAAACAAATTTTTGGTGCTCTAACGCATTATTGAAGTGTTATTTATTGATTATAAATTTTAATATTAATCCCTCTCCCTCTTTCTCTCTCTCTTCCTCTTCCACTCCCAGTCCCTCTCCCTCTCCCGCTGCCTATCCCATTCCCGGTACATCTGCCGCTCCCTGTCCCTCTCCCTCACCCGCTCTCTGTCCCTCTCCCTCTAGTGCTCTCGGTTCCTCTCCCGCTTCCTCTCCCACACTCTCTAGCGCTCCCGGTCCCTCTCCCGCTTTCTGTCCCTCTCCCTCTTCCGCTCCCGGTCTCTCTCCTGCTTCCTGTCCCTTTCTGTCTAATTATAAGCTTAAATACAAATTTTCACCCTTCTTACTTCAAAACTGACGAAGTTCCCATACTAACTTGCGCCGCCTTAATTAACCCTTTAAGAGATGATTTTCCAAAAAAACGTACTACTTAAAAATTAAGTGTCTAATTTTGAACTAATATGTAAATTTTCATATTTTTAAATTCAAAAATGACGAAGTTGCATACTATGTTACATCGCCTAAATTAACCCTGTAAGGGATGATTTACCAAAAAAAAATGGTTAAATATAACTTTTGTTTATTACTATAAACTTACATAAAAATTTTCATATTTATACCTCGAAAACTGGCGAAGCTGATTTGTATGTAGTTGACTACCAACCCCTATTTTTAGGGGATGAATTTCGAGAAAACCGTGATACAGTTATTTTTTGTGTCTAAATATAGGCTTAAATACAAATTTTCACCCTTCTTACTTCAAAACTGACGAAGTTCCCATACTAACTTGCGCCGCCTTAATTAACACTTTAGGGGATGATTTTCCAAAAAAACGTAATACTTCAAAATTTAGTTTCTAATTTTGAGCTGATAAGTAAATTTTCATGTTTTTAAATTCAAAAATGACGAAGTTGCCTACTGAGTTCAATCGGCTAAATTAACCCTTTAAGGGATGATTTTCCAAAAAAATGTATTAAAGTTAACTTTTATTTATTACTATAAACTTACATGACAAATTTCATATTTATAACTCTAAAACTGACGAAATCGGCTTGTATGAAAATGACTTCTAACCCCTATTTTTACCCTTAGGGGATGAATTTCCAAAAATCCGTTCTTAGCTGACGTCTCCTTAGCAAAAACTATCTCCCTGCCAAATTTCATCATAATCGGTTCGGTAGTTTCTGAGATTTTTTGTTTAATCAGTGGTGTGTCTCTTTTCAATTTTATATATATAGATTACTGTATTCGTCATGAATGGTATAGCGAGCTGGATTAATACTGCAGTAAAAAAACTGTAAATTTAACCGTCTCAATTCGGGAAATTCAACAGGAAAATGTATATTTTTTTGAATAACGTAGCAGTGTGCTAGCTTGGTGCTAACACACAAAAATAAATAACTAAACGTTTGTACATTTCTGATGCTTTCTTATTTCATTTTCTTTTTCGTGACATTTCGCGTAATTACATTACAAAATAAATAAGTTCCCGACAATGGTTTGGTTATTGGAAAACTCGTAACTCGTAATAGATACTTAGTTTTTGTTACAATATTACAATAATTCAAAGTAAGCTAGTAGTGAATTTAATGTTTTTAGAATAATGGTCATAGCACACATATCAACTCGTAAACGGAACGTAAACGTATCAACTCTTGCATGTCAGTATTCTTTGTATGAAACCCCATACTGTAAAGCACACTTATCGGATTCGTAACGTAACCGCCTCGCCTCGAGACAAGCTCACGAACCGCGGTACGGTGCGTGGACGACTTGCCGTACCCGCGCTTACGTCTCACCGTACGCTATCCGTCGACTTTCCGTTTCCTCGTGCGCGCGCCGCGCCGCGGCTACCGCTACGTCGGCGAACTGCTGTCATTCATTCCGTCAACCAGCGGCCGGCGAGCCGTAAGCGCGGCGTCGCCTAGCCGTAAGCGCGGCGTCGCCTAGCCGTAGCCGAGCTTATTGGTCATAGCACACATATCAACTCGTAAACGGAACGTAAACGTATCAACTCTTGCATGTCAGTATTCTTTGTATGAAACTCCCTACTGTAAAGCACACTTATCGGATCCGTAACGTAATCGCCTCGCCTCGAGACAAGCTTACGGTGCGTGGACGACTTGCCGTAGCCGCGCTTACGTCTCACCGTACGCTATCCGTCGACTTTCCGTTTCCTCGTGAGCGCGCCGCGCCGCGGCTACCGCTGCGTCGGCGAACTGCTGTCATTCCTTCCGTCAACCAGCGGCCGGCGAGCCGTAAGCGCGGCGTCGCCTAGCCGTAGCCGAGCTTACGTTAGGTTGACGGCGAGGCGATCCGGTGCCGATCCCTTTCCGAGTTGATATGTGCGCTACGACCATATGTTAGGTTGACGGCGAGGCGATCCGGTGCCGATCCCTTTCCGAGTTGATATGTGCGCTACGACCATAAAAGTCCTTTTTGGTTGTAAACCGGCCATTAATTGGTTTGACTCATTGTTTTGCGTAATGATTAGGTAAAATAAATACTTATTCAAAAATACTTAAAAAAACCGCACGACTTGTACGTACTAAGAAACTTTTCCTTTTTATCAGTAGGTACCTATTTAATCTCGGTATTCTCAGTTTGAAAGCAATAACCGTAAATGAAAATTGAAAATTAGCGTGAAAACTGGAAATAGGTTGCTGATAAGATGGTGACCAAAATTTTATGAATTTCATGCTAAGCGTTACTCATTATGTTAGGACACGCTATCGTCCTTATCGGTAAGGCAAAGCAGATTTATATTTTTATGTTATTTTTATGTTAATAGTCAGCAAACGAACTGGCTTACTACCTGATGGAAGAAGGTTACTGCAAGCATTGAAGTATAATGTCATAGAACAAACATCTCGAACAAAATGTGTGTCCCGCCCGGGAGGTTCGATTTTCAAAATTGAGCCCCCTGTTCTCCTTTCAAAATCGAACGAATCCATTGAAGATTGAAGTCACATGGCGCCAATGCATTGGGACATACATGGTGTTTGCGGTCTCGGTTCTATACGCTAGTAATAATACTTCAATGACTGTAGCGGCATATAAATACACAGTACTAGTTTTCTGACTTTTTTATATAATTTAATACGCTTGCATATTGTGTGGTCTTTACTTGAATGAATGACTGTCAAAGTGAAATTCAGCGCTTTCTTGTTTCGCTGGGTGTGTTCAGTTACCACAAAGATAGCATTAAATCTTGATTAAATTCATTATGCTACCCAAAAGGCATAATAACTTCTAAATTTTGGTCTGGTCGTAAAATTCTCTACTAACTCGCAGGGAAGCAATGAATTGAAGGACGTTCCAAACCTTCTCAAGTAATATGAAGATTAAAGTCCTGCAATTTATCGCTACGACTACTTATATATGAAATGATAATACCACAAACGTTCCACAGGTGTAAATGTTGCGTTCGAGGCAATTAAAACATCATCCGCTCTACAAATTAGAGATATAAGTAGTTTTATAGAAAAATTACAACTAAATGACGAAAACTATAACAATGCAAGGAATGATCGAGCACATGTAGACGAAAACAAGGGCTATATTACCTTAAGCAGTCAAGAACTTAATGAATTAATTGATCGAGTAGCGCGTGATGTCTACAATCAAGATAGGAACGTTTATAAAGATCGTACAAGAAATAAAAAGAGGTCAATAAAATATGGCGATCTCGATAAACTTTATTTAGAGCTTCTGAATTTAGAGCAATTTCTGTTTTCCAACCCACAAAGAGGTAAACGAAAACCCAACAAAGCTGTATTGTTGAATCGTGCAGAGAAGTCAATTGATCTTGGCTTCGACAATGGACAGACTTTTAAAGATGAAGATAATAAACTCTATATGGTTCATAACCCACGAGCAAATTTAAATGAAAATGACTTTAATAATATCATTCGTTTGTAAGTATACTTAAATGTTAGATCTATTTTTGTTTTCTGAATGTATTAGTACCTGCATTTTTAATATTTGTGTGTCAAACTTAAAAATTCTCAGCTATTCAATTAACCCTAATGCTTGTGGTAGATTTGCATTTTGTATAAATTACGCTAAGAGATTAAGATTTTTTAAGTAACTTTTATGTTTTTACAACTTGTAAGGTTATATATTCAGAGACATTTTTCTACTTCATAAACCAAGTAGGTAACTGCAACGAGTACATTAGACGCGACACAAATGATTAAATACTTCAAATTGTGTCCTTAATTATATATTTATATATTAACCCAGAATTTATATAGAAAACTTTATTTTATACTCACAAACGCTTTCGCATTGCTTCGGTTTTTGTACAGACAAAAATCCATTAGGGGATTTTTTCAAATTTTTTTTATGAAAATAGCTGGCAAACGAGCTGACGATCCACCTGATGGTAAGTGGAAATCGTCGCCCATAAACAAAGACGTCACTGATACGTTGCCGGCCAAGAACGAAAGAAGATAAAGAAAGAAAGAACTGACTCTCAAGCCCCCAGCCGGAACACGACGAGTCGTTTGGCGGTTGACTCATGATCAAGGGTGGTAGCTATCCAGGCGAACCCCATGGAGAAATAATAATAGCAATAATGGTATTAATCAATAATTAAAACCAATAGTACCATTATTTTAATAAAGAATATTACTCAGAAAGAATAGATAATTCTACTGGTGAAAATATTATTTAATTCCTAATTAATTTAATTTCTAAAGCCTATTTGCGACAAACAACAATATAATGGAAACTAATCTTTTCTCTTTATGATGTTAGAATAGATAAAACCTGTAATCTATACCTACAAAACAAAATTTCACACTGAAATCATGCGATGTATTATTATGAAAAAAGAAACCGTAAATTATAAGGGTGAGATTTGCGTTCGCTTCAACAGGTCGTTAACCCTTTTTAATACGAAAGATTGGGTCATTTTCTTTGTTTGCATACTTTATTAAGATTGTATGTCAAGATTTATTACAATAACAAAATTTGTATTGCATTATGTTCTTTAATTCTATTTGCCAGGTACTAAAATAATTTGGCAGAAAATTACGAGTATATTATTAAAAACAAAAAACCGTACGAATTTGTAAGTGACATAAAGGACCTAATTTAGAGCAACGTTAAAATATTCCGCGTCGAATTCTACTTTTCATTGTTTACGGCTTCAGTGACAAGTTGTTGTTTAACTTCTATGTAACATTTAGTCGTATTAGTAAGGCGGACACTTTAACGGGGGAGCGTTTAAAAAAGTGATAAATAGGCTTTACCAAGTTATTGCGCTACTATACTGGCAGTCATCGCTATGTTTATATGATGGGATTGCAATCAAGCATTAACTAATCAAATGTAAAAAATACCAAAGTTGCAGAGCTGCCAGGAGTTACATAATACAGGACATTAACATCAATCTCAATCATTAAAATAATTAAAATCAATCAATCATCATCATCTAATCTCAACGTAGTTGTCTAATTTTGTTTTCGATGTTTAAGGCTTTCACGTCATTTAGTATCGGGTTCTGCTAGCAAGAAGATTTTCTCAAAACAGGATGACACTACAATGAGGAAAGAGCCCCATTATAAAGGATTTGTCATCGCAGATGGAAGACGAGCGCGAAGCAGGATCCGGGACTCCAAAGAAAGTGAGTTATGTAGAACATTTACTGATGTTGTGCATCGAGTACATCGTTGAAAGGGATAAGTAAAAAAATATTGAATATTTTGTAAAAGCTCTAAGGCTTAATACCCTCTTGTCTCTGTGTTCCGTGCTTAATACCCTCCGATGTAAATCGAAGCGAATGTTTTTCAAACTCAAATAGCTTAAACCTCTGTCTGATATGACAAATGTTTTTGATTGAATAGATAATCTGAAAACAGCCTTTTTACTCAAAAAATACAATTATGCGTGTGTTTAGCGGGTAGCTGTGTTGTTTAATCCTTCGTGGAACACTAACTACTATCACAGCTACTATTGATTTCGACGATTTCGATGATTTTGATTTTTTTTGTAAAGCTTATTGATTTTGATAGGGCGGTAAACGCTCCTTCTCTTTGTTTAGACTTTCTCTTAGTTGGGATTGAGCAGGTGCTCATGAAATACAGGGACTATTCCTAAGTATGACTTACAGAGCCATTCAGTTGTTTCCAAATAGATATAATTATTTGTTTCATACTTGTAAATACCTATTCAAGTTTGCAGGAGTTCAATTAAATAATTTTTTCTGGTACGTTCTGTTCATAATATTTACGCCGTTTTATTTCCTTCATGAGAAAGCATTTTTTTGTGAAATGGGTCATGAGTATCATAACTCTTCGTGTTAGTAACTCGTACCTCGCAATGTGAATGGAAAGCCCGAGTACGGATTAAATGAGCAGACTTCAAAGTGTGAAGTTTGCATTTAGAGAATTTTATACCTATAGAACTTACAATGGTGGTAGAGACGTTTGCCGTATTGTCCTCGTTCGTGTAATCGCGACCGTTGGGTATTGCTGACATGATTATACATAATTATCATCAAATATTAAAAGAAAAATATATTTGGCTTCAACCCATTAATGGCCCACTACTGGCCACTACTCTCCTCTTGAGGAGGCCTAGAGCATACTCCACCACGCTGTCCCAGTGCGGATTGATGGAGGGGTTAGTGGCCAACCCGAGTGTCGGAAGTTTTCAAACCGCCCGAGGGCCTCCGACATGGCTTAACAACTGTTATCACATGATAACAACCGGGACCGACGGCTTTACGTGCCCCCCAAAGCACGGAAACGCTCAAGAATTTTCTGCCACTAGCGGTCACCCATCCAACTACCGACTGCGCCCGCTGTTGCTTAACTTTGTCGATCACTTAAGATCGACGCAAGCCGCAGGGCTATGAGCGCTTCAAAATAAAATATTATAAGATTAAATATATGTTACTGTGACGGTTTATTCGTTCGTTCGTAAATTCATTCAACGGTTACTGTTAAAGAAAAAAGGATTCATAAATAAGTCCTTCATAAAGTTGTATTTTGTTTCAGTTCGTCCACAAGCAGATTCCTTGGAGGATTATAAGCCAAAGAGAGTGAGAAGTGACTATGGAGGAGCCGGTGGACGTACACCAATAGCGTACATACGCCACCGAGATATATATGAAAGAGAATAAACAAATGCATCAATAAATAAATATATCTTTTACTTCCACAGCGGGATTAATTATGTCGTGGGTGCCGTAGTCATACGTCACAAACATTCAGGACTCGAGGGCATACTCGAGAGGGAATATTTCATAGACAAACAATATGGTGACAGTTTCCGGAGACGTGAAAATGGGACGGTTAATTTCATGATAAATCACATTATACCTCAGTGATAACAGTACGTATGTACCTACATCTGTGACAAACATCAAAAAGGCAATTTTGACACAGCTTTCAGCTTTGTATGTACAAGTTTGAGGGTTTGAGTAGTTTTATGTGTACTGTATGTAAGTATGTGTGCATTTTTATGCAGGTATAAACAATTCAAAGGCCCATCCTGGAGTTTAAGTCTACCTCCTCTACTCATAGGCTGGATACCGGTAAGGTGGTAGCGGTTCTTTTAAAGGTCATTGGGATTTTTATTGTGCCACTTAATTTCGACGACACCCACATGGGTATCATTACACTCTGCAATATTAAAGGAGTCTCTGTGTCGCGGCATAGACAAACACAAATAGGACATCAAAGACATGACCAGTCACAAATACCTAAGGCCTGAGAACGAACATAATCTGCGATAAAAATATCTGCCCCATCCGCTAATTTAACACGGAACCCTGTTTCATATGATCTTATCATACTGCATACGTATCATAATTATTATGATACCTTTATCACACATTTGATCAAATTATCAGGATTTCACGAGCCAATAGAAGAATGTTTAGGGTTGTGATAAAAAAGTACGTACCTAAGCCCACATTTAAAAGTCATTTTTCACAATCAAAGTAGTCCTGTTTTATACCATGCGAAGATTTGTGACTTAAGTTGTATATCATTGCACGGTGAAATGTAAGCGACCATAGCGTGCGACGTCGCGCATAGGTAGAAACTCGAAGTCACGAACTCTCGCACCGTGTATAGAAGGGCTATTTTACGCACGGAAAAGCGTGAGTTTAAGTGAGGCCAAACAAGCGTATTTTTTGTCGCCGTGCCATACAATTTACAAACAAGACTTTAATATAAAACCCAATGCATGTGACTCATTTTTCGCGACTGGCTGCTCAAAAAATACGCTCACCCTTTGTGTGCGTTTGGCCTCGCCTTAGTGTGCGTTTGGGTCACAGTGTCTTATAAATTGATTAATGGTTACTTACCTTTTCTATCTTATTATAGGTGGTAGTTTAACAAATAATTTAATTGTTAGATAACGTTGTTCTATAGGGATTAATGAATTAAACTGCATTACATATTTTAAATGCTTTTACTAATGCATAGTTTTTTTCTATAATAAATTAAATTTACAAGTATATCACAGTCATCACTTTAGCAAGTGCATCATACGTAAATATATATTACGCCTGTATAAGAAAGATATTGACTAAGGATCTCTGCATATAAGTCGACGTGGAAATGGCTTATGACGATTGAATAAAGCTTTATGTTTAAGGTCGATTTATGGTTAAAATACGATGTAATACTTACCTTCGGTTATCATAATCATAAATGGTCTTAAATCATAAACTCATTCCACGTCGACTAGTGTGAAGAAAGCCTAATACAAAATACGATTTTCTACTTACAGTAAAATGTCTGGAAAACCGAAATATTCGAATTAATCG
This sequence comes from Thymelicus lineola, assembly GCA_963932265.1. NCBI lineage: Eukaryota > Metazoa > Arthropoda > Insecta > Lepidoptera > Hesperiidae > Thymelicus > Thymelicus lineola. Next base: position 13,072,667 of record OZ010682.1, on the reverse strand, counting down.
ACTAGGTGAGATGGTGCCTTATCAAATATATTTTTTTTAATATAAATTAATGGTGTTATTCAAATCTGTGAATATACCTTATTTAAATACATTTTGATAAGAGTATTATAATATTAATTAAGAAACAGAGCTTTGTTGTCCACATGTATATCAGTCAATAAGTAAGTACTGAGGGGCATAGTTATTTCGACGTAATAAGGTTAAATACATGAATTTGATAACAATTATTAATACAAATAACCAGCAAATGAGCAGAAGACATCAGTATAACACGGATATAACAAGCTGGTATATCGCATCGTCAGTGGAAAAAAGGCATAAGATTAAAATTGCAATTTTACAGGAGACCAAAAAATCTGTTAAAATATCAGTAAGTAGTCAAAGGACATTACGATTTCTTGCACATAACCGTCAAGATTAATGATAAAAATTTGAAAAAAATTGAGCATATGCAGCTTTTGTCCCTCTTTCCAATCATATTAATAACTAAAATCAACGTAAGACGACTTATGCCTTTTTTCCACTCATGGTGCGATATGTTGTGTATTGTTTAAAGATCACTGTGTAAAACATGAGCTCCATAATTATACATATTATACTGTAGTATTATTTTACATAAATTATAGATAAATTTAATCCTTGTTTAATCTTGAGTAGGTACTAAGTTAATTTTGAGTAGTTTGGAATACGAATAATATTGGCACATCTTAGCTTTTGGTCATTAGTAACGTTTATTAACAGAATAAACGTTCCTGCACTTTAATTATTATTAACATTAGTGTATTGTGTGTCTCCAAAATAATTAATTAAATTATCTAAAATTACGAATGTAAAAAAATAACTTAACTATGAACGTATCGTTAACGACAAGATTCACACTCAAATATAGCTATAAATAAAAAAACCGACAGTTATTTTCTCTAAACATAGCTGAAAAAAAATCTCGACATCGGTAAAAAAACCGCATCATAATCGATCCATTTGCTTAGGAGCTGCAACGCTATTGATGATACAGACAGATACACGGACACACTTTCACACAGATAGTCACATCGAGTTTATAACATAACAACACCCCTCTTTCTGCGTCGGGGGTTACAAATGTTGTGAGCTAACATTGAAGTATAATGCCATAGAACAGACATCTCGAACAAAATGTGTGTCCCGCCCGGGAGGTTCGATTTTCAAAATCTCACCGGTTCTCCTTTCAAAATCGAACGAATCCATTGAAGATTGAAGCCACGCCACGTGGCGCCAATGCATTGGGACATACATGGTGTTCGCGGTTTCGGTTCTATACGCTAGTAATAATACTTCAATGTGAGCTAATAATAAAACAACAAAACACACAGATATCACCTTTGAAAAGTATTATTTAAAATATTATATTTCAAACTTTTGCTTGACGTATCACAAGAATATTTGCACAGTTCGGTATTTACAGCCACCTACCTACCTGCACGGTATTCCTTTAAAGTTGCGCTGCAAATACGGTTTTCACATTTGTTCAATTTAGTATGAATTTAATTATGAATATTATTTAAGTATTATTCATTACATAACTGGCGCAAGTCTTTTTAACTTGCACCAGTGTAACATCTTTCTTGGTTTTTGTATGTGTGGGAATTTTATGTTAATTTTAATATACTTAATGCCGGTCAGTTCCGAGTCAATTGCACCGTTGAGTCTGGAGCTCAATACTTTGAACTTATATAAAAAATACAATAAAATTAGTGAATCAAGATCCATGCAAAATGACCGTTGTTATTTCCTATTAACCTATTTTCATATCAATTCTTATTTTTTTAAGATCTTATGATTTGTTGGTTGTCACGTAGGTAGGTACTTATACTTCCCATTTACGATTACATTTATTTTTATTATACTTATACCTTTCTCTTAAGACAAATAATATATTTATTATTTAAATCTAAAAATATAAATAGTCTTTGAAATTTATTAGGAAACAGTAATATCATGGATTTTCCTGAGCTACGCATGACTAGATCGTCTAGGATGAAATGTATGAAATACATTGTATTGCAGGGTATATTGAGATTATTATAGTAGTTGAATATAATGTTACTACGATATCCATTATAATTATGATATAATAATATAAGTTATCTCATAGTAAAGCTACAAATATGTTCTCAATGAGACATAATTTATAACTAGTCATATAATTGTATATGTATATTGAGACACATTAGCCAGGTTTATTTTAATTAAGAGTTATTAAAAATATTTAAGTACATTGAAAACACAGTGATTGAAAACAATGAAATTGTTCAATATGTTAAATCACTCAAAAACTCATATTATATTATGTATTTTTTAAGAATACAGTCAGAATATGAACTTGTAAAAATAATTATTTTTTTTAAACGTTTTGATGAATAACTATAAATCACATGAAACACATACTTGTAGTAATACTGGCCAGTATGCATGCGACAATAGTTTTTATACATAATCCTAATATAGGTACTTCAAGTTATTATTACGTTTTTGGTTTAAATGACTTTGAGTAAATTTAAGTAAAACTAAGTGAGATACATTGGAGATATTTTAATTGACTAGATTAAGTAAGCTATCTATGTAACTAAACTAATTATTAATAGTTACTTAGATGATACATATAAATAAATAATATGCATACATTGCAATAGTCAACGTAATAGTAACAATAGTAATAAAATTTGGACATAGTACACACAGGTGTTTAATGGAGCATTTTGTCATAAAGTCTACCTATATTGGAAGATCCTTGTGCAATAAAACAAACCAATAAAAGTAGATATGTTCATAACATATTAATGGTATTTTCGTTTATTGAAGCCCCGGACAATTAAGTAAGTTATTTTGAAGGTTTATTACCTTTACACATGGCTGGTTTACATCGAGCGCTGAGAACCTAGTACGGTAACTGCGAAAAAGGGTGTATGTATGACGTAGCAAAAAATATTGTAGTTGTAAATTCTATATATGTATGTATTATATTTTTAGCTTGAATGTATGATTGATTAAGCTTTAATTAGACATAGAGATGACTAGCTGCCGACCTCGCAAGATCTTTTTTCACGTATTCATTGCAAAATTATGCAATGGTAATAAATCAGTATCATTCAATTATCAATTTTGTCACTTACTAATAAGTATTCTGTGATAATGGTAAGAGTTAAGGTTTAAGTTTAAATTATTTCGGTATTTTTTTTCGACATTTAAAATGTAAAAATAGTCTTTAATTTGATTAAAATCAGGTGATTGAAATTATGGGACAAAAATAGATTTTTTAAATATCGCACTTTATAATAAAATGCGAAGAAGTGCATGCTCGAGGCTCGGGAAAGTTACCTTCTTTGTGCGCTATAGTATCTGTCCACATAAAGCCTCCTTTGTAAATTTTAATATTGCCACAAGTTTATAAGTTGACACCTTTAAATCTCGTAAATTTTTATATATTTTACATTTTACCGATCCAACATCCGACGAACGCCCGGGATGTTGCATCATTTATGAAGCTTAAGGCGTTTCTCAAAGGGAAGCGTTGAAGACGATCACTTTACACGCCCGCGCAATACTACACGATAAATGCATACGGCTTTTCCAGCAGTTTAAATAGGAGTTAATGCTTTTATATACAAGCAAGAACTACCATTAAGGCATAGAAAATTTTGTAAGTAGTACAAAGTTCTTTATCTATATGAATGATTTTATTGAATCCCAGACGTTTTAATGCGTCTTATCATAAGGACGGTATTATGTCAAGGTTGGCGCGATATTCCGTCTTTTTTCTAACTTGCACAAGTAAGTACTTTTCTGGAAACTTCTACGAGTTACAATTTATGCGCATCGTTATTATGTGATCGTTAAATGCTGACAGTTTAGAATAATATAGTTTTTCCATTTGAAGCAAAAATTAAATGAGTATGTTTAGTTCATAATTTTATTTTATTTAGTAGTCTATTTCTTGCTTTCATTCCTTCACCAACTTGGCAACTTAGCATCATAAGAAGACCGACACTCTCGAAGTACCATAGGACTTCTCCATGTCGGTGACGGTGCCATCAACTTAGCCAGAATGCCCAGAATGGACTATCTAAAATTGATAGGTCGTATTAATCGTACCGTACCGCTCTGGTTAGAGAATAATTAAAATACATAATTATACCTTATTATGTTTTCCAATGCATTGGAGAATTATTTGCACTATTTCTTCTTATCAGTTCCTTAACAAAGCACCTTTCCAAAATGGCGATAGAATTAAACAAATGAAAACTATCCCACACTGACGTGTGAAGAAGTTATGCTCAAGCGATTATATCTTGACCATGCTAACTGATTACAATTGTTATTGTTTTGCTTACAGATCTTTAAACCTACATAATGAGATCCAGACGAATGTTTCCTTCAAGTTAGTATTTGGAAGACTATATAGTCGAGTAGATAACAATTATACATATATGGATATTAGGAAGTATATCATAAAATGGAAATATTCTTAACCAATAAAATAGCCTCGTGTATAATAATAATTAGACATTGAATAATGTGTATGTACGAACGTAAACGTAACCAGCCATGTCTACAATTGTAGAATTGCCGTCAATCTTAACACTGAAGGATCAATAATTTATGTTGCTTCAATAGAGTTTTTCTTCATTCATGTATTCATGTTGAAATACCCTAACAAAATTTTTATTAATTTTTTTTAATTATGTACCTGCATATTAGATACACATTTGTATACGTAACTTGTGTTTGACATAATTAACCGCGGTATCAAATAACATTACCAAGTTACCTTTCAGTTGTTTATTTGTGAAATTTTTGGTCCTTTTGTACTCATAAGAGTTTTCAAAAGTTACGTAGTGATTTGTTCCGCCTTTGAGATTTTCACTCAATTAATTATTTTATTCTGAACTTCTTTAGGCCCTTTAACGTATATTTCGTAATTACTTCTTTTATAAAGAAAAAGTACCCAATTGCTCTCGTTTCGTGACGTACTAAGTTGTAAGCGAAACGAAAATATCCATAATTGATTCGAGTTGGCTGGTTGTTGAGGGAATTTGCGTGACGTAAGCAAATAGAGTACTCTCTACTTTGCAGATTGCTTTACAAATTGCGGCATTGATAATATTGTAGAGCAGGTACATAAATATTATATAAGATGACCAAACAATTATTGAAATTATTATTTATTCTTACGTGACCATTAATTGAATTATTTAATACAGATTAGACTTAAACTTCTAGAAAGCAACCAAAGTTATAGTCGGGTATAGTTCGAACCCAGAAAATGTCTAGTGCAAAACAAAACGAGAATTTAATCTACTTAGACGCAATTGATCCCATTCCAGGCAATTCATAATAATAAATTCCATATATTTTTTATCTTAAATTACATACACTTAATAACTATAATTGTGTAGTTTTACGTTATACATATTAAATACTATAAGTGATGCTAAAGTTCATTATAATTTGCTGTAACGTTACACGTAGCACTTGGCCATTTGTCGTGAATGAACAATCTAATGGACCCCTTCATTTCTACTGTACAATGAGTCATTCATCACTAATCACTAATCATTCATCACTTATTTGACTACTAGGTACCCGTTCGAACGTTTCAACACAGCACTTTAGGCGTCGCTGGTGTTTCCATGGTCTTCGGTACGTTCGTTGGTGTATGCTCGCTCAGGCGAGTCCTGTCACCCTCAGAGATAGTTTGGTCTCGACATGCAACAAAGCACCCCCATCCCTTTGTATAGGGATCCTCTCCTCTTATTCTTCCACAGCTCGTTTACGTCATCGCCTTTAAGTGCGATGTTGCTCTCTGTAAAAAAATCTCTATTAGATTTTGTTGTTATTATTTGCTCAAGAACCGAGTAAACATTTTGATATGACCTTTACATAAACAAAATCATTTTTATGTGATTTTAACCAGTTCTGTCATAATGGTCTCTTTCTTTCTTTCTTTTACTTCTCTCTTTCTTGGCCGGCAACGCATCATGATGCCTTTGGTGTTGCTGATGTCCGTGGGCGATAGCCACTTACCATTAGATGGATCGTCAGCTCGTTTGCTGGCTATTTTCATAAACAAATGGATATTGCTTAATATATGTATAACATATTTGCATACAAGTAATAAATTATTATAATCATAACAAAAGGGGATTGAAACGTCATAATCATCGAGAAAGACTTATAAAATATTCAATGTGCATTAAGTACGCCTATGAGGATTTAAACGACCTACTATAATATGTATCAGGCGTATCAACGGGTGTTATACGAAATTAAAATATCGTTATTTAATTTAATACTTGATTCAAATTAATAAATATCGATTCGATAGGAATAGGTCACATCTTTCTAGCTTATCTCCGATATATTCTGAAGAAAATATCGCATCTCTCATACAAAGGGCAACAAATACTAAGAATCTAAAAATAATACGCTATTTCCAGGATAGTAAATAACAGAGTGTCATGAAAGACGTCCCATTATGGGGATTATTCTCCGCATTGCGTCGTGTGCACTTAATGTCAGGATACGAGTCGAATGGAGTTCAAGTGTTCCTAATCCCTTTATGCAAATCGACACTTGTCTTGTCTTGCCTAAAGTTATGACGAGGATTTTCCAAAAGGATTGACGAAGATCACCTGATCTTGACATTAATCTTCTCTCTTATATTTTTTCTCTTAAACAAATCCTTGTCATTTGGGAAATTAATAAGTTATTAATTAATAAGAGAAAACGGAACTGAAACGACTCTTTAAAAAAGATAAAATTTAAAATGCGCGTTGAAGTTTACCTAACACAAAAACTTTGTTACAATGTCAAATCTGACCAAAGGTGTAAATTAATTCTTCTACGAGTATGAATGAAGGCGGTACAGTCAACGGGTGACTTACAGAGTCAACGAGTCACATCTCGAATGCAGTTTACGAGATTCTAATTCGTATGTAAATCGACACTTCGCTCGCTTGTTCCCGAATGCGGCTCAAAGGAGAAAAACGAATAATTCTGACAAAGTGTAGTATGATAAAACGTCTCGGAAGGAATTTAAAATTACGTGGCATTATGGCTTAGATCCTAAAGAAGACACTTCGCGAGGTGTAGTTACAAATTTAAAGCTTCTGAATATTAAAATACGCTGTGTTTAACAGGCAGGAACGCCTCCTAATATAAAACGTCTTTTTAAAAATCTTTTTCCATTTTATCGAGTATCATTTAAACACTTCTGATTTTCATTGTTTTAAAGCCGATGAATAAATAAAAAGTGATATTAAAATGAAATGGTGGGATTAAACTAAAGTATCTAACATGGTAATTTTATTCTTAGACTGATGTTTGCTATCTATCACACAATGGTGAATACACCTCTTAATGTAAACTAATTACAAAGACTTGTAGTGTTTTTAAAATTTGATGTCTCTTGCCAATGATAATGGCTTGAAACTGCCTAAATATGTATGTACTAGCTCTCAAGATGCATTTGTAATTCTTCTCGCCACTATTTTATTCTATAGTATAATCTAAATAGTAATTTTATAAGACACGAGTAACCGCCCTCGCTCTGCTTCGGTTTTCTTTATTTTTTACACCTTGGGTTACATTATTGGAGTTTTATTAAGGATCCCTAATTTTTTTGAAAATATAATATAGCCTATGTTACTCGGGGATAGTGTAGCTTTCCAACAATGTAAGAATTTTTCAAATCGGTTCAGTAGTTTCGGAGCCTATTCAATGCAAACAATCAAATCTTTCCTCTTTATAGATAACTAGGAAATCGCCCTTGCTTCGCTTCGGGAAAAATAGAAAAAAAATATAATGTAGCCTATGTCACCCGGGGATAGTGTAGCTTCCCAACAGTGAAAGAATTTTTCAAATCGGTTCTGTAGTTTCGGAGCCTATTCAATGCAAACAATCAAATCTTTCCTCTTTATATATTTTAGTAGATAAATGTATAGATAATAAATGTACCTATGAGCCAAGTCTTTGATGTCTCATAATGATATATTCATTTTCACAGAATGTGTTGCAAATATTGTACTGAATTTGAGTGCTTTCAAGTCATGTGATATAATTAATGGAGGCCATACACGATCAAGTGTACTTGTCGAGTTTGCAGTTTGGTTTGACACGGCATATATTGTGCATGAGATAACTATGTGGCCAAATAGCTATATACCGAGGCCATACACCGTCAAAACTGAAGTAAGGTTTTCTAAGAATGTAAAAAAATAAGTCGTAAAAAAAATTAAGACGCTATATAATTACATATTTTTTTAATGTTACCTAGGTGGTTAAGATTTTCTTGTTGAGGCAGGTATTCCTGTATGTCTCCAACTATCCGTGTGATCTCCTGCGTATCTTTCGCGATGCTACACAGCTCCTCCTGGTTGAAGTCTGGCGTGATCTGCTTGCAGAGTAGAATCTGACTGATTACGTTGCCGAAATTGGACGGGCCGGCGCGGTTTTCTGTGAAAAACCAAAAGAATTTTGTTTCGGTACGAGTAAGTGTTCTGTTTTAGAAATAAAACGTAGTTGTTTATGTTACATTTGTCTGATTTTGTAAATCAACCCAATCTTTATTTTGCTATCTATCTAATATTATCTAATCGAGATAAATCAATCAGAATAATATTATCTTATTGAGATTATTCTTTGTTTGTATGAATCTGACGACAGTGGTTCGTATACTAAATTATTTGCATGACTCTCTTCTCCTCATTGTATGTTTGTTCATAAACGTCTAAACATTACACCCTATTTGATTCAATTTATGATTTCATTTTACAATCCATTAACGACTCACTGCAGAGTGCGGTCAAAACTAGGGTTACCAGATGTCGGGGAAATTCGGGAATGTCCTGGAATTTAGTGCATTGTTCCATGTTCGTTTCTTTGTGAGTTTGTTTCCGCGAATCTTAAGAACGGCTTAACCAGTTTGAATGCGGTATTCAATAATGTATTAATTTTAGTGAACTTGGGTTAAAATTTCGTGTATTTGTTTTATTTAAATAAGTTACAAATAAAGGTTATAAATTTTAGGAAATATGTCTATACATTAATACTTTTCCTTGGGTTTCCTTTCTATTTGAGCCGTATGGGTGTTAAGAAATAAGTTTCCCGAGTTTTTAGTCGGTGGTCAAGATTGCTTAATAATATTAAAAATTTGCCAGCGTAACAATTAGCATTTATAATTACATTCAGTGATTAGTTAACGGTATATAAAATATTGTTAATTTATAAATTGTTTTGTCGTGATTTTCTTATGAACAGTAATAGGTTACCGTAATAAGAGGTCATGTCCATGGGTACGAGTTGCACCAGGCGATGGCACTTGGCGAGCTCACGCAGCAGCAGCTGTGACATGAAGTACAGCAGGACCAGCTGCGGCTGCTCCGTGCACACCTCGTTTGTGGACCTGACGACAAATCTTCAGATATTATGGATACCCTAACATTTTTAAAATATAGTTTAGAGTGATCGGTTGAAATTTGACCTTAATCATCAATAATTTTATGGAACTTAACTTTAATTCCATCTCCAAATTAATATGTAACACATAAATAATAAACATATTCAGCTGACAAACGGAGGAGAAAAAGGGATGTAACGTTTCACATGATGACTATTCTCCCATGAGATTTTATAGAAAAATTGTTCACACGAAATCCATGCGAGAAATTCAAGAATTACATATATTTTCCCATATACCGTATGATTTTGCCTCCTCTATTTAATTTATGACTTGTTAGTAGTAAGTACTAGCTCAGCTTGTTTTGCTTGTAAAAAGTAGGTATCCATCGCCCGAAGTAAGATAGAATGGTCCAAGGTATCGAAGGCCTTTAGAAAATCAATATATAATACAATAACACGTTATTTATTATGCAAATTTTCGTTTATAATATAGTCAGTTTGTGTGTGTGTGTGTGCGCGTGCGTGCGTGCGTGCGTGCGTGCGTGTGTGTGTGTGTGTGTGTGTGTGTGTGTGTGTGTTGTGTTTTACTTTATTGGGTAGGGATAGGCGTATACAAAGTAAGAAGTAGTTGTTTAATTTAAAATAAAAAAATATCGAAACGTTCATCGTTCCCCTTATATGTGAGTATAGCCAGCATAATATAATTGAATAAAAAACTTTTTCCATGAAAGTCTAGCATGTATGTAGCGACCTTAATTTCTTTACGGATATAAAGCATATTTGAAAAATGATTTCAGTTTTTGAATTGACCGTCGCAAAAGGAAATTTGAATGAAAAGCTTGTTCGTCTATTACCTACCTGTGGACTGCTAAATAGTGGATATATATTTGAACGTCAATTAATTCAAAATTCACTTTTAGATTTTGGTAGTCTATTACGCTTACACTTTGAATAAGAATTTATAATATTCCAACCCCTTAGTCCAAAATTCTTCAAAGTAAATTTTCCCCGGATTACTGCTTTCTCTTCGTGACTCATTAAAAGTTTTATTAATTATTAGCAACCCGCCCCGGCTTTGCCCGGGTACAACATAGGTATCTATAAAGCCTACGTTTTTCTGTGGTAGTGGTATCAGCCTCTTGCTTCTAGGAAGCCCGTTAGATTTAAATGTGCATTGTTCATTTGTATTACTTTTTAACCGCCTTTAAAAAAGGAAGTTCTGTTTTAATATGTAGTTATGTCCCAGGTATAAAATACCTAAGTCACAAAAATAACCTAGGAATACCTGTTCTACAAATGAAAAATATTCAAGAAGTTTGAGGAAAGTGAAAATGATGATAAATGAAAATTAAATGCCACTGAATGAGTAAAAAAATGTTTTAATAGTCAGCTGTGTTGCAGGAAAAATCTTATGAGAGTGATTCAAATTAAAAAGTAAGTAGGGACTGACAGATAACGAATGATAATATTAACAGGCAGAGGAAATTGATTGAGAGATTGAGAAAAAATTAGGAGGGTGTGAAAGCGACAATTTGGATTAAACAGGTATTAAGTGAGAACTCGTCAATAGCTAATAGCTTAGACGGTTCAATTTTGATGTATTACTTTCAAACTACAAACATCTCAGAACAGAATTAAAGGTTACCAACGAAGTTATCCATATACTCCATAACAATAACTTAGTAATTTGAATGTATGACCTAGTTTCTCAACCGCTTCTATATTTTTCGGAGTATACACGTTTTGTAATTAAATTATCACTTGCTTTTTTGAAATCATTATGGTGAGCTCTTTGATTTGATACCCATTTGTATTCAATTTACTTTTATTTTTTGATTCTTCAAACAATGGCATCTCACAGCCACCATATTTTTTTATTTCACTTATCTAAGAACACTTGGATTACCAAGACAAGTGTAATGATTTTTTAATTACATAAATCCGTTCAGTGGTTTGGAAGATATGAGGTATTAATAATATTATATGCATACAATCATACATACAAGATACGCGCGAAAAACATAAGCCTTCCGGGCGCGCGGGCGGTCGGGTAAGAAACTGCAGACCTCTGAGTTTTTCATCACTTTCCCAAAAGTGTGTGAATTTATATTTTTCATAGCTATTTTTCAGCGTATTTCACATTGAGCGAGCACGACAATTCATCTTAACTAATAACAAAATTTAAACAGCAATATTGTAATAAATCTGACCCGCATTCGAACAGACGTTATTATGCTCTAAATTCCACCAATTCGCCCGCAATGATACACTAAATATTTACAATAACAATAAGATTTAGCGATTGTAGACCACAAGCTACACAGATCGGTTTATTAGTTTTCAGTTTTGTGTTCGTGACATTATTAAAGTAGATAAAAGGTGGGAAAGTTCTATAGTAATAGATCTTCACGGAATACAAAAGGGATCCTTTAAGCGTCTTTGCAATGCAAATAATTGGGCAGAGTTTACGTAAGGGTCTACGGTCCTAATTTATCTTTTGAGTGTTTGGTTTCATATTATTTTATATAATACCTAGGTAGGTACATTGAAGTATAATGTCATAGAACCGACACCTCGAACACCATGTATGTCCCAATGCATTGGCGCCACGTGGAATCCACGCCACGTCAATCTTCAATGGATTCGTTCGATTTTGAAAGGAGAACCGGGGCTCAATTTTGTAAATCGAACCGCCCGGGCGGGACACACATTTTGTTCGAGATGTCTGTTCTACACGCTAGTACACGCTTCTACTTCAATGGGTAGGTAGATGTTTCTCTTCATTTTTTTAAATATTTAATTATTAAAATATAATTTTCAAAATAAAAAAATATTATAATATAATAACTTTATTACAACATTGAAACATAATATTAAGTGAATTTCTTACTCAATATCAGAAAAATATAAAATTATTTCAGTATAGGTTACATCCCTATTAATTTATTAAATAATTACATTATTATTTTATTAAATTATGAAATAAATATGAACCACCTATTTTTCATTTCATTTTAATATCGAGACTCGAGAGGTTTCTGTATCTATAACTCGATAACATTTTGAGGTCAACATTTATAATCAACGAGTAAAGGTCGACATTAAAAATACAGCTTCATTAAAAGTACCACGTAGTACTTCGTTAGTAGTATATTTACTCATTTTATCGTATAAGCATGTATAGAATAGTATAATACCTGAAGACACCTAAAGGGCGGAAATTCACTTAAAATTTTATATAACTAACATTTTTCTACATGTAGGTATATTAACATTTTTTCAAGTCAGCATGGTAAAGTCATTTCATTCGCAAAATAATTTACTGTCAGAAGTTTTCGTCGATACTATTATATTGCAATATACTTTTTTAAGATCCTAATTCATGTTACAGTTCCTTTCACGACCAGAATTTTGGTAACAATATTTTCATGATCCAGATCCAAATAAATCTCCGCTACCCGCAGAGAATATTCGTTATGATATACTTGCTAGCATTCTCCCATGCAAGAATTAACTGCATCGAGTACTTTTATGATATAGTACTACTTAAATGTTATTCTGCTGCTTGTAATGATTATATTGTTACCATTTTACAGTAGTGCTAATAAATATTTTTCTGGAAAATTAAATGTAAATTGCAAGAGTATTTTTAAACATAAGAAATGGACGATCTGAAGCGAAGGCGATTACCAGTAATATAATTAATATTAGTTGAATGCATTATATTATGTCTGCATTGCAGCAGCGTGGTGGAGTATGCCCTATGTCTCCTGAAGAGCAGAGACCCGTGCTGAGTGGGTTGAAGTCATTATATTGTGGTTATAATAATACGTTGTCATTACCGTCCATGTTATGACTATTAACAATTCATAGGGAATATTAAGTATGCTCTGTAATGAACCAATGACTCGAAGCTTAAACGCTCTTAACAGGTTTGCGTTACCTGTTATGCTGACCATACACGATCAAGCATACTTATCAAGTTTGCAGTGGACTTGACGCCGCATCCAGTAAACTTGACGGTGTATGGCCACGGTATGGCTATCTGGCTATATAGCTATCTCATGCAAACTGGATACCGCATCAATTCAAACTGCAAACTTGATTGTGTATGGCCAGCTTTAGAAATTAACTGAGTTGGAACAACTTTGACCGCGGCTGAAAGATTGATAGATGACCGCTCGTGGCGAAATAACTATCTAACTATGTATAGTGTTATGGCGATTTAGGTGTCACGTAAACCATAAATACTAGTTCTCAGTAGCAGTAGATTAGCCTAGATAGACATAATTAAGCCATGATACAGAGCCGAAGAGCTTCATGAAAAATTAAAATATTTATATACTTCTAATTATCTTACTAACCCGTAAGTGGTAGATAATAAAGAGACGCTGTGCTGTAGAGATAGAATTGAACCATTCTTTCGCCAAATAAATAATAATTATATTCCTTGGATTACAAAACTAGTAATTATATTGATAATATTATCATTACGTAAACTCTTTTCTTCTTTAAGTTTGCTATATTTTGAACGGAGAACATAGAAACATTCTAGAATATTTAAGCGAAATAAGTTTAGAAACATGATGACGTATTTGTTCCTTCTTGCTTGACAAGGATAGGTGCGTGAATTGATTATGGACGTAACGTTTTGGATAAAGTTGGGAGCCATTTATTTAGACGTGAATGAACATTAATCTAACGAAGATACCGGGCTGGGGCCTTGGGGAAACTTCTACTACGCGATACATCTAAATTACGTTTTAAAATAAGTAACCGTTGTTCTTAATTTTGCGGTATTAATAATGTCTTTCGATTTTCGACGCTGAACGTTTCGGTTTTTTCTTTTTTAGTTACATAAATTTATTTTTTCTTTTCATTGCTCTGTATGAAAGATATTATAAATAATACTTCAGATATTCTTCTTTGGTTTGCATCGTTAAACTTTAGGTACCTATATAAATTATTTTCATTAAAAGTTCAATCAATTTAATGTAATATTATTATCATTTTGTGTAATTAATCAGTATTCATAAAATTACAAACGAGTAAACAAATTATTATGAACATTGAAAGGGCAATTTTTTTCTTTTTTGTGAATGAAATTCACAAAAAATTAAGCTAAATCTAAATCATTACTTTATTATCGTCGTAAATTTCATAAAATCACACCAAACATCCGTCCGACCTCATATGGAGTACTGCTCCCATCTTTGGGCTGGAGCACCGACTACCCAATTGGATCCCCTTAACCGGATTCAGAGACGGGCTGTTCGTATTGTCGATAATCCCAAGCTCACAGACGGTTTGGAATCGCTGGGATTACGAAGAGACGTGAGCTCTCTATGCGTTTTCTACCGCCTGTATAATGGGGAATGTTCTGAAGAACTGTTTAATTTAATACCGGCGGCCAACTTCCACCATCGTTCATCACGCCGCAATGCCAGGTTTCACAAACACCATATCGATACCTGGCAATCGTCCACAGTAAGATTTACACGACACTTCTTACCGCGTACGTGTAAACTGTGGGACGATCTACCACCGACGGTGTTCCCACGGTGCTACGATATGGGGACCTTCAAGAAGCGGGTCTATCACTTCCTTCTAAGCCGGCAGCGCACTGGTGGCGCCTCTAGTGTTGCGAGTGTCCATGGGCGACGGTGACTGCTTACCATCAGGTGGCCCGTCTGCTCGTCTGCCTGCATATTACATAAAAAAAAAAAAAAAAAAAAAAAAAAAAAAACATATTTAGTAACTCTAATTTAATAGGTCGTGCGTACAAAATTTTCCTAACGTGATTTTGTAAAATGTCATTTACGAAGGAAACAAAATTAATTATTTCCCAAAGCAAACCGTTTACCAGAATAAGAACAAAGAGACATAAATTACACGTCAAAATTGTTCTAACGTTGCGGAGCAAATAAATTGCATACCTACTATAATGGAGTGTGCATATTAAAGAAATTTAAATAAAATCCTAAGCCATCTACAAGAAGTCTGTGAAGACACTACCTAAATATTAAAAATTTTAATATTGTAGAAAACAATTGGTCTACGAACACACACACACACATTTAAATACATTTTAAAATAATCGATTAATCGAATATTTAATAAAATTGGTAACAAATATTTCATAATAGTTGCCTATGTTTGTGCACTGGTTAAACTAATTTCAATACGGTATATCGATGGATCCTACGTATAAAGGCCAAAATGCAAAATCATAACTTTACAGGGCAGGCTCCGAAAGTTTAAATTTGGTAGATATAATTTTAAATTGGTAAAACCGAAGTGTATGAAATTTTGTTTGAGGTACTTGGCTGATGTACATGTACACTTGAACACTGCATCTATTTTATTATTGACTTTGCGAATTGCGTCATCGGAACTTACTTTTTACAAGTAGGCAGGACTAGTTGGCTGGTCTGTTTGGTGGCCTCCACGCATGCGCGGCGCAGGCGGCGCACGCGCTCGCGCAGTTCGGGACAGTCGTGAGGCTGGCCGATGTGGATGAGCAGGTCCCGGAACAATGCCAGCTGCACGTTGATCTCCGTTATCAACTGCGACAAACAGACAAACAAAAATTGTTAATGTTGTATTTTATACAGTTAAGAATTTCCCTCCGCCACCGCAGTCCGCCGTGACCATAATCGATGTGAACTGGGTTGAAATAGCGGTATAAAATACAAAAATCGGTGATTTAAGATTAAAATCAAATTTTTTGAGAGCCAGTTCTTTCTTTCTTTCATTCATTTTCTTCTTTCTTTCTTGGCCAGCAACGCATCAGTGATGCCACTGATGTTCATGGGCGACGATAGCCACTTATCATCAGGTGGATTGTCACCTCGTTTGCCGGCCATTTTCATAAAAAAAATTGTTGAAGTTTCTGCAATTTTCGTGTTTCCGGACACTCCCAGCTAAACGGTCGGCAACTGATGAACCATCGATGATAAATGTTCGTTCTTGCCGATTATTCCGCCGACCTGTTAAGTATTTGAATGGATTGCATTTAGAACTTTCGGAAAATTATAAGGAAACACTACAAAGCTATAGTCCACGGTAAGTTATTGTTAGAAACATTTTATTAAAAACTCAAAAGCGTTGTTGTTTTTGTTGAAAGGTACACGAACATTTTAATCACTCTTTGTGTTATCTACTAAAGGTTGTAATGTAAAATGCATTGCACGAGTAACGTGACATGGCACTTTTTTCCACACTTTTCCGCAAATGCGACGCTTAACTCGAGTAAATTGAAACGCCTCATCTTTATGCCAGCGTCTACCTTCTGACTGAAATACAAATCTGAAATTTATTATTAAATCCTGAAGTATAATAAAAGTTGAAATAAATATGAAACTTCATTCATATTCAGTTTTAATAGCTTCAGTTCCGGAAAATTTCACTCGTAATAAGCTAGGTATTCCCACAGAGGCCGCTTTTTACCCGACGGCGCCAGAATGTTTGTAAGTATATATGTTATGTTATATATATATATGTATGTATGTATATTTATTTGGCACGCTCTCTAGGATAAATGGCTTGATCGATTTCAGCTTGAAAGGTGCTGTTAAATTAGTCTTATTTGTGAGAGTGACACTGGGTATATATCAAAATTGAAAAAAATTAAAATGGCCGAGTTTTGACGCAATATTGTGTCTTAAATTTTTTTTTCAAAACCTATCGAAGATGTCATTGAATATGAATAGGTATTCAAAAATGATTTTTAGGTTCCTTACATCATTTTTCTTTGTAACAGTTTAGGAAATATAACGATTTAAAGTCACACACACATCACAAACGACCATTCTCGCTAATTTATTAACTCCCTTAATGAAGTGACAACATTGCGAATATTTTCGTCTAATAAAATTTAAATGGCTCCCGGCTGCTTATCCTTCTATGTTATAGTCACTACTGGGTTTTTTCTTCGGGTTTTTTTTTTTTTTTTTTTTAATTTTTTACTTCAGTTTTTTAAAAACATCTGAGACACAGAAAATATGTTTTTTTAAATTTTGAAAAATAAATGTACTCGTATACTAATTAAGGATCTAATCTAAGCAAAGTCACTTTCAGTTACAGAATTTAACGATAAAACTATTATAAAATCGATAAAAAATCTCAGTTTTTAATGGTTTTTTTCAATATTATTACTAAAGTCCTGACATTTGCCATTTTAATTTTGTATTCATAGACACTAAATATTTATAGGTAAATTCGCTGAGTTTAATTTGATACAATGATTGTCCGCCGCAACTCACAGGCACTTACGGTTATTTTAATCGCTCTTTAGTAAAGGACCACCATACAAATTCTGTACTAAGGAGCGATTTAGGTAACTGTAAGTGACTAACGCCCTACTCAGAGTCTCTAATGGTTACTTTAATCACTCCTAAGTAATGATGATTCACATACAAATTCTGTGCTAAGGAGCTATTTAAGTAACTGTTAGTGACTCTGAGTTGGGGTGTTATTTACTTTGCTTAAATATGCTGCATCTTAATTTAATAATGTTTCAATTCATCGGAGTGCTTTATTTTTCAGAAAACACGTTCCCGGTGCTGAACTATGTTGAATGGTCTTTATTTTCTGTTCCAGGCATGTGCTGTTGGTGTGTCGCAGATACGAAATATTTCAACATAATATAACATTTTTAATCAAAATAGTGGTCAATGTTACGAACTGTTTTAGATTTCAACTGATTATAATAAAAAATATATATTTTGACGTTTATTTAGACTTTTCGTACTAGGTAACTAAGTTAGGGTTATGCTATAAATTAGGATTGTAACTAAGAATTTACATACTTATACAAATAAAAATAATAATTGAAAACCTGCTTTATTACATTCCCTATAGTAATTACTACAAATTAACTTATAATTTATACAATTCTGACAGCTTGTCCCTTCCTGTGTAAAACGCTACCCAATTTAATTATGAATTGTCATTGAAATAAATGGTTTTACGTAATATGTAAATGTTTGTGGTACAGAATTTCTTATGATGATAGTAAAGATAACTTATGCAATTTATTATACCAATTCTACTATTATTGTATTATCCAATACCAAATTATTTGTATTTATTGCAAGTTATTATATAATACCAATCAGATAAAACCATCTAAAATACTTTAAGGAATTTACTGTATCAAAGAAATTTACTTTAGCAAAGGAATTTAATTTTGTCGATTGACTTGGTTTACGAAATAACTCAGAGCTCTACGGCTGTGTGTTTTGATTAAGTTTCATTAACTTTAAACTTGTGATATAACATTGCTACGCACAAGAAGATTATATTATACTAGGAAATTGGTCTCGCTTCGCTTCGGGAAATATAGTAAAAAAATTATATAGCCTATGTCACCCGGGGATAGTATAGCTTCCCAACAGTGAAAGAATTTTTCAAATCGGTTCGGTAGTTTCGGAGCCTATTCATTGCAAACAAACAATCAAATCTTTCCTCTTTATAATATTAGTATAGAAGTAGGTATAGATAAGGTACATACACTTGGAAGGCAAGCTTCGAAGACTTTTACCTGAAGACAGACCACGTGACCTTGGATGAATATCTGTGTCATATAATTGGTCGAAATCCAAGCTCAATTCTCGGTATGTTGGGTAAATTGAAATTTAACATAAACTGCATTTTGTTTCAAATAATATTTTCCATTACTTAAATAACATCTTCATTTGTCTTAAAAATTGGCTACGAAATAAGAAAGTAGTTTTGTCTATCTTTGCCGGTTTTATTAAAAAACAGCTGAGTCAGTGAGCCTGCTTGTTCAAAGGCTTTCTTTTGAGGCAGTTTTACAAAAGTGCATTTGTGTCGGTATTCTACAGCCTCTCAATATTTATATAAGAGCAATTGGAATGAGATTTGTAGTTTAAAGAGTTTTAATTTCCTGGAATATTCATCAGAACAATTTTTTATCCAGCAATTTATTTGTATTTTAGACTGAACTCTGTAATTTCGTATAAATATTTGATTAAATGAAAACCCTGTAGAATTTCCACCTATTTATAACTTAATTCTATCCTGGACAAAAGTCAACAATAACATTTACATCCTTTGTCACGAGCACACATTTCAAATTCATGTTTTGTTATACAAATTCTATACACGTCCGTTGGAAAACACGTATATTGGTAGGTAGATGGAAAAAACCATGACTTTGAAAATAAAGTTAGTTTTGTTTCACTATAATCAAAATATATTAAATTCTAAAAAGAGTTGGAGAGAGTTAAATAGCACCAATTATTCTGTTAAGCGTATCTTTCTCTTTATTACGCATACTACTAGGTATCTAAGGAACATGGTCCAAATATTGGCAAGTACCCCAAGCACCCCACTCGAGTTACAATGTTGAGGAGTTGAGAATGGATATGTTAGAATAGAATTGTAACATTAATAATATGAAAAGCATTACTGATACGAAATGATATATTATTTAAAGATGGACAAAATGAGCTCGCTGGAGTGGATGAAATCGCTCGAGCGCCCAGCGGCGCTTAAGTAGTAGGCTCTTTACTTCAATTGGCAACTCGAATTTCTTAGTGAAAAAATATATAATATTATACAGTAGGTTGATTTAAATAAGTAAAATAGAAAAGATGGTAAATCTGAGCTCGTTACTCCTTAAAAGAATGATAGTTGGAGAAAAAAGCAATGCGAACATTTTTGTAAAATCTACTGAAATAATTGCACGAGCGTTTTTAGGGTTCCGTAATGAAAACGGAACCCTTATAGTTTATAGTTTCGTCATGTCGGTCCGTCCGTCTGTCTGTCTGCAGCATAGCGCCGAGACCCTTAAAGTTAGAGAGCTGTAATTTGGCCCAGATATAAGATACAAATTTATTAATACTACAAAATCGTAGAATATAATATTAATTTTTTTTCAGGGTGCGGTAGGGGACAAGTAATGTGTGAAAGAATTTTTATTCGTTGCGTATCCTATAATCTGAGGTGTCATTGAAAAGGTCTTTCAAAAATATTATGGGTATGCAAACACCATACGATTTTACGATTTCGATTTAGCGGTCCGTTTGCTAAATTAATTGACTTTAAAGGGCTAATTTTCGTTACAGTCAAGTATTCCGCTCCTACCAGCTAAATGGTTGGAGTTGAACATGTGAAAAAATTCTCAAAATTTACAAGGAAAACAGAACTATCAGGGATACTAAAGATTTGCAGTCGGTCAACTTACAATTACGAAACCCCACAAAATGCGTGGCCTAACACGCGCTTGGCCGGTTTTTATTTCATTTACCGCGGTTGTGTGCAACTTGTAGAATCACAATATTTCTGGATGGCCCGAGATATCTTATTTTGATAACTAACATTTTAAAATATGAATGAACAAAAATAAAACGTATTTTTTATTTATGATTTATGTACCCATAAATATTTTCTTGATTCCTCTGAATACTTATTTTTAGTCCAGATTTTCCTGCAAAGCATGTGGAATGAAGATGGATTAATTAATAAATTATAACCTTCGGACTTAATTGTTTTTAATATAAGGGTGAAATGTGTAAAAATATGTCCTTCCTCATAAAGAACAATGCCCAACTGCCATACATCGTTTTATTTCATTTTCAACTTTAGCGTCTTAAAACAAAAAAAATCTAAAAATCGCCGCTTAATTTCTGAGCTTAGTTATATAAGAATTTTCAGCAGACACCCCAGAACCAAAGTATTTTGAGATTGAATTCTTATAACCATTGAGTCATAGAGTAGGGGAGACTTATGGCTACCTGTAATTTTTACCATTATTTTATTCTGACTTTTTTTTGATTGACAACCGGAAATCGAAATTTGACATCATTACATTTGTCATACCAACATTTATAACGAAATTCTGTCTGTAATATTGGCCAGAAGTCTCCCTATATCTTGCTTGATACAAGCTATGTATCGAAGTGAGTGCCCGAATGAAAATGGACATTGTTGACATCATTGTTATTATAGTCAATTCATCACTTATTAATAAAATAATTTTACGCTGGGTAATACGAGTACAGGTATTAATTTTAAAATACGTAAAAAAATAATTGAACTGCTTCGGTATAACTGACGTTTTAAGACGCTAACAAAAATGAAAAATAATTTTTGGGCATTGTTCTTTAGTATGACACATAATTTGATTGTAACAATTAACTCTGATTCTCAGATTTAATTCATTTACTTTTGTTTGTTTTTAATTTAATACTTTAAAAACTTAAAAATTTTACAGTACATAGTTATAATACTATAAAGAGTCAATTTTTCGTTACATTTACAAAACTCTAAAAATAAACCTTTCACTAATATAATAATATTTAATAGTTTCATGTGCTGAAAGCAAAACCTCTCACAACATTTCTAGTGTTGCTGATTTTGAGTGATTTTACGATTCAAGTCTATTGTGTCTATATTTGGTCGAGCAAAGAGGCCAATTAAACATTGATGTATGCGGCGCGGGCAGACAAAAACGAATTTCAACGCGAAATCTGGACGAAATTTCGTTCGACGCATTGCTCAATGCTTTATTTTGGCAAACACTGTTAGGTGCCGAATATAATTTTGGTTACGGACTTTATGTTTATACAACGTTAACATATTATTTGGAATAATATAGAGTTGCGCGTCCGCGTCAAGCTGTAAAGGCCGCTAGGGCCAAAAGCCCTTTGACAGTCCATATAAAAAAATCCTAAAATATTTTGCTTCTCAGCTCTTTATTTATTTTAATTGTACTTTTTCTACGTATTCTACGTTAGGTTTAGTTAGAAATGTCTATAGGTTGTAGTGGCCACTAGACTAGGCGGAGTATTTGCTATATTCTTTTATATTCTCCTTGGCTATACTTGTACCTACTTTGAACATACTACTTCACTTAATAACTTTATCATCCACACAATTTCAGACCATTATTTTTTCAACATCCTTAAAATTTATCTTATACGAGACAGAGAGTAAAAACAAAAAGGGGCCGCTCTGACAAATTGCATTTCCTACGAGAAAATTAGGGTCGTATTATATTTGGGTAAAAGATTAGTGCATTTTCCTTATCATTAATTTATGTTTGTGATGAAAATATTTGATGTCCTTTAGGCAGAAAGGTTTTTGTGAAGCAATTGTAATGGAACAATCGTTTTTAACGGTTTATTTTCGTTCATAAATTTTGTTTAGCATTGTTAGCAATAGGATTATCTCTTGTTGTACTTTGCTCTTGTCTAACTGTCTTAACTATTTAAAGGTTTATTTATTAAAATGGTTACCCAAACGATCGCGTTCCTTTAAACCTACTTAGGGGCCATTCATTAATTACGTGAATAATTTTTTGGCTACTTTCGATTCCCCCTACCCTCATGTACCTTACATGACATACCGAGGCATACCCATAAATAGTACTAAACCCATTTGACGTAAATAATTTTTTTAATCTGTGTTATTAGTATTTCTACTTGTAAAATATTACGTAAGAAAGGATTTACCTCCTTCCCCCCTACAACATAGAGGGTATGTAGAGATTTAGTGGACCCCCCTCCCCCTCGGGACCCTTACGTAATTAATGAATGGCCCCTTACCTTTAAATTGGGTTAATTAGTCTTTGGTTGATACACAATTATTCTAAAATGCATTGTCCCTTAACTTATCTTGTGGTGTTGATTTGAGATAAATCAGTATGAAATGAAGTATACCAAACAAGGCCTTAAACAGACTTAAGAAACGTAAGAGGATTTAAATCCGACCAAAGAATAAAAGGTATCGCGCTTTAAATCAGTTTTAAAACAATATGTACGAATTCTTTTGGGAACTCAGTGAAACGGCAGTGACAAGCTAGATTCAGTATTAGTTAGTAGTAGAAGGCTGAAGCATTTTTAGCTCTCGAAGCATGTCTGTCTGATGGCTTCAACCCTTTAATGGCCCTCTACTTAGCATGGGTCTCTTCTCTTGAGGAGGACTAGAGCATACTCTAGTCTGGACTTTAAAAGGCTGTTAGATGTATGGGTGGCAATAACCGTTGTAACTTCATTTCTGCCATCTACATTTTTATCAGCTGTTACTACAATAAACAACACTTACACAACACGTACCATAAGTTATAAAACAATTTGCCTAAGTTTAATTTTATTACTGTTCATAAACGTTTAGCAAAACGGTTCCCAGTACAGTGCATAACTTCAATTAGGAGCTGTTCATTATTTCATCTTAGAAGTTTCTGAGAAACTTCTCAGTACTTACTGGTTGCGGAAACTAACAGCTATTGACAAATTAAATTAATAACGCTTTGCTCCAAGTGTTTATTAGGGTCATGCGAAATTAATTGTTAGTGCCTGTAATATTGAATTTATATTTACCGTTTAAAGTAGGTCATATTTAAGTTTTTATAACGCTTCTATGTGACTGTATGCAAACGTTTTGACTATCCAAGCATACTACATCATTAGTGTACAAAGCTAGTTGTTAAATTTTTAACTGTTTGACCTAGAAACTTGTTGTTTATACTAGTAGTCCAGGTTTGAACTAATTTCGAGGAGCGTATGACGCAAATTTTTCGAGTTAGTTTTTAAGTTGTCAACAACATAAGCTTAACATTGTCGACATTTATTTTTGTGAGTAAATATCTTTTATGTAGATACCTAAATAAATGATCTATACAGATGTAAATTTAGAAAATTACATCTATACAGATGTAACTAAAATGTAAGTACAATTAATTTTGATGCCATAAATAGCGGTCCTAAGTTTATTTTAAAGTCTTTGATGTTAGCTTATCTAGTCGTTTGTGGGCTAATTAAAAAAACAAATCTGATAAGAAGGAAATGGAGGTTCTGATAGAAAAAGACACATAACATAAGACATTGGTTAAACGGCAACACATAATATGATATTTTATGTATAAAAAGAGGCAGATAATTATGCCAAGAGGGCTATTGCGGACGGCATCGATATCAAATCAATTTGAAATCATATTGTAATAAAATATTTTTTTATTACAGCCCCACAGTCCGCGTGAAGCTGTAAATACCAATAGGGCCACCAGCAACTAATCATTCGAAAACAAACAAAAAACAAACGTGTGAACCAATTCCTCCCTAAAGCCTAATAACTTCATAGGAAAACTCGGAATAAAAAGTATGTTTAGAATAAGATCCCTGCTATTATTTCATACAGTCCACATGCTGATGGAAACGCTGCACGTGCGAATCTTGCTAGCCCATAGCACTGCGTTTTGTTGGTGCTAACACCGGTCGTACGAGTGTCCATCGCCACATTGATCAGTGCACGCCGTAACTGTAGGTTTAGCCGCCTACAAGGGCGCTGAAAATTTAGTCAAGTGTAGCGATTTCATCATGAAATTTGACAGCAGCCTTTGAGTGAATGAGTCTAAAGTTGTCATCACAAACTGAACCTCGCAATATATGAACATATCTTTGTACATAAGTATACATTTTTTGTAAGTAAGATATTATCAAGAAATTTAAGCTTCTTTTACTTAAGTATGAGCTGAGACATTTTTTGTTATGTAGTTAACCGGGAGATAGGGAGAAAAGGAAAACTTTGTTTGGCCTAATGCTGTAAATTCATAACATATAGTATGAATAAAATTAATGTTTTAGGTTTTAGGTAAACGAATGGTACAACTGATGAACATTCATAATTTTATTCAGTTCATTTCCATATTATATTTATCTATGTTACATAGTGTTTAGCCGGACTGCAAAATTACTAGAAGAAATCGTTAGCGACGGGTTCATTTACATATTGTCTGCTTTGCACTTAATTACTTTCGTCTTTAGAGTTTTGTATTTTAGTTAGTAACTTTCTAAGTCGTGTGTACTTT
The DNA here is from genome assembly GCA_963932265.1 of Thymelicus lineola. Classification (NCBI taxonomy): domain Eukaryota; kingdom Metazoa; phylum Arthropoda; class Insecta; order Lepidoptera; family Hesperiidae; genus Thymelicus; species Thymelicus lineola. The sequence continues at coordinate 13,047,394 of OZ010682.1, read as the reverse complement.
GAAGGAAAGGATCACAACTTGCCACCAATAAAGCAGACAGCTTACTTAAATTTGTTCCCTTGAACTTTTATTAATTTAATAATCTATTTCTAAAATTTGCTTCTGTTATTCTGTCATTATTTACACCTAAACTGACCGTTGGAAAAGTGTAAATGTTTCTGATCACCTACAATCACAGTATTTCATCTCGGTGTTCAATATATTATTAATATTTACAGCAAGTCGAATGTTCCCTATTATAATATTTAGTGCAATTCAACACTCCTCTACATGAATCTCCTCTAGATACATGTCTGTGTGAATCTCAGTCAAAACACGTGCGCTTAGTTGAAAATTAAAAAGAACATTAAACGTTTTAGAGCTAATTCAAACAGTCGAAAAAGCCTGTGCTTTTGACTTACACTGCAGATTGCAGTGGTGTCTGCGATGCGCTGCCAAATGTGGAGTTGGCAGTGTATTGCATGCTCTGTCGTATTTATTACTGCGGCCAAATTAACTTGTTTTAATACTATTTGAAAAAGCATAAAAACTCGAACAACAGCAACAAAATAAAAAAAACATTCACACAGTCACCGCAGAGCCTCTAAACAAAACTCTTTTCTGTAAGCGTTCACGCCATCATTTACCTTAAAAAATGTCCCACACGTCTGTGGCCCCATACATGTGGAAAAGTCACGCTAACATTTTTCGCACTTATGTCATTCCCATACATTTTGAAGCGAGTATTTGACGTGAACGCTTAGATACAGAACAGAGTTTTGTCCAGAGGTTTAGGTGGTTTAGACATAGGTACAAATAAAATATCATAAGCACTTCCCCGAGAACAAACTTTTATCTGTGACATAAAGTCTGACCAGGTCTCGAACCTGGGACCCTCACTCGACAAGCAAAGTAACTACCAACCGGACTATAGGGAAACGACCAGAGAGCTGAGACAACACTGCAGCTGAAACAAGAAAACTTTTCGCGGTTGATTTTTAGTAGTACTTTCTAGCCACAGAGGTAAAAATCTCTCTTGCATGATTTCCTTCGGGATTAATCTGGGTGCCCAGTGAACTCGAAAAGTTGTGACCTATGTTACCTCGCCCTTTGTTCAGCAACAGTAAAGTAATTTTTATCAACAATAGTTTTTATTCTAATCATGTTACTACTATACTATACTAATCATGTTATTAACAAGACGACGATTGGAGATATTTTACAAATAAATTCGCAAAAAATAAAATAGATATTCTCCCTACTTTTTTTGAAATTCCTGTTGGGCTAGCGCATAAATTGTCGCCATTGGAAAAGTGAGATAAATTGCAAAATGATAAAGAATATTTGAAATGGAATATTCTCGTATGTCCTTCACTATGATTTACCTAAATCGTGATCTTGAGAGAATATTAGAGAATTGCTTATAAACTACGTGCCTCGAATGAAGGAGTGCTAGGTTGTCCTTGCTTTGAACGTTTTTTTATGTGATGAGGATAGCAATAGGAAAAGCGCTTGCTGTGACATGATCCCCTTCCGCCCATGGACATCTGTGATGAAACTCTAATATTAAGCCATTTGCTATCTGTATTTTCGATGCCATCCGAAAAAGTAGTTCTAATTTAGTCTAAAAAAATTTACCCATACATACTAAGTGTTACCAAAATAGGGAACAAAGCAAGGTAAATAGTACTTTTTATAGTAATTTATTCACCGCTGTGGCTGTGCGTTTGTGGAACTGGCTACCAGTAGCAATCCGACGTGCGCAGACACTTGATTCTTTTTATTTTCTTTTCTATTTCCTACCCTTAATAGTGTCTCAAATCATTCCCTTCTCTTTTTTTGTAGTCTCCATACCTAAAAACTAGCTGCTGACAAACATTTGTTGTTAATGTTGTTAATTGTGCGCCCTACCCTGTTTCCAAAATTGTTCACTTTGTTAGCTTAATAGGTTGTCTGGAAGAGATTGCTATTTAAGTATATTGTACTAATTCCTGTATTATCAAATGTATTATGTATGTATGACATAATTTTGGTGTACAATAAAGAGTATTTTATCGTAAATAAAACTTTGTATGAAATCTTGTAGAGAGTGAAAGTTGTAAACCATACAACGGACGTGAAAATAACCCGGACGTCACCTTGTCTTATCGAGAGTGACGCCGCCCGCTTACGCGTAATTTTTAGTGCGGTCCGATGGGGTAATGGCGGCCGATTAATAACAGCATGGTGCCAATGTGTGTATGTGATACTTGTACGAATAGAGGAGTTGGTATTACTATGGGTACCTCACTGAATTTCTTGTTGACATTCCGTCTGGTTCTTTTTTTAAGTCTGTGAACCATACTTACCGAGCTCGCACTGGGTTCCGGCGGCTCGTGTTGGTGCGAGGAGAGATGTCGCACGGGCCCCGCCATGCTCTCACCGCGGTTCTCACATCGCTTCTTCTCACGTCAACACCACCGACACTCGATCAGCACTTGATTTTATTCTGAGTCGTACCCATACGTCCATGACTTTAATGAATGTGTTTAACTAACCTTAAATCACTGTTACTTAGTGAAGTTTACAAAATTATGCTTAATCAAATAATTTGTAAATTCCTGTGAATGTATTGAATAGTATTAGATATAAATGTGGATATGTTTAGTTGTACTTTTATATATTATTATTTTTATATAGCAACATACATATATTTAGCAAAACCGCGTTCAAAATATTATTTTATAGGTTACCCAAAAGTCCGCTAAACAAAAAAATTCTAACATTTCTTTTAATTACGTAACTATTAGATAATTATTTCAGAATTTGAAACAAAATCTACCTTATTATACTTAGATGGTGAACGATTACATCCTAAATCAGTTAAATTGAAGGTAGTCTAGTAAAACTATGGAACGGTAAAACCTTAGAATAAGGAATAAACGGTAAAACTATGAATAGCCCTTGTAAGTTTTTCAATTAGTAATTTCGCTCTAAAATTTGCCAACCTTTCTGGAAAGTAATGAGCGTTGAATTTAAAAATGAAATATGTTTAAGGTGAGAAGAAGAAAACTTGAGGTTTGTTTGAAACTCGCAAGATAATTAAACTGGCACACACAAGCCACACAAAAAAAAAACAAAATTGTACTTCATGGAATATTTTGGTTTAACCTTTTGCGCCAATTTAACTCATATTATGACATTTGTTTATTTATCTTTAGTGTAAATTTAACATGAATTAAAGTTAAAATAAATAGGCATTAATAATATGCCTTTTAAAGTAAACGTTTTAAAGTAAAGGCTATAATATTAAGTTAAAATGTGTAACCGAAGTAAAATAAGAATTAACTTTTGGCGGCCAGATAGGAAAGGCAACGTAAAAATCTTGTACTGATACTACATAGCAAGCTGTAATTCATTGCCAGGTAGAACCGACACCTCGAACACCATGTATGTCCCAATGCATTGGCGCCATGTGGCTTCAATCTTCAATGGATTCGTTCGATTTTGAAAGGAGAACCGGGGCTCAATTTTGAAAATCGAACCTCCCGGGTGGGACACACATTTTGTTCGAGATGTCCGTTCTATGACATTATACTTCAATGTTGCCAGGTATTAATTAATATCTTATTATATTTTTTACGTTCTTTTGACGGTTCTTTACTATTATTAAATATTGGGTTAAACCCCTTATATAATTAACCTATGTTGTTAGTTGTAGTTGTACAAGGCTTCCTTTTTAGATATATTCTATTTAACTTTGTCTATCTTTAAATGGAATTTATAGAACCGCCAAGCGAAGGATCTCTTGGCTTTTAATAGGGTTCCACCGGTACCTCCCTAAATTAATAGGTAAATTATTAAGTGAAAGGATCCTTTCATTTAGATACAATAGGTATTGAATTTCAGACTTTGATTATATTATTACTGTTTATTAAATAGGTTACATATAACGGAATACTTGATGAATAAACTTTACAGAATAAATTTAAATAAAGGCAGCATAATATATTCACTGTATACTTTCGTCAGGGAAAAATTATGTGTAAGTATTATTTTGAAAACAAATTGTGGTTTCATTCTCACCTCGCAAAAGATCTCAGTTGTTTTCAAGTTATTTTAGGACCAACGTGTATTTAATTAACAGATTTATAATGTTTTCACAGTTATAAAAGGGCACACTTGTTTAAGTAACTGCTGCGAATCTACTAAATCCTTAATACAACCGAACTATTAAGAAATTGATTACTCAAAAGTTTAATAAATTAGTAAAGAAAAATCACATACTGAGCAAAAATTTTAATTTTACTTTATTGTATCGAGTTTCTTATAAAATGTTTAAAGATAACTTCAAAAATGTTAACATGATCTTCTTTTCTCAGATGGTGAATTCTTAACTTCTAACATTAAAATTCAAAACTTTAAGTTCTATAACTAAAACGGTAGGGAGAGCGGTTTATGAGTTAGACGTATTTGCATAAACGTATCGTTTTGTAAATTACGCTTTTGATGTTAATTTCCTGAATAACTTTATCGGTATAGAATGTAACGCTATATTCAATTTACATAATGTAAGATAGACGTGAAGCCGACATTTCTCAAAATGCCAACAAAACTTGTCGAATGGATACATTATTAATTTGCTTATCAAGGAACACGGAGTGTCTCTACTAAGATAAATAACACTACCTACTTTTTTCCAAAGTGTTTCTTCGTATTTTTACTTGACTGTCCCTCATAACCCTTCCTGGGTTATGTTTTTCGTGCATATCTTGTATGTATGTATATGTTCATGTAATATTCTATATTACCTCATATCTTACAAGCCGCTAAACGGATTTACTATAGTTAATATATTGTTGGATTCGTCTTGATAACTCAAGTGTTCTTAAATAAGTGAAATTAAAAAACAAATATGGTGGCGAGACGTCACTGTTTGAAGTATGTAAAAATAAAAATAAATCGAATAAGGAAATATGGGTATCAAATTAAAAAGCTCATCATAAGGATTTCAAAAAGGTGAGACAAAAACGAAAAATGAGTTTTTAAAATTTTTTAACCGACGAAAATAAAGGAGGAGGTTCTCAATTCGACACATATATTTTTTTTATGTATGATCACACAGCGATCGGCACAGGGTGGTCCAATTTTGATGATTTTTTTTTAATGGATGGGGCATGTCTTGGGGTAGCTATTAAAATTTTATTCCTGCCCTAAAGGTCCGAAAATAGGGAATAATCGATAACTGTACTGGATGATCCAATTTCGATGATTCTTTTTTTATTGGATAGTGTATACCTTGAATACCTTGATGTTATTTTCATTAAAGAAACAAGATTTTACCTCTAAGGGTACCTTAATTTAGGATCTTAATTTACAATACTAAATGGTTTACTTTATTTTTCGCTTTTCAGTTTTTTTTGGTGGTTTAATTTTTTGTTAAAAAGTAATTATGTATGTCTGTCTGTTTGCTTATTTGTACCCGCTAATCTCTGAAACCAGTGAACTAATTTGAATAGGACTTTTACTAGAATATTAAAAAGTCTTCAACTTAAAGTATTGGCTAATTTTACCCGACTGTGCCGTGTGGTGTGCCGCTGTGCTGTAAGGGAGGTTTATGTTTTTCGTGTATATGATGAGATGATCTGAGTTCATACGAATGAGTACCTCCACAGAGCCCTGTGCGATATATGTATATTTGTTTGGCACACACTGTAGCTTAAACGGCTTGATCGATTTCAGCTTGTGAGGTGCCGTTAGACAGGTACGTATTAATTGTGAGAGTGACACTGGGTATATCAAAATTGGCCGATTTTTGGCGCAATATTGTCTTCAAAAAATTTTTTTCTCAAAACCTATCGAGTGCGAGAGAGGTGCGAGTATGAGAGGTATTAATTTATTATTATTATTATAATTATTATTAGGTTCGGTTAAGCATTCACCGCCATTTAGGTTCACTCACCGCCTTAACCTTAACCCTCTCACCGCTAAAGCAATATTGATGAGATTTGATATAGACATAGATTGTACCTTGCAGATTGATATCGACTAGGTACTTCTTTTTATAAAGTTTGTGTCTAATGTGAAACACTGATGGATCAGCCATACATCATCATACAAACTATTTATTCAATGTAATGAGAATTTACTGAAGTTAAAAAGTTATTTATTAGGAAAACTAACGGATCAGCCTAACGATTTGAGAATAAGAAATAGCCATAGCAAAAGTTACTAATTAATGTGGTAAATATTTATTGTACCAGCACATACTTACAAGTATTCATAAACTACTTACTTTAGGTCTGGAGTACTAGATAAAGGACCAACCAAAGTATTAGAGTCTCTGCACACGGTGTATTTTTACGGCGCCGAAAAAGCGTTGCAAACGCGATCGTTCGCGATCGAACGCAAAAAACGCAAACCTTCGCACACGTACGATTTCGAATGTCATTAAAACTGACATGATTTATCTCATACATATTATAACATAGCGATTATGGTTAATGGATTTGTAATCTGTAATACTCCTCGACATTATACACATGACTTTGCATAATGTCCTCACATTACGCATATTAATATCTACTAAGTAATAAGGTTTGAAACATGATCTTTATTTGAAATAAGATAGACGATGAACTATTTTCATGTTAAACTATTCTTATTTAAACTTATCCCTGTTAACTTAAAACTACTTCCTGCATAATTCTCTGTTTATTAACGCTAAGAAGTTTTTAACGTTCACGATAACAAAAGTTGAGTAGGTAAACTTTTGTTTACCTTAATTCGAACGAACTCCAGAACTTTGTAAAACAACAACTGAAAAGCCACATGAAAGTGATTACAATTCTGTTAAAGTTAGGTAAACTTTTTGAGCGCGGTTTTGTAATACCTGTAAGTAGTTGGGGTTGAGTGTATGAAAGTGTGATTGTAAAGTGTAAGTCACAAGTGTCACTTCGTAGTCACTTGTAGTCGCGCGTAACCCATGCGTAGCGTGTCGTAGCGCGCGCGACGGCCGGCGTAGCGGACGCCAACGCTCGACTGCCGCAGATTGCGGCTCGCGCCCGCGCCCGCCCGCACACTCCGCACCGTAATGATTGACAAAATACTTTACCTGAGTTTTCTTGGGCCTTGGACGACTTGGCCTGTTACAGTTGCAACATCCGACAGCTGACGTCAGACGCCGTCCAGCAGGATGACGTTGTCGAGGTCACTATCAATGGACTATGGAAGGGGTGTAACCGTTTCTTTACAATATTAAATCCAAGGCATCTTTCTTTCATCGAATGACAGACGGGACAATAGCGTCAACCCTTCTAAAAATCAACCCTGAAATTTTTTGTAACGTGTTATCCCGGTTGCGAGCTCGACTAAGTTGCCTGCTGCTACTTCATAAAGACAAACTGTTATCCATGTCAATGGGCAATTTAAAAAGTTTTTATCAAGATGATGAAAAATAAATTAACGTATAAACGCGAAGTGTAATAGACCGGACGCAGCGAGTAAAATTTTAACGCCGCGTCAATTGTTTTCAACTGACTACTAAGTAAAATGTATTTTTATTCAGCATTGTCTGCTGCGTAGACACATTAGCTGAGACTGTCAGTATTATCAATGTACTACCACCTTATGTTGGCCATACACGATCAAGTAAACTTGTCAAGTTTGCAGCGGACTTGACGCGACATCCAGTAAACTTGACGGTGTATGACCACGGTATAGCTATCTCATGCAAACTGGATGCCGCATCAAGTCAAATTGCCAATTTGACAAGTAAACTTGATCGTGTATGGCCAGTTTTAGACGCTAGAAGCTCATATTAACAAGCGTAAGAAGCGCGAAATATGTATCAATATAGTTATCAATCAATAGAAATATCTATGGCCTCTATCCAGTAACAGAATGGGGCAATAATTCACACCCTTGTTGAACGCATCACCGCTTTCAGCGGTACCCCAGTTTCCGTTATCATACTGTAATAGCGGAATCTATTCGTGCGTCAGCGCCTGTTGCAGAAATAGAAATATTTTTGTTACAAAAATTTACTGTTTACTGGCACTGCGTTAACAAAATTTGGATGAAGCCAATTATATTATAAGTAAAAAAGAGGTAGATATGTCACTAGCGCGCAGAAGATGAAGATCGTAAGAGCGGTCAATTGACCTCTGTCTGCTTGTATTTGTTCTGTCAATACAAGACGATACGTACGCTTTTGTTGTCAGAAGTGCTTGAGATTTGACATAAAACGTTAAAATGCCTTCGTATATTATTGTAGTGTAACAAAAGATAAACGTGTGTGTGTAGCTCTTTTCGAAACAGATTTTTTGGTTGGTTTGTAAGGGCATGACGTATCTATATTTTTATAAACATCATTGGATGAAGCCCACGTTTTAACTGGTTTATTATTCGGACATTCGGTTTTATCTATATTAATAATAAAGAGGAAAGATTTGATTGTTTGCATTGAATAGGCTCCGAAACTACTGAACCGATTTGAAAAATTCTTACACTGTTGGAAAGCTACACTATCTCCGAGTAACATAGGCTATATTATATTTTCAAAAAAATAGGGATCCTTAATAAAACTCCAATAATGTAACCCAAGGTATAAAAAATAAAGAAAACCGCAGCAAAGCGAGGGCGGTTACTTTTGTAATATGTATGTAAACCACGAGTACATTGTATTCGTTAATCGGTTACTGATTTTGTAAATTCTATAGAATTGCCGTTATAATTGACGCCCTGCCAAATGCCATCAGACAAGCTCCAACTAAATTGACGTTCAAGAGATTGCTTCGAGAACATTACCTTAAGTTATCTGCCACGGGTTAAGCATCAACGTACGTTTCATATGTGTTGGCATTACATATTTATGTAAACGTATATTCGTAGGATATTATATATATGTATATATTATATATATATTATGTATTTATATTATTTATATATATATATATATATATGAATGTAATGGTATGTATTTATATATTTTATATAATGTCTATATTCAGTATTGGACGTAAGATATGTAATATAAAAATTAGATTTTTTTTTGACTGTTAATATCGACAGTTTGCGCCTATCTAACATTTTCACCAGCACCCAGGGCTGACTGGTAGAGAATGCCGCCATTAGGCATTAAGTTTTTGCTCTTGTATACCCTAGATTTAGGTGTTGCAAAAATAAATAAATAAATAAATAAATAAATTCATATTATAAGTAAATGAATTATAATAATTTGTGAACCGTTAAGAAGTTCCTTCATGTGGAGTCCACCCTAAACGTGTCATCAGGTCACCGTTATTATAAAAATGCATTGTCATCGGAAGTAAAGTAATATGCACAACTTTGTAGAATGAAAGGAAGTGGAAGTATCTATCTGTATATTCAGTTTGAAAGGTTTGACCCGAACATACAAGATACATACTCGTATATGTATAACTTGCAAGTTTATATTGCAAGTCAAAAAAAGCTTGTAATAACGATAACTTATGATAATAATTAATATTGTAATCTGGGTGTGGGATGAAAGTTTTGGCTTGAAAACCAGTTCTTTCATTCTTTTTCTTCATCCTTTCTTGGCCGGCAACTCATCAGTGATTCCTTTGGTGTTGCTGATGTCCATGGGCGACGATAGCCACTTACCATCAGGTGGATCGTCAGCTCGTTTGCCGGCTATTTCCATAAAAAATTGTATTTTTTGTTTTAATAATCAATATTTAAGATACTTTTAATCCGTTTAACAAATGTGATTACTACAATCTCACCTGATGTTAAGTAATCAAGAATGGCAAAGCGTATTCTTAGTTTATAAGATTAGTATAATAATTATATCTAGTTTCCAACGGACAGACTATAAAGCATTGTTACTGAAGTGTGGTTCCTTTAGGTTTGTAATAAAAGAAAAAGAAATAAAAAATGTCAGAGCTCTGTGAAAAAAGACGTTATTATTGAAGAGAGTACTCTACTTAACTACAAACGGAAACACAAAGGTGGAGATGTCGTATGAAAGTGTAATGGGGTGAGAGTGAAAGCGACATTTTTGTTTTTCAGTTACAACTTCTATCAGTTACGAGTACCATTTTGTAGTGAAATTTCTATCACGACGGTGTAGTGATAATTAAAAAATACTTACACTTTTATGTGAAGCGTTTTATATAAATTTAGTATACCGCGTATATGTATATTTTAGTTTATTATATAATGTCTTAAAATATACATTTACTATTATACAAAACGTACAAAATGTATAACTTACGCTTCCAGTCTTATGATTAAGTTACAGATAAGGCTTATGTGCCTTCTGTATCGTCAAAGATAAGGAGGATTGATTTACCCCGACTATTAAAGTTTCTCCCTTTTAGGTACACTCTACCACATCATAACCGTATTATGAACGTGTCATAAGCTTTAAATTAGGTAAAATATATAATAATATAATATAGTATAAATATAATTTTGTAGGTAAATGAGTCAATATTTAGATGTCCAATCCTCTCTTTTATTTAACATGGTCGAATGGTCAAATTAAACGTAAACATGTCCTAATCATTTTTATAAATGCAAAAAAGAAAATTTCGTACTCCAATTCGTTCCGATCATGTTTAGATATAGAAATACATATAACCCATGTTGTATACGCGTCACAAAAGTCAGATCATTTTGGCTCATTTTTTCTTAAACGGTGTTTTATACATGATATTTTATAGATGTTTTTTTACGTGAATTATTTAAGCTTTACATGACATTTTTTTTCAGTCGACATAAAACCAGGTAAAGTTGATTAGAAAAAGCTTTTATCTATGTCATTAAGGGTGCGAATAACGTTGCTTGGCTCGGGTTGTCACCAATGACGTTTTTAAGCTTTTTATAATAGGATTAAGCGGATTTTAAAGGTCATACATAAAATGTTTTTTTTTTGGGATTACAAGTCAATTGATGCGGGTTAAAACTTCATCTATGTTTGATAGCTGCTTACCTAAATAAGTACTTTAGCTTATATTTCGAATCGTTTATTAAGGATAGTAAACGATCACGCAATAACAAGTGTTGTATTATAACCTCGACTGGGGTTCCCCCGCTCGGGTAGAAGTACCATCCCCGCGACCTGGCTACCCCTACTGGACGCTGGACGGAGCACTACAGCCTGGTGGTCTATTATGAACTCTTAATTCCAGCCAAGTTCCAGTGTAAACGTCAAAAGCGGTCACGTGACACTTTTTAGCCAATCATACGTCGTTTAAAGCCCGAGAAATGAATTGCCTGGAACATGAATGGTTTTATAAAAGTTCATAATAGGCCCGCTGATCTGCCGTACCCGACTTACTGCACCTGAGACTACTCGCTACAGTACAGGAGAGTGGTACAAGGATCCTTTACTTAATGCGGCACGAATGTACCCACGACCCTAAGCTAATTAAACTAATTTATATGTACTTTACCTACGCCGTTTTTTTTATATAACAACGACTAGAAGTGTTACACTCATAAATAAGACAGTAAGTAGAAACTACGCAGCATTTGAAAATATAATGGAGCATGAATAACGCCGCTGCTCGGCCTATTGTTTTCAATGCCGCAAATCGTCAAAAATTCACCGAGTTCACTTTGTATTGAAATTGAGTAGGAACAAATGCGCGCTTTGTACTCGATTGCAATTTTAATACATTATGTTACATTGTTTTCAAATACCTACTACTTTTTACTATACGACTCATCTATATATATTATTAAGTATCTCATATTATCACACGTTAAATAGGCTCTTCACATTGAATTTAGTTTCACCCCATTGTAATTTATACGCGTGTAAATTACAATTATCATCATGTTGGTAAGTAAAATTATCATGATGTTGAAAAGGTCATGTATTTTCGTAAATTGATTTTAATTGCTGGTATTCAGTTTGTAATAAATATCTTAGAATCATGGGCGTAACCAGCTTCACGCTTAGGGAAGGGTAAGTCATAATTTTTTGGCCAAGGAGGTGGAGGATGGGGGCAGACTTCTTAGACGCCCTTGTAATGCATAAGAAAGAGTACCTACCTACTGGTAAGCATAAAAAATAAATATAATCCCTCTGAATAGGAAATTAAATCAGGGATAGTGATGGTACTAAAATACCGTAGGTACTGGATCAAATTATTAGCGACACTACTCATGTACTGCTTTAACTACATTTTTGAAGCAAATAATTGGTTATACACCCCGGATGTGTATTCTGAATTCTAAATATAGTTATGAAAATGTTTTTAAGATTATAAAAACAATGGGTTAAAATACCCTAATCCCAAATAATTTGGCCAGGGACTGTAAGTACTAATTTTGTAACATAATGTATTATTAAACCCTCGCATAAAAAGACGTTTGACGTATCTGTGTATTTACCTGTCTGTGTATGATGCTACCATCATAGGTCTTGTCCCTGTGTTCTTTTTATCCAAAGCTGTGGTTTTGCCCCCAGGTAGAGCGTTACTATTGTACTTCAACCCATTAATGGCGCACTACTGAGCACGGATCTCTCCTCTTGAGGAGGCCTAGAGTACCACCACTGCTTCACCACGCTGCTCCAGTGCGAATTGGTGGAGGGGTTAGTGGCCAACCCGAGTGTCACAAGTTTTCTATACCCGAGGGCCTCCGACATGGCTTAATGACTGTTATCTTTCGATAACAACCGGGACCGACGGCTTTACGTGTCCTCCGAAGCAAGGAAACGCTGAAGAATTTTTGTCACTAGCGGTCACCCATTCAAATACCAACCGCGCCCGCTGTATCGACTTAGATTTGTCGGTATGAGCGCTTTAATGAGCGTATTGTTATAATTCTTGACCAAAAGGAGTTGCTTCGGAGGTACAGGTACCCGGCCGGCAGTCCCACTCCCTACTAATATTATAAATGTGAAAGTTTGCGAGGACGGATGGATGTATGGGTATTTGTTACCCTTTCACGTAAAAAGTACTGCATGGATTTTCATGTAATTTAGCACATAGGTAGACAATGATCTGGCATAAGAAATAGGGTACCTATAGGGTACTTAATTATTAACCCGATAAACGCGGGCAAAGCCGTGGGGAGAGTGCTAATCTATCTATCTATAATATAAAACACAAAAAATGTTTGTATGGATGATACACTCTGAAAACTATCCAACCCATATGCCTTAAAATGGTTTCATTTGAAAGGCACTAATCCGAAGGTGGTTTGAGACTACTAAACAATGCATTAGGCGCATTCAGTCCATTGATAAAGATGATTTTCCACTTTTCGCATACAACAATTTGAAGATAATATATATGTATGATGTATATGTGTATCAAACCCAAACTGCCTTTCGTGCATTTCTATTTTGGCCAATGGTTAGCAGACTGCACTAAGCATTAAGCTCGCCATTTGTACCGTGATATTTTATTGTGGTCAATAAAGGTTAAATGAATAAATAATATGTAAAGATGGCGTATGAACAGACTGTCAACACAAAAACACTGATCTGTCATTGTCATCAGAAATATTGTTAGCTTAGTGGAACATGCTGGGTATGCACTGGTATAATATAATACAGTAGTAGTCAACTCATAGAGCGATACAATCTTTTTTGATTGTTGATTTTACCAGCGGGTCTACTATATTAATTAAAAACAGGGTATTTTAAAAACAATACGTAATGTTCGCAAAGGTTATGAAATGCATGGCGATATCTCAAGTCTATAAATTATTATATAAACACAAAGCTTTCCTTCATTCATTCATACAAAGCCAGTTGGCAATTATACTTTTGAATGTGAACGAACAATACTAGAACTTTTAGTAAGTAAATGTATATACTGCACGCATTCAGCTGTTACATTGTATTTATTCCCTAGACAAGCCGCACGTTAGAATTTTTAGTTAGTTTACTCTCTTGTACAATAGGGACAGAACAATGACACAATATAATTGCGTGCTTCAGTGATCATTTACGTTATGCAAGAATTGAACACGATAATAATACGAATTAGTGTCATTATTACATCACGTTATCTTGTCTAATGGTTATGTAATTATTATCGGTGTTAATAAAATATAATAAACGAAACTAATTAGTTACGTAATTACGTAGGTGCATACATTAATTATACCGATTTAGACTTGAAACTCATAATATGGGTAAATTTTCAGGGATACTTTAAGGATTTAATCTTTTGTAATTACCTTAAAAAGTTGGTATAATGACACCCTATGTTTTTTTATGAAAACAATTAAACAATTGTATGAGATTATAATCACGTAATATTGCAATGGTGTGTTGTATTGGATTGGATGTATGCTCTGTTCGTACGTCCATACGTATGAAATAATAGAACTAAGAACAGTTCTGTATGACGTAGGTATGAATATTATTTTACATCCGTGCAATAATTTTTTGAGAAATTTTTTACAGAATAGACTTAATTTTTTTAAATCGTTTATTCACAAAATAACATGCTTATAACTAATACAATAACCCACCAAACTATCGAGTAGTTTGTAGGCGGAGAGTATTCGCTCTTATTCTACAATGTATCTTATTCAACAATATTATGTAGGTCTTATAAATTATTGTGTTGTGTGATAGAACTGAAATTATTTATAATTTAACGTGTAAAAACAAAGAATTAACAATTGATTAATTAAACAACGACGTGCATAAGTGTATCAGTGATACCTATATGAATAAAATATTTTACTTTTTAATTAATTAATTTTTACTTAATTTAACGCCTTGCCGTGATTTATAATGTGTACGTGCTTGTGTCTATTAATGTAGTTTAAACATATTTATTGCACTGAACTGTAACAATTTTATTATTACACTCGTAATACCTGTGACCGATTACGTTGACCGGTTTTTCTTGACCGAAAAAGCACGCTATCAATTATTGCTACCCATATCATACACAAAAATCACAGTTGCGTGTTGTACCGTCGTTACCAAATTGTGAAATCGATTTGTTATTTGAAATGTAATACTTCCATTATTTTATTTTTATTTCGTAACTACTGGATACAAGGCGTATGCTACTACCTACGCCAAAAAAAATTGTACGGAAAAAGTTGAAAATCTAAAATGTGCCTAACTTTTTTGGTCTACCACCATTTCTGAATGGTGCTTTATCGCGAAGAGATAATAATAATAGTAATAGCGAAAGAAACTGTAATTTAATATTCACATGAATTTCTTCGGATCACCTATAATATAACCCATAAGATCCTGATAGATGTCCAGGAGGAAATAGTAGTTAGATGACGTTTTAGGGATGAAATCCAAAAAAACGTTAAACCTGCCAGGTATTTTATAAAGATGCCCCTCATCCCAATCAAAAAAATGTTAAGCTCGAATCGGTTTCACGCACCTGGTATTCGGCTTCGTATTTTGAGTGTATTTAGAAATATTCTAGTCGTCCATTTCCTCGAATTAAATTTTTTATGTTTTACTTGCCACCCATTGGTACCTACTGCTGATGTCTAAATTTACCGTTTTTAGTTTTGTTTTTTGTGTTTGGAGCTGACAAATACACGCGTTGTTACGGTCTTTTATCTATACTATAATTAGAAAGATGAAGAGTTTGGTTAAACGCGCTAATCTCAGGAACTACTGAACTTTTTGTATTTGATAGTCCATTTATTGAGGAAGGCTTATATAACATCATATATTTTAGTAGCAAATTTTTTCCACAAATTAACGCGGGTGAAACCGCGTGGCACAGCTAGTTATACATATATTTAAAAAAAATTGCGTCACGTTAAAAAAATCCTAACCCTATGTGCCCTTGAAATTCCCACAACCAAATCGAACAAGTTGTAAGTACCAACTAGAATTCAATCAATTCCAATATTTGCTATAACCTGAGTCAAATTCAATCCGGGGGTGTTTGTATACCTACGTGTATCTATAACTGTGTAACTACGAAACTTATTGAGTTTTCGATAATTAACCAACACTTGACTGCGTCTGTGAACTTTACGTATAATAACTTTACGTACAAATTGTATTATTAATTTGTTACGTTTACCGATTTGAAATAAGATTGATTTGATTTATAACTAAGTTAACAGTAGGTGTTGTTGTTTTGGGCATGACATCAAGTTCCGACATTTGCTAATTAGTGGATATATTATATGAACTTATTTACCTAAACTAAAAGCTTTTATCATTTACTTTTTAGTATAATTTTTGCAGGCCTTTTTTGAAGACCTTTTCAACGATACGTTAGAGACTATGGGGTAGAAGAAAAAAAAATTATACTTTACCTATAAAGGGCCTCCTGAATTTTTTTTTAAGTTTACAGGTTTCTACCACAAACGGTCTCTGCGCTGTACTGCGGATGGACCATAAGGGGTCCATTTAACTACGGAATCCTAAAAAACAGACTTAAGGAAACAGACTTTGAAAAACTAAATTATCATAATCGCTACATGTAGAATCCACCTTTAATGGATCTCCTCATAAGAACTAAAATTTGAAAAATATGGAACCACTAGGATACCCATTCAAATTAAATCCGTTGAGTTTTGTAAAAAAAAAAATACAACCGAATTAAGAACATAATTTCCTCTTTTTGGAAGTCACAAAAAAATTGACACAAAATTTGCTTGTAAAGGAACCATTAAAATCATTAGGTGACCTTCTCAGCACAAAGTAATTCTCATCAGTTTCATTGCCTTACCTACAGGGGCTCACTGGAATGGAATTCTATTATGCTAAAGAAGAAGCTAATGTAATGAAGGTAAATATTTTCTAAAGTGACAGGTTGACCTTTCTGGCTGTTCTGTTTTTGTCACCGGATCATTAGACGACTGGGCGTTCGTTTGTAAATAAATAAAATACGAGTGTCACGCCGGACACAGACGTGTTGCCTCAAAAGCTTTAGGCGATTGTCAAACAGAAAATAACAGAGGACTTTGCAATTTTGATGAAATATACCTAGTTTTTCTATAGCTTAAATAAATGTAAACGACGATCGATCGACGAACTGTGTGGCGCAATGGTTACTATGACGGATTGCCTGGATGACTGGACTTTGCTTTCTTGTCTTGGCCAGCAACCCACCAGTGGTTCATTACATATTATTATTAGATATTATTGTTGTTGATTTTGAATTTAAACTACTTATAACTACTTATTTCTTACATCTTAATAATGTGGTTCATAGCCTGCTCTATTACTTTATAAATATCGACTTTATCTTACGCCTCGCTTACTCTCTAAAAGTGAAAGAAATGGTTTTCATGTCCTTGCTAGACCGCTATTTACGCAACAACAAATTGTTTTGGACATTTTCTCTTCCCAATTTATTTTTTCTTTTCATAAGAATGCTTAATTTCTTGTGCCATATAACGAAGGACATTAACTAGTTTGTGTACAAAACGAAGAAACAAATGTATAGTAAGTATTTGTTAAGACTATATAACTATCTATCGCTAAAACTATTTTCGATGGTATGATGATATTTTTGTGATAGATCTCAGACATGAGATTTTCTCACGATATTTTCCTTCACTGAAGCCAGTGAGAATGTATTTCTAATATGCAATTCGAAATATGTATAACTTTATAAAATCAATTACGACATTAGTAAAAAAAATTATGTGTGTACTGTTTTAACGTTATTTTATCATCGCATGTGAATTACAAAAGAAATACCAAGGTTATTACGAGTTCCGTTTTCTATTACGTGACATCTGTGCACTGTGTATTGACATTTAGATTGAGTTACGAATGTATGACAACGTGCCGATGTAGGCTGTAAAGGGATTTCGATGAAATAGATAGAATGTATCCATACAGTGTAGCTGTAGGCAATAGGTATGTATATGTCTACACTGGAGCAGCGAGGTGGAGTCTGCTCTAGGCCTCCCCGAAAGAGAGATGTAGCGAGCTTTAATGGTAGGAAGACCTATGTCAAATCTTTATACATGTAATGATTGGTGTATGTGTTATTTTATAACCTCTGAATTTTACGGATTAAGCACTATTATGTTCTTTGTTTATATATATGTTGGCGAGGGACCTCTTTGGTTCTACAATGATCCGCCGATGCAGATGCTGTCATATAAGAAAAGTCATGAAGAAAAACTAAATATTTAGAATAAGGTATATATCTCAATCTTCAAATTCGATTATTGATCACGGATAGTTGAGATTATTATTGATGTGAACGTTAGGAAAACTGGAAATATATCATGGAGCAAAGTAAAAGGAATATTACTGAATAACCCACGGAACACGACGTGTTCCGTGGAATAACCCATACCATAGAACATACCTTCTTCCACATAATTATATGCTATAATATCATTTTATGTACCTACTTAATTTAAGTACTTTTAACATCACATGGTGACAGTAACAACTAATTTACAATTAGGTATTGTTGTGGTGGTTCGAATGAGGTTGATCGTCTAGTTAATCTTAATTTTATAAATTTAATCAATTACAAGTTTGATTCAGACATGAACAAGTGAATTTATTCTTTGTTTGAGCTTAGTTAACTCCAATTGCGTCATACAATGAAGAGAGAGACATTCAAGTGCTTTGATAAGGCCCCTTATTTGTTTGATTATTGGTCGATCATTCTGTCGACCAGCACAATTTCTGCGGGAACGAAGCGAAGCCGACACCATTCTCCGATTTACTAAATTACGTTTGAACTTAGTCAGTTAGTCATTGAATAAGGCTCAGTTACACGTTTATATGTATCTATGTAACAAATATTATATGCATACTCTATTAATCGGAATAGAACGGTGGTGAGGCTAAGCTTGTGCGGGACTAAGTTAACCGCCACACTGACCAGAATCAGTCGACAACTTAAGAACCCTACGCCAGTGACTGGCCCTTAACCGTGTTATGGGAGCGGCACTGACCCTCCTATATCGCTACGAAGCGAGTATATTGCCCTTCTAGCTCGTAAGCTTGGGTCTTTTATGGCTATTTAAGCCCGCTCCAGGTACCATGGATTTTATTTATATATTGTATAATTTGTTATATTTCGATTTGGCCAAATCGAGGTCGGAGGGTCATTGTGCGGGGGAGGACGTGTTTGGAAGTGTCCGTTTCTGCCGCCAGTAGTCTCTGCAGGAATTGTGCTTTTAGTAATTAAAATATCGCAACAAGAGTGTTAACTGGTAAATGCCTCTGGCCTGGAATGTCTCTCGCCTATCTATATCTCAAGGATTGTATGGAATATACAGGACCCTTGTTAATTAAATCCAAATACTTATGTTGTTTCCGTAACTGTAGTGTTGAGTCACTTCCCGAAGCCAGCTGCTCCCGGCTGCCTTCGACGTATTTAAATTGTTGGTAACCTATTGTAAAATGTAGTTACCTGCTTTTCTAAAGGCGCGGACTTGAGTCCCGTTATCCTTCTTTACAAAGACTCCGTTTATGGTCTACTGGTTATAAAATTTTATATTACGGTCAGTCTCTTTGTATTCAAAATTTCACTACCTCTAGATAGTTCCTAAGGATGATTTTACCTATTAGTGGATAACTTAATTATGTAAATTTCAATTTAATCTCTACTCCAATCAAATGAAATCAAATGTAATTGTAAGAAAAGAATAATGTTAAATACTCTCTAATATCAGCACAATGTGTGATGTATGATTAGCTATATGAGAAGGAATCTAATATTCGAATGTGCATTCATATGTATCATATGTACCACAAGTTATACTTTAACTAAGATTGGAACTTCTATTAAATGTCTCTATGATCCTAATATAACCTCCTACGGTTAACGCTTTGAAGGTGAGCATGGATGAACAATGAAAGATGATATATATATCAAATGTTTAATTCTCAAATCAATTCAAAGGCAAAGATTATTTAGATTTCTAATAGTTACATTAAATCTATTAGAAACCGGGCTCCCATTGCTAGCCATTCTAAATTCAAGGGAAAATGTACAAGCCCATACCAAAAACCCTTGTGGCGCTTATAGTCTAATTACATATGTGATATGCTAAATTAAGATGTCATATTCGTGTTATTTATTTACACAAAGCCTTACTCACTATAGAGAGACAACACACTAACTTAGTAAGTACATTGCACTTTATAAAAGGCTTAGGAATAAACAAGATATGTACACAAATAAATCCCACAAGTGTTAATATGTACACATTAAATATTGTAGAAGGTCTCCCGTCGGTTATACGGTTACTCCTTCGGTTATGGTACTTCTGACAAATCTCGTATGATATAATCATAACGAGATACATGAAATTTTATAGGAATAATCATAGAATCACCTTGTCCAAAATGGACCAAGGCTGACGCACCATTATTGATGCTAACCATTCTTCCGAGTACATTCTTAAATCGCACTCTAATCTGCGAGTTCAATTGTTTATTAAAGTACAATTGTGGGGTTTATTTTAGTTTTAAAATCTAAGAAAGTCTAGGTACATTACCAAGGCTCGAAGCGATGATTCCCTTCACTTGCACTGACTTTATTTAATTTAACACTTTTCGCTACTATTTACTAATACAATTTCAGAAAAATACTAGGACAATACAATTAATCTGAGATCGGACACAATGATCTTAATACTAGGGGTAGTGTACTGCCCCGTGAGCGTTGCTTCGTAGACTGACCCTCTCCTCTGACTGCGCTGGAGTTTTGTTTCTCTCACGCCAAACCACGCCCTCTGTGGATAATAAAAAAAAGGACCCACAATAACCGTTCTCAAATTTGTTATTCATTGGCTAAAGATTAAACATGTCAGCCTCTTTCACTATTCATTGGCTAACATGGTTCTGTACGGTCACGCCCATGCCTTGACTCTATCGGTTCCGGCATTAAAGCAGCAGGGCGTCTTGTTATTATCTAGAAATTTCGTTCAGTCACATCTGCAAACCACTTAGTATGGCCAAACCCATAAACCTTTCAAACAAATCAATTATCTTGGATTTTTATTGTCAGTTTTGAAAGAATGTATAGTCCGTTTTTCAATAGAAGACTAATGTTTTACGACTGCACGTGTTTCTTTATCTATTCAACTAAATTTCTTAATGGCTTCACTATTGTTTTTGTTATACTTAAAGTGTTTCGCAGTGTGGGAATGCAATTTTAAAATGTTCACAAAGCTGTTTGTCTGCAGAGAATTTTTTATTAACCATGTAATACGTCGCATACCATTACACACTCCCCCAAATAGAATTTTAAAACACTTAATCTTGCTATGCTTCATGGTAACTACAAGTGATTTTAAAATTTCTATTTTATATACATATAGGCTCACGCTAGGCCTATCCTATCCACATCCCCTTTTTTTTTTCGACTCCCGACGCGATAGCAGGTCTATTCTCTGTAAGCCCTCCTTTGCTTGTGTTAGTCCCTTAAACAAAGCCCTATTCTGTTCTCATAACTAATCCTAGTACTATTGTTCTCATACGTCCTTATAGTAGCGAAACAGGTGAATCGCATTGTAATTACCTTTTACTTTATCTGTATGGACGTCTATCAAGGTATATACATTGTTATATGGGATTGCTCCTATTACGTAGGGTCCCTCATACAACCGCATAAATTTCTTTGTTAGTTTTTTTTGTCTGCGTCCGAAATTGAGAAAGTTTTAAGTTTTACTAAGTCGCCTACTTCAAATTCTATTAACTTATGATTTTTGTTATAATAACGCTCCCTACTCTTTGATGCCTTTGATATATTCAGTCGGGCCTGGTGGCGAATCTGTTCTAGTGTCTCTTGCGGTACATAGGTTACATTGACCATGTCTTTATCGTAATCCGTTGACAACAAGGTTCTTTTTCCCCATACTATTTCATTAGGTGAATACCCCGTTGTGGTATGTATTAATTGATTGTAACAATCTTCTATGTCTGGTAGTAAATCTACCCAAGATCGGTGTGACTTATGACAATATGTCCTAAATAATCGACCTAGTTCTTTATTTACCCTCTCCGTTGAGTTTGGCCGAGGGTTTCTGACTGATGTATGCGTCAGTTCGATGCCTAAATGACGAATACCTAACTCGAAAACCTTCGAAGTAAAATTTGCTCCTCTGTCTGAGCATAGTACCTTATCCTGGATTTCTTTATGAAATTTCTTCACGCATGTTAACGAGGCCTTACCACTCGCTTGCCGTAGCGGATATAATCTGATTAATTTACTATATGAGTCTTGCATCACAAATATGTATTTAAACCCGAATCGACCCGATGGTAATGGACCATAAATATCGCAAAAAACCCGTTCTCCTATCTCGTTGGCTATTCCGATTTTAATCGGCCCTGTGTGTGTTTCTAAAGTGTGTTTAGTCTTTTGGCATGTCTCGCAAGACCTTACGACCTTCCCTATCACGCGAGACATGTTCGAGAAATAATAACGACCTTTCATCAAATTATAAACTTTATAACGCCCGAAGTGACCTATTTCTTCATGTATGGAAATGATCAAATCCTTCTGTAAGTCCTCGGGGACATACAGTCTCAAAGTGTCTTTCTTTACATCGGTTCTATACAGGATTCCCTCTTTAAGTATATAAAACTTCGATTCAGACGTGCTCGTTACCTTCATGCGCCTAATAATTTCATTAACGACCTTATCACGTTATTTATAACTACCTATTTCCTTCCATCTATCACATATCACCCGTTCTAGTGAAGTTTTAAATAGATTCATCTCAGGTCCGATGGCCTTGTTAGTTAATACATCGGTGGCACCTGTTATGTGTCGCGATAACACATCCGCTACTGTATTTAATTTTCCTTTTACATGCTCAACAGTGTAATCGAAACGTCCTATGTAATGTACCCATCGTATCATTCGTGCGCTCAATAATTTGCACGTTTGTAGAAATATTAAGCTCTTATGATCGGTTCTGATTACTAATCGCGCTCCTCTATTGATTTAAAATTGAGTAAATCGTGGCAGCGTTTGTCTCTCCCCCTAGTCTCTCAACTTCACACTCCGAGTTCAGCCTAATGCAGGATTTAACTCCTAAATGCTCACTCGTTAATGTCCGTTCACATCCACAGTTCACTATTCCTTTCACTCGTTCTAACCAATCGTACCCTAATATTAGCGATCTAGGTAAGCGCCGTATTACCTGCTGTCCCCAGTGTTACACAGAGCTAAGATACCGGACCGGATTTGTGTTGGGGAATCTAGTTTTTTGTCTGTTCACTCTCCCCCACATGTTTAGATCCGTTAGAACTTTCGCTTCCCTTAACAAAAGCGACAGTCGGTCGGGTGTTAAATCTTTCGGTATTGGTTACTGTCGGTCTGTTGTAATTTGTTCTGTAACCTACATGTCCTCGGCGATTTCCTCGTCCCCTTCCCGCGTTAAACGTACCCCCTCGTCTATTGGCCGAAATTGTTGCGACAACCGGACGCGTCGAAAGCGACCTATTGTACTACCTCTACCTGCTGTAACTCGCATATTACCCTTCGGGTTTTCATTTATATTTTGTTCTAAACTCCGTAGAAAGGTTATACCTTCCATTATGTTGACTTCCCCCTGACGCGTAAACCACAAGCGCTGAATATCTATAGAGAAATGTCTCATTATAGAATTTACCAAATCCCGTTCGCTAAACATAATGGTTAAAGATTGCATTGATTCGGCATGATTCGCGAAGTGTTCAGACATAGACATTCCCGATTCACTTGTATACACCGCGTTAATCAGTTTATACCTAACCGATTCCTGGATCTGTTCTGTCCAGTATACGCGTCTAAAGTCTGTTTCAAAATCAGCGAAGGTAACCCAGTTTTTAGAATATAAATCCATAACCTTCCGCGCATGACCTGTAATACATCCTAATGCAATATCTACCTCACGGTTCGACCCATTCACCGCCTTAATATACCCTTTTAATTTCTTTAGAAATACTATCGGATTCGTTAACGGCTTACCATCGAAGTTTGGCTTGTTTACGGACGGCTGTACTACATATATGTTCCTAACCTCGGAAGTCGATGTACTGGGAACGGTTGAAGCAAAGCTAATCGATTCTTGTCTATCAGAAATATTATCGTTATTTACGTTATTTGTTACGCTTGCATTGTCTATATTCGAAAGTTTCTGCAATTTTTTATCGAATTCGTTAATTTTCTCCAATATTAGTTTTAATGTTGAATTGGTTACGGTCTCATTTCGTACGCTCGCATCTACTACCTGCTCCGACGTCCCTACCTCGCTGAGAGCGGTAACCTCCACATTCTTTTGTTTTATATTGCGTCTCGCTTTGTTCGTCGCCATCTCTTTTGTTTACGTCTAACACTTTTTCTTTTGGGTTAGGTTAATACTGACAAAAGTTTGACTTGCCTATCTATTCGCCTATCTTGTTAAGAAGTTAGTTATATTAGTGTAATGTTGCCACTTGACTTTAACGGAATACAGATGTGATCTGAATATACTAAATTTTAGGTTAAAATTAAAATTAGTCTAGAGGTCAAGCAAGGGAATTTTCTCAGCACCGCCGACTCCTCGCGAACCCTGTAAACCGTACATTTTTATAAGACATACTGCTCGTTACGCTCCTCCTTATACCTATGATAGTTTGTAAATGTTATTATATTTATAATTATAGCGACATGCACACTAACTCCTGAATTCCTGTAAATTACACATTTATAAATATAACATATAGTTATAACATGCACAGTGTATTTGTCTCTCTATGTGTTGATTTATTTTATTTCTAAAACTCACTTTCGTCTAAATCGCGTTTCTACGTTGTGTATTTTTTTTTTTGTATATCCAGTCGTATCGTTATTTCGAATACGTATCTGAATTCTGGTCTCGCGGCACCATTCTGTGGTGGTTCGAATGAGGTTGATCGTCTAGTTAATCTTAATTTTATAAATTTAATCAATTACAAGTTTGATTCAGACATGAACAAGTGAATTTATTCTTTGTTTGAGCTTAGTTAACTCCAATTGCGTCATACAATGAAGAGAGAGACATTCAAGTGCTTTGATAAGGCCCCTTATTTGTTTGATTATTGGTCGATCATTCTGTCGACCAGCACAATTTCTGCGGGAACGAAGCGAAGCCGACACCATTCTCCGATTTACTAAATTACGTTTGAACTTAGTCAGTTAGTCATTGAATAAGGCTCAGTTACACGTTTATATGTATCTATGTAACAAATATTATATGCATACTCTATTAATCGGAATAGAACGGTGGTGAGGCTAAGCTTGTGCGGGACTAAGTTAACCGCCACACTGACCAGAATCAGTCGACAACTTAAGAACCCTACGCCAGTGACTGGCCCTTAACCGTGTTATGGGAGCGGCACTGACCCTCCTATATCGCTACGAAGCGAGTATATTGCCCTTCTAGCTCGTAAGCTTGGGTCTTTTATGGCTATTTAAGCCCGCTCCAGGTACCATGGATTTTATTTATATATTGTATAATTTGTTATATTTCGATTTGGCCAAATCGAGGTCGGAGGGTCATTGTGCGGGGGAGGACGTGTTTGGAAGTGTCCGTTTCTGCCGCCAGTAGTCTCTGCAGGAATTGTGCTTTTAGTAATTAAAATATCGCAACAAGAGTGTTAACTGGTAAATGCCTCTGGCCTGGAATGTCTCTCGCCTATCTATATCTCAAGGATTGTATGGAATATACAGGACCCTTGTTAATTAAATCCAAATACTTATGTTGTTTCCGTAACTGTAGTGTTGAGTCACTTCCCGAAGCCAGCTGCTCCCGGCTGCCTTCGACGTATTTAAATTGTTGGTAACCTATTGTAAAATGTAGTTACCTGCTTTTCTAAAGGCGCGGACTTGAGTCCCGTTATCCTTCTTTACAAAGACTCCGTTTATGGTCTACTGGTTATAAAATTTTATATTACGGTCAGTCTCTTTGTATTCAAAATTTCACTACCTCTAGATAGTTCCTAAGGATGATTTTACCTATTAGTGGATAACTTAATTATGTAAATTTCAATTTAATCTCTACTCCAATCAAATGAAATCAAATGTAATTGTAAGAAAAGAATAATGTTAAATACTCTCTAATATCAGCACAATGTGTGATGTATGATTAGCTATATGAGAAGGAATCTAATATTCGAATGTGCATTCATATGTATCATATGTACCACAAGTTATACTTTAACTAAGATTGGAACTTCTATTAAATGTCTCTATGATCCTAATATAACCTCCTACGGTTAACGCTTTGAAGGTGAGCATGGATGAACAATGAAAGATGATATATATATCAAATGTTTAATTCTCAAATCAATTCAAAGGCAAAGATTATTTAGATTTCTAATAGTTACATTAAATCTATTAGAAACCGGGCTCCCATTGCTAGCCATTCTAAATTCAAGGGAAAATGTACAAGCCCATACCAAAAACCCTTGTGGCGCTTATAGTCTAATTACATATGTGATATGCTAAATTAAGATGTCATATTCGTGTTATTTATTTACACAAAGCCTTACTCACTATAGAGAGACAACACACTAACTTAGTAAGTACATTGCACTTTATAAAAGGCTTAGGAATAAACAAGATATGTACACAAATAAATCCCACAAGTGTTAATATGTACACATTAAATATTGTAGAAGGTCTCCCGTCGGTTATACGGTTACTCCTTCGGTTATGGTACTTCTGACAAATCTCGTATGATATAATCATAACGAGATACATGAAATTTTATAGGAATAATCATAGAATCACCTTGTCCAAAATGGACCAAGGCTGACGCACCATTATTGATGCTAACCATTCTTCCGAGTACATTCTTAAATCGCACTCTAATCTGCGAGTTCAATTGTTTATTAAAGTACAATTGTGGGGTTTATTTTAGTTTTAAAATCTAAGAAAGTCTAGGTACATTACCAAGGCTCGAAGCGATGATTCCCTTCACTTGCACTGACTTTATTTAATTTAACACTTTTCGCTACTATTTACTAATACAATTTCAGAAAAATACTAGGACAATACAATTAATCTGAGATCGGACACAATGATCTTAATACTAGGGGTAGTGTACTGCCCCGTGAGCGTTGCTTCGTAGACTGACCCTCTCCTCTGACTGCGCTGGAGTTTTGTTTCTCTCACGCCAAACCACGCCCTCTGTGGATAATAAAAAAAAGGACCCACAATAACCGTTCTCAAATTTGTTATTCATTGGCTAAAGATTAAACATGTCAGCCTCTTTCACTATTCATTGGCTAACATGGTTCTGTACGGTCACGCCCATGCCTTGACTCTATCGGTTCCGGCATTAAAGCAGCAGGGCGTCTTGTTATTATCTAGAAATTTCGTTCAGTCACATCTGCAAACCACTTAGTATGGCCAAACCCATAAACCTTTCAAACAAATCAATTATCTTGGATTTTTATTGTCAGTTTTGAAAGAATGTATAGTCCGTTTTTCAATAGAAGACTAATGTTTTACGACTGCACGTGTTTCTTTATCTATTCAACTAAATTTCTTAATGGCTTCACTATTGTTTTTGTTATACTTAAAGTGTTTCGCAGTGTGGGAATGCAATTTTAAAATGTTCACAAAGCTGTTTGTCTGCAGAGAATTTTTTATTAACCATGTAATACGTCGCATACCATTACATTGTTAAAATTCTTTAATTTGTTAAAAATATTACCTTTAAAGACGAACCATAAGTGAACAAAAGGCATGCTGGAACTTAAATTGGCATATTATGTATAATAGTTTATTATAATCACTGAAAATTTATTACAGGATTTTGCGCAATTCATGCAGGCAAGGGAACGAAGAGTATTTTTTTTTAATTAAGATTTTACATTTGGCATGCAAGATGGTAATTCTAATTACAATCCAGCCACGGGTTTCAGGGGTTCGGGAAACGCGAGGAATGTAACAATTGATACATTTCCAAAAACGTAGCCGCAAGCAGTTATTAATACGAGTATCAGTTTGAATGTAACAATATCAAGAACAACTCTAAACAGACGTACAATAAAGAGCCAGTTGTACAACATGTTTCAAGACGACACTTGCCATTCACACAGCAGCCGGCAATCGGCAGGGCTCTCGGTAAATAAATGACACTTGGTCTTTGTCATGGAATTAGCTGTTGAAGCCACATGAAATTTTGGTTCTATATAAGCAATTTAGACATATTTTATACAAAAACTTTAGTGCAATATATTATATTAAATACGTAATATATTATAATTATTATCTATCTAATACCTTTAAACGAGCAATTCTTGTATATATATATATAATTGGTATATAATAGTCGTTTTATCGGTGTTTTCAGGCAATGATAAACTTCTACAATATACTCTTCCTGACATCTATTGGCAAGTAGCAATACTAAAGCTACTTCAGTAAATGGCGTTGTTAAGCAACACTAAACCGAGCAACGCTCGGTCATCCGGATATTATATTATAAAATCTTAACAAAAAAACCGACTTCAAATGAAGTACATCCCTTTCCAATAACCATTTGTCGAGCACATGCTTAATGCATGATTTTCTTATGAATGCCATTGTCAGATTTCGCTCTTTAAGTGGGACTACATGACAAGCACCATGTTTCGACTAAAAAAAGAATCATCAAAATCAGTTCTCCCAGTCGAAAGTTCTGAGGTAACAAACATAAAAAATACAGTCGAATTGAGAACCTTCTCCTTTTTTTAAGTCGGTTAGAACTAGCAGCTTCGCACGCGGAATTTATGCTTATCATATTTTAGCCCCTATTTAACCTCCTTTTGGGTTTAATTTTGAAAAATTCCTTCCTTAGTGGATGCCTACGTCATAGGAGGAATATGTGTACGAAATTTTAAGTTTCTAGCCCTTAGGGTGTGGCCTGTGCGTTGGTACAACAGCCAATCACTTTTGCCTTTTATGTGTATATATAGATAGATAGATAAATAGATATATGAACAGACTAGCGCTTTGCCTGAGTTTTCCGGTGTGGTCTGGTTCCTTTTTTAACCGACTTCAAAAAAGGAGGAGATTCTCAATTCGACTGTATTTTTTTATGTTTGTTGCCACAGAATTTTTTGGACTGAGTGAACCGATTTGGATGATTCCTTTTTTAATCGAAAGCTAGTGCTTGTCGTGTGGTCCCACATAAATTTGAGCGAGATCTGACAATGGCATCCATGTAAAAAGCATATAAGTCTTAAATTTGCATTAAGTATGTGCGCGACAAATGGACGAACGAATAACTCAATATCACGCCAACCGATTTCGATGATACTTTTTTTATTGGATGTATCTACTTCATTTGAAGTCGGTTATTTTTTGTGGAATTTTTTTTAATTCAAATCATGTCTCGGGTAGACATATGAAAATCCGTTGAGTACTTTTTGGCTTGAAAGAGTAACAAACATCCTCACGAACTTTTAAATTTATTTGTAACATCAGCAGGATTTAACATTTATCTGTAGTATCAGTAGGATTTAACTTTTAAGACTAGTTTCCGCCCGCGTTATCACCTAGGGGACACTGGTTTTACAAAACGAAATCACAAACATATCAACGTCGCAATCATCCCAGAGGAACATACAACTGGGATAAGATCTATCCTGTTATCTTAAATTGACTGCTTAATCCGATTTTACAATGGTTAGCGCATAATGGAAATAAAAACATCACAAATTTATAAGATACTAGCTGTTGCCCGCAGCTTCGCACGCGGAAATTATGCTTATCATAAATAATATTGCGACTATAAATTGAGATGTAAGTTATCCTAACTTTCAAGTTGAATCAAACTGCACACGGTTTGCAAATTTGATTAAAATCGGTTAAGTAGTTTAGGAGTCCATCGCGGACAAACAACGTGACACGTAATTTATATACAGGCTGGTCCAAAAATATGGAAACCCCTGAATAACTCCTCAGGAATGCATTTTGGAGGAAAATGTTTCGTACAAAAGTTTTCTGATTTTTCCTTGACTAACCGATGGTGACCTTGAATTTGACCTTGACTGTGACTTTGAAGGTCAAATCAAGGTCAACTTCATTTTTTCAAATTGTAACCTCTATTTTTTATTCCGGATTCGGAAAGGGCAGAAAATTTTACGCCAAATACGAACCTTGACCGTGACCTTGACCATGACCTTCAATGCTAAAGCAAGGTCAAGGTCACTTTTCGAAAGGCAGACTCCTATTTTTACTGTGGATCCAGGAAGGGCAGCAAATTTTACGTCAAGAAAGATCTTGACCCTGACCTTAACCATAACTGAATACTAAATCAAGGTCAAGGTCATTTTTCGAACGGAAGACTCCTATTTTCTTAATCTCCGGAATTTTACGTCAAAAAGAACCTTGATCCTGACCTTGACCAGGACCTAAATCGTTATAAAAAGGTATACACGGTACAATCTGGTATAAAAAATGGAGATTCTCGGTAGAGAATATCACTTGACCTTGATTTAACGATGTAGGTCATGGTCAAGGTCAAGGTCAAGGTTTTTTTGACGTAAAATTTTCTGCCCTTCCTAGATCCAGAATAAAAAATGGGAGTCCCCCTTCGAAAAATGGTCTTGTTTAAGCATTCAAGGCCATGGTCAAGGTCACGTTAAAGGTCGTTTTTGGCGTAAAATTTTCTGCCCTTTCCAAATCCGAAATAAAAAATAGAGGTTACAATTTGAAAAAATGAAGTTGACCTTGATTTGACCTTCTAAGTCACAGTCAAGGTCAAATTCAAGGTCACCATCTGTTAGTCAAGGAAAAATCAGAAAACTTTTGTACGAAACATTTTCCTCCAAAAAGCATTCCTGAGGAGTTATTCAGGGGTTTCCATACTTTTGGACCACCCTGTATATTAAAATTATTAAGTAGGATGCCTAAACGAAATATTGTCATTGTTTTTGTTATGAAATTAGATGTTGTAGTTTTAGTAAAATGTGAAGAAAATATATCAGATTTAAAATCCTTACCACGGCCTCATCGCAGACTATACGAGTATTATCATACAAAGCTGCCCATGTTCGTTATTATCATTTCTACAAAAATGTTACATCCTGTCTACAATAATGTTAGAATTATTTTACAAACGATACTAAAATTTCCATAACTATTCATAGAGTTAATTAACGTAACGTGATAACGCTCCTGAAGGGTACAGCAAACATATTATGAAGTTAAATGTAATGAGTGAGCTCTCGGGCTCTCGGCGCGAGTCAACTTTGTTGGGAAAACTGGGTATCGTTATAAGTATGAGTAAAAACAAGTTCATACTGAATTTTAAATTGAGCTTGCAGAATTGTAAAAACTTGTCACTGATTTCAATGGACATCTGTGACCAACTAGCGCTGCCTATTGGTTAAACTACTGAACATTTAGTTTTAGTGATACTTAGCATATTTGTAGCTTATAATATAAGGAGTATCTTGGATATCAATACAATCAAGTCTTATATCATAAAATGAATCTCATTAGACTTGTCTTTATCAGCTGTATTCTAGACACATTCATTCTATCTTCATTTATTTATTATTAATTTTATCTAGACACGCGGTAGCGTGTCCAGCTATGTGCAAGCTAACAGAACTGTCGAGCAGCACCGTGTGTAATGTTACACGAACCATTTGGAGCCACTTTTGACCCCCTCATAACTCGAAAACTATTCCACATAAACCTATCAATCTTGGCTCATTTATTGAGACTTACGAAATACGTATGTGCTCCTTTCATAAACACACCTCAAACGGTTATTTACATATTAATGTCCAAAAATCGTAATTTTTATCACTGACTGACCTGTAGATCAAAACTCTAACGCAGTTCCAGATGACCTAGAAAGGTAAAATTTGGCATCCAGATAGGTAGTAGGGTGTGTACAAAGGAATAAATCAGAAACTAGTAATTTTTTTATTATGTGTAATGTATAATGTAAATAACCAAATCAAATGTAGACCTGGAATTACATGTTCTTGTGACTAAAATTTTAGGCTTTTCTACACAAAACTTGGCAATATTTAGACCTCAATTTTTTTTGAACGTGGCTCTTATTTTAAATTTATGTTTTTGATGAGATGCTGATTACAGTCCCTCTTATGGAGGCCATACACGATCAAGTGTACTTGTCAAGTTTGCAGCGGACTTGACACAGCATCCAGTAAACTTGATCGTGTATGGCCATGGTATAGCTATCAGGCTATATAGCTGTCTCATGCACACTGGATGCCGCGTCAAGTCAAACTGCAAACTTGACATGTACACTTGATCGTGTATGGCCTCCATTACAGCCCTATTCGAGATTTGTTTATGTGCGGCAGATGATGGTGGCAAAAATTCGATGTGCTTGTCATCCACAGCCAACTTTTTTATACAATCATGTTACATTAGGTTTTAAAAGGCGTGTGTGTTAAATAAATGAAATAGGTACATCAGCAATCGAATAATAAAAGCATGTGTCAAAAGTAACTGATGCGATAGGATAGCAATTTGGGGCAATTGTGATAATTAGGAGCCTCTGACATTTAGTAGCCTGTGTGGTAATTGCAAATTGTGTGGCATTTGTTGCCTTTATGGTAAAACCGCAGTGTTATGTGTTTAGAACTGAACGTTGTTTATACAAGCCTCGTATACAGAGTGTCCCAAAGTAGTGGATCAACCGAAAAGTGCTATCTGCACTTTTGCTTGAAAGTTGAACTATACCATGTCAAAAAATAATCTTAGTGAAAGTGTCACCATTTTCCAGATTTATGAGTATGTTTTTTAGCGAAATATGATAATAATAATAAATCTTGGTTAGCTTGTAGAGAATGCATTAAGCGTTAAGCTCGCCATTTGTAGCGTGATACTTTATTGTGGCCAATAAACGTTAAATAAATAAATAATCGAAAACAAAAATATCCAAAGTAGACGCTATTTTCTCAGGGTTCACTAATAATAATAACTAAATTACATATTGATAATTGTAAGGCAACTATCTGACAATTTTTCGAAATTTTAAAAAGACGTCAAAATCTCGAAAACGGTGACACTTCTACCAAGGTTATTTTTTGATATTGACGGTTGATCTACTACTTAAGGGACACCCTGTAAAATATATAAAATGGTTTATTTAATTAACTTACTGGCATATTTAATTTTTATTTGAATTTAATATTACTGAGTTTTTCAAGGTTTATTTAAACCATCATTATCAGTTATGATTTATCTTATATATTATAGTATCTTACTATAACTTAACAACGGAGATTTGAATAAGCAAAGGATAATTACGAAGATGAATAAACAAATTTTTTATGCCCCAATTCTATACCTAATTATGAATATCAGCTTCCACCCGCCGCATTGCCCGCGAAAGAGTAGTTTCAAGAAACGAAATAACGATTAAAAATGTCCCAATCATCGCATTTTGTCCTAAACATGAACCATCTGTGTGCCAAGTTTCAATGAGAGCATCTTCCCAAACTCACATTTATAATACTATAGTAGGATTGTGAACAATAATCAAAATCAAGTTGTGTGGTCTCTGCAGCCTATAACTCTCACTCTTCGTTTAGTGCCCTTGTAAGAAAAAATGCGACAGACGAACTCAATTTGTAACGCGGTTGAGTAACTGTATTGTAAGCAAGGAAATAAATTACAGGAAAAAGAGTTCTTTCTTTGAGAATTTAACAAGTTAAGAGATTCTTTTATTTTTTTCTCTGAAATATAACATTGTATTTTCTAAATAGTGTTATTTATATTATAACATTGTTATCTACTAAAGTGAAGATTCCTGTTGACGATAGTCATGCCACCATGCAAAATTAGCTCAAAAATTGTAACTTGAATCCGTAGGATTACGAAAAACAAATTGTTCTGATTACCCAATTAGAAGAACCAAAGAATGATCTAAATGTTTAGTACCAAATAATTTTTTTATATGATAATCCTACTTGATACTCTAATAATAATGGACCAGGTACTGGTTTTATCGAATTAGAAACCTTCTCCATAAATATCACTCATAGCTTCTGTTTTTATAGATTCTATTGTTTTTGAGATTTTATAATCCTGAAGGCAATAAATAGTATTAAATTATATCTAGTTGTAAATTATATCTGAAATTCATAATCATAACTAAAGGTTTATTAAATAAACTAGCTGTTACCCGCAGCTTCGCATGCGAAAATTATGTTTTACCATATTTGTGCCTCTTTTATTCATAGAATTAAAGTACTCGTATTAAGCAATTTATATACTGAAACCCAAGATACAAAAACAAAGGATTTCTTCGGGAGCAGGTTTTGAAAAATATATAATATTCACATTTTGTTATTTTGTCTTTTTCCTGTAAAATTAAAAAAGATAGAAAATATGGATTCCATCAATTTATGCAAGGAACGTTTGTTGCATTTGAAGCAAATCAGTTGATGTTCAAAAAACAAATTCCATACAAACTTACATCCTGTATCTCAGGGAAACCTATATTTTTTTAGGGATGAAAAGTTTTCTAAAGTACGGTACAAAGTATAAGTAACAACTTTACCAATTTTCATAAAAATCCGTTCACGAAACTCATAAGATGCCTGGACAGACAAACAGATAGACAGACAATAATTTAAAAAAAAATATTATATTTGTGCTCTAATAACATGTTATCGAAATTTTGAAAAAATATTAAATGTACAGAAGATTTTCCCCTTGAGGTATAGATTTTATGATTATTTATTGTAACCACTGTACCTCTTACAGAAAAAATAAAAAAACGGTGAATTTTTATTGAAGAACTGTTTTTTAAGAATTTATGTTCTGAAACCTATACTACAATCACGAAGGATTCTTCCGGTGGGTTTTAAAAATAAACAAATTTTGATATTCATTTTTTTTTTCTTCTGTTTCATTCAAAATTATGAAAAACTGGAAAATATGTACTCCATATTGTTGCAAATTTGAAGCATTTTAAAAATATTCTATACAAACTTTCATCCTATTTTCCAATGGAAATCTTCAATATTCCGGGATGAAACGTTTTCTAAACTATGACCCAGAGTAGGTATAAGTAGCAACTTTACCAATTTTCATCGAAATCCGTCCAAGGGTTTTGATGTGACGCCCGGACAGACAAAAAGACAGACAGACAGACGTACAATAATTCTAAAAAAATATTTTTGTGCTCTAACACGTTTTTATGACACTTCTAATCAAAATTTTGAAAAAATATGCAATGTCCGGAAATTGGCCCCTTGAGTTTTATTATAGTTATTAAGTTTTATTATTTTAGAAAACCACTGGAACGTTTTTCAGTGTATCCATTATAAAGTAACAAACAAATAAACCAAAAATCAAAACTGTCATATCAATTCACTTCATATTTCGTAATTTATGGATTATAAATTTCAATATTAATTCCTCTCCCTCTATCGCTTCCTGTCCCGCTCCTGGTCCCTCTCCCTCTCCCGATCCCTGCCCCTCCCCCTCTCACGCTCCCGATTCTTCTCCCTATCCCGCTCCCTCTCTCGCTTTCTGTTTCTCTCCCTCTCCCGCTCCCTCTTCCGCTCCCGGTCCCTCTCCTTCTTCCTGCCCCTCTCCGCTCCTTCTTCCATTCGTAAAGCCCCCTACATTAAACTTTTGTTTCTCATTATAAGCTTACATATTAATTTTCACATTTCCGATTTCAAAAAATGACGTAGTTTCTTAAATATTTACAACCCCTTAGTTTTACCCCATATGGTGATGAATTTCGATGAAACCATGATACAGTTATTTTTTGTGTCTTCCTATAAGCTTATATGTATATAAATTTTCACCCTTTTTACTTTCAAAACTGACGAAGTAACAATTTATAATAATTTCCATACTAACTTGCACCGCCTTAATTAACCCTTTAGGGGATCATTTTCCAAAGCACGTGTCAAAATTAACTTTTGTTTGTAACTATAACCTTATGTAAAAATTTTCATATTTATAACTCTAAAACTGGCGAAGTTGATTTGTATGTAGTTGACTTCCAACCCCTATTTTTATGGGATGCATTTCGAGAAAACCGTGATACAGTTATTTTTTCAGTCTAACTATAAACTTATATACAAATTTTCACCCTTCTTACTTCAAAACTCACGAAGTTGCCATACTAACTTCCACACTCTTATTTAACCCTTTAGGGGTTGATTTTTCAAAAAAAAACACATAACTTTTAAATTTTGTTTCTAATCTGGAACTAATATGTAAATTTTCATGTTTTTAACTTTCAAAATGATGAAATTGCGTACTCAGTCCCATAAGCTAAATTAACCATTTAAGGGATGATTTTCAAAAAACTATGTAGGTATTAAAGTTAACTTTTATTCATAACTACAAACTTACATGAAAAATTTTATATTTATAACTCGAAAACTGGCGAAGTTGATTTGTATGTAGTTGAATACCAACCCCTGCCTGATGATGGGGATGAATTTCGAGAAACCAGTGATACATTTATTTTTGTGTCTTATTAATAAGCTTATATATAAATTTTCATCCTTCTTACTTCAAAACTGACGAAGTTCCCATACTAACTTGCGCCACCTTAAGGGGATGATTTTCCAAAAAAAAAAACGTAATATTTCAATATTTAGTTTTTAATTTTGAGCTATTATGAAAATTTTCATGTTTTCAACTTCAAAAATGACGAAGTTGCGTACTGAGTTCAATCCGCTAAATTAACCCTTTAAGGGATGATTTTCTAAATAATGTGTTAAAGTTAACTTTTGTTTACAACTATGAACTTACATAAAAATTTTCATGTTTATAACTCTAACACTGACGAAGTTGATTTGTATGAAAGTGACTTCCAACCGCTATTTTTACCCCTTAGGGGATGAATTTCCAAAAATCCGATAGCCTATGTTACTCAGGAATAATGTAGCATTCTAATGGTGAATGAATTTTTAAAATCGGTTCAGTAGTTTTTGAGTTTATTCGTTGCAAACATACAAAAATACAAAGCTTTCCTCTTTATAATATTAGTATAGATAAACGCTCACATACTCATACACCCGCGGTAAGATTCCATCAATAAGACATCACTATAACACCCATGATCTGAGTACAAATATTTGTCTATAATCTATATCATAAACATCTACCCGGTCGGGACCCTTTATTCGCTGGCTGGTCACTACCAATTAGGCTACCATGTCGAATGTTTGAACGGGGTCTTACCCCATCGGGAGGTCTTCATTCCGACCGCATTAGACGTTTGTAGATGCTCTACAATTTTTCAGTACCTAACAAGTTCATATCTATATTCTACATTGGGCCGTTATTAGTGGGTAAACTTAACATTATGAGGTTGGATACAATCTGGGTTTATTCGATTAAAGCATTCGACTACATATTAATTAATGTTCACCACAACTTTGGAATTGTGTAATTGGTTATTGTCATAAGAGTGCGTATTAAAACGTGATAAAGTTCACAGTTATTTAAGTTGACGTAATACTTACAATTATCAGTATTGGGTTAAAATAATAAAATAACCCAGCAGTTCAAAATCAAAAACAGATCAGTTCTCGGAAATATGAATTTTGTTTTAATTCAATAAAAAATTCAATAAAAATCTTTAAATCTTGGTCATAAATGGCTCGCCTTCTTAATTGAACCTTAATCGAACATATTAGACAACGCATAATTTAATAATTTTTTTAAGTTAAACTGTTAATGACATAATATTTGTTAAAGACATTAAGTTCATCACAAAACAATATAGTATACTGTGTTATAGGTCGATCGTTCAGTAACATTTTACCTTATACTTAAATAATTTTTCATGCAGCATGATTCAAAAAATTGTTTTAAATATTGTTATAATTGTAATAATTTAATTGTTTTATTAAAAACACTTATACTCGAAGCCACTGATAAAATACAAAGGCTTAAAGTTGTAGGTGCTTATTTAGTTTTCATTTGAGTTGAAATAATAATATTTTTCCGATAATATCTTCTATATAATTTTTCAGAAAACATTTTATTCCAATAAGTATTTTTAAGTTCAATAAAACATCACGCTTTATTTTCTTATATTTGTTAATTGATTACGACTGACGGAAAAATTAGAAATAAGAATCATTACTAGTAGGGTAAAAGCCGGATACTTGCCTCAGTGGGATACTTGCCCGGGTTTCGAATACACTATGTTAGGGATGTTGGTGACATTAACACTTTACTACAATAAGAAGTGCCCCTCCCGCAGGCTTCAGTGCCATGTAAGCCGCGAGAGTATATGCATTCGTTTTGTCTGTGTGAGCAAATATCTTCCAAGACGAAACTTTGACGGGTGACGAAATTATTTTGGTATGTAATTTCTATTGAATATTTTTTAATACTGATTGGGTTTTAGTCGACTTCTTGTTTCTATGGATGCATTATAGTTTAAATTATAGTATTTAATACGTTTTGCTGTTAATTTCTTACTATTTACTTAGAAAATGTAAAGGGCAAGTATCCGTATCAAAAAGGATAGTCGCCCCATTTACTTTTGCGGATAGTCGCCTTTGGGAAAATTATCCGCAAAAGTAATAATATAACTATAAATTCTTTAACAAGCTAGTCAAATATTTTCTTTTGATGTTGCCTCCAACTTATTGGCTCTCTCGCCCAGCGCTACTGCAGGTACATAGTGTACCTGCCACAGACATGTATACCTAGAGGTACCTGCCGATTGAGGAGTCCAGAGTGCAAATCCCATTCGGGGCCGACGTTATTTGTTATGTCTACTGTGTATGCCCACCTATCTTCCTATCCTAATCCTAGCATTTATTATTATTGCTCTAACCTATTTTAATAAATACCTACTCAGGTAAGTTTTTCGTGCGTTCATTCTAGGTATCTAACCAAAATGCCTCGCAAGTATAAGTGTAAATCAGGTGTGATGCTGCGCCATATTACCTGGTCAGAAGATATTTTAGCACTAGCGTTCGAAGAATTAAAAAAACAAAAAGGAATCAACGAACCAGTTCTGAGGGTCTTCCGCCTTGTTCCAAAATTGCCATATTATTCTCTTTGTGATAAATAATAGGAATTTTACTAATAACTTACGTAACTTTTAAGTTTCCAGGCCATTTTTGTTTTATTTTTATAATTTAAAATGAGAAAACAACACTATTTTTTACGTTCTATTATATTGTAATTTTTACTTAATAAATAATCTCAGTAAATAAAAAAGACCAAGTACTTAAATTGATTGTTTCTGTCTAAAAAAATCATATTGAGGCCTCTATCCTTGCACAAGGCAAATATCCCCCGAAGCATTTCTAACGTTAGGCTAGTATCCGCCACAGTAGGCAAGTATCCCCGTTTTGAGAGGTCAAATAAAACATGATTTACTCAAAACCAATATTAATTATGTTTACAAAAATAGGCTAATATAAAAGATAAAAGACCTATGTTTTGATATACGTGTTTCATTATTCTTAGTAATTGCATATTTTCATATAATAGAGCTTATTTGAAAAGTGGGGGAACTATCCGGCTTTTACCCTAGTGTTAACAAATTATGATCTGTCTCTGTTACGTTCATAAACTTGTCCATATACAAGGAAGACAAATATTGGATTTTTGTTATGTCTTTCAAATCTAATGATGACGTCACTGATTTTTTTATTTAAGACAGTACACAAGCGCAATTTGTCTTTGTGTTGTAGGTACGTGCCAGGTTATGCTAATCGACCTATAAATTAATTGTACCGTGCGTGTTAAATCCGAATTCTGTTATGCTTTTAGTTTGCTT
Organism: Thymelicus lineola; assembly: GCA_963932265.1. NCBI lineage: Eukaryota > Metazoa > Arthropoda > Insecta > Lepidoptera > Hesperiidae > Thymelicus > Thymelicus lineola. The sequence goes on along the minus strand of OZ010682.1, from coordinate 13,007,782 downwards.
CAAAGCTTCAAAGAATTATTATAATATCAGATGATACTCGTAAAAGAACAGACATTGTTTGGGTGTGTGTAGCGCTTATCTATACGAGCAATCATACAGCAAGAGCCAATCATTGTGCGGCATGCACCACTGCCTTGCAATCACTGGTCATTGAACCGGAAGTATTTCGAGAGTGGGTCAAACTATAAATATCGAATTAATTAAATGTACTGTCATTGGAAGTCGAATTGTTTTTAAACAGTAACTCGTCATTCGTAAATATTCCGGGTAATGCTGCTTGGTTTTAATGTAAAAGATGATCATAAAGCACGAAACACTTATGTAGTGCACAGATGTTCCTCCACCAAATTCAAATTCAAATCCATCTATCAGCTTTTGGAGGTCCACTGCTGGACATAGGCCTCCTAACTTGCGCCATTCTGACCGGTCCTGAGCCTTCTGAATCCAGCGGATGCCCGCTGTTTTCTTCAGGTTGTCAGTCCACCTGGTCGGGGGGCAAATTCAAATATTTTATTCAAAATTGGTTTGTTTTACAAAGACTTTTTGAAATTCATGCCTATGCTTCAACGCCCAACGCCCTCAACAAGGCCCTACTGTGAGAGGGCCCTGGAGAAGAAGCAGCAAGAAACCACCGAGGTGTTTTTTTTGCTACTCACAGTTACAGATTACACTTATTAACTACTTACAATCAATAGTTATAAAACTCATGTCCAAGCAGTCTTGTCACTAAAATAAATATATAAATCAAAGTAATAAAAAGGGTATTCAAGGGTAATCAAAGTAATCGTCATAAGAATGCTTTTAATGTGAGTTTTAAATTTAAGGTAGGAATGGCATTTCCGTCAATTTTAATGGAATTTTATTATACAGAGTCTAAAATTTCAAAGGTACAATCAGTTTAGCCTTGTTCCTCGTATTAAGTGTGGATGTCACTCTCGGGCCTAGGGCGCCAAATTTGTAAGGGCTCCACATTTGGGATGAGGAGCAAAAAAAAAAGGAAAACAAAATTCTTAATAAACGTTCCCATTGGTTCAGCAAAAAATTTTTTGAGGAAAAAAGCTCGATTTTCATTTTCTTAAATGGGCGCCACTTATTCTTGCCTAGGGCGTCAATGGCTCTAACGCCGAACTGTAAATATGAACATGCAAATTGTCATGTTGGTAAATTCTTTGAATTAGAAATTTAAACATTGCGAATTTAAATACAAATAACAATAATTAAATTGGATTAACAAGCAACTGTATACCTGTATTTTAATTATAAAAAACATTTTAAATAAATTCATTTAAAGTACCTATTGCAATTTGAGATGATAATGATAGCGAATCGGATTTTTCCATACTAATTTGATTTCCTGACATAAATAACTTTACTCGTTTACTCTTTAAAATACCTTATTTTTTATTTTGTTACTAACTCCATTTAACTTGTTAAAGCTCCATACAAAGTTAAAACATTTGAATTTATAAACTTAAACTTATTTAAGTACTTTGTTATAAATTGAATCAAAACTTGCTAATTGTTCACAGAGTCTATAATTTTCATTTGAATATCTATCTTTTTCTTTCGGGTCCTATCTATTGTTTCCAATGAACTAATATACTAACATTGTTACGGTGATCTCACCGTAACCACGGTCATGTTATTTTTTTGATTCCTGGGTTGCCGTAACTACGCTGCTCTGCCAGCTGACCTTCTGGCATCTCTCCGTTTACTTGCTGCGGAAAGAAGCAGACGCTACACCAACGGAGCCTGCATTGCTACTGTTGTCGCTCCGCCTGTTCCGAGGCGTGATAGTCATCCGCACCGCTGCACCATCCGTATACATATCCGAAGTACTGCGCGTTGCATCGGACGACATACTTATGTCGGTAACCCGGTAACCGGGTAAACCAGTATACCGGTGACCGGCAACCAGGTAACCGGTCCCTTAATGACACCCTTGACAGTCCCTTGACAGTTTTCGTTAAGGGACTTAAGTGCACAGTTAAAGGAGGACCTGAACTACTTGATGAACCACCCTGTTGTCTTGTTTTCTGCCGTGCGGGCCTGTTACATACTTTAAAAAACCTTTCATGTTCCAGGCAATTCATTTATCGGGCTTTGAATGACGTATGATTGGCTAAAAAGTGTGACGTGACCGCTTTGGTAACGCGAATTTGACGTTTACACTGGAACATGGCTGGAATTAAGAGTTTCTAATAGACCCGATCGTGGCCCCAGTAAACTTTATATTACTGGGCAATCCTTGTTTTATTGGCCTACACCCTACTTGAGAACGAAACACTTGTCGTCCAACGTGGAACTGAACTGAAAACAGGTTTGCAGTTGGTAATAAAACTTAACAGTTATAGAGAATAATAAATTTATTGAATAAAGTACGTTTGTAAATGTTTAATTGGTACCGAAGTGTAAACGCCCTATGAATGAAATCAATTAACGGTGCCTATTATAAAATTTGTACGTACAGCGGTAAGCGTGCGTAGGAATTGTAAATTTATAGTGCCATAAATTAATTTAAGTATTCATGAATGTATATACGAAGTCGTATTTATATTATGAATACTTTATGAATGTATTTCAGGGTAACAAGGCATAATACCTATACCAATAGATTGTCACCTCAGTCAGCTAGCGATTCTTTTTTATACTTACAACAATGCTTCGAGCGGTTCGTGTAGGCAGAAAACACGTTTACACTGGTGCCACCGGTATCCCAGCTGTCACCAATATCTATGAATGTGGTGATCTGTATCTATACTAATATTATACAGAGGAAGGATTTGATTGTATGCTTGCATTTAATAGGCTCCGAAAATACCGAACCAATTTGAAAAATTCTTTCACTGTTGGGAAGCTACACTATCTCCGGATGACATAGGCTATTTTATATATTTTTTACTATTTAAAGCGAAGCGAGGGCGATTTCCTAGTCTATACTTAATATTATAAATGCGAAAGTAACTCTGTCTGCTACTCAATAACGCCTAAAACACTGAACCGATTTTGATGAAATTTGGTACAGATATGGAATTTAGCTCGGGAATGAACATAGGATACTTTTTATCCCGGAAAATAGACGCGTTCCTGAGGGATAACTATTCCACGCCAAAACCACTGAACCGATTTTGGTGAAATTTGGTACAGATATAGAATTAAGCTCGGGAAAGGACATAGGATACTTTTTATCCCAGAAATAGACCTGTTCCTGAGGGATAACGCTTTCAAGCCACTAAACCGATTTTGATGAAATTTGGTACAGATATAGAATTGAGCTCGGGAATGGACATAGGATACTTTTTATCCCGGAAAATAGACCTGTTCCTGAGGGATAACTCTTTCAAGCCACTAAACCGATTTTGATGAAATTTGGTACAGATATAGAATTGAGCTCGGGAATGGACATAGGATACTTTTTATCCCGGAAAATAGACCTGTTCCTGAGGGATAACTCTTTCAAGCCACTAAACCGATTTTGATGAAATTTGGTACAGATATAGAATTGAACTCGGGAAAGGACATAGGATACTTTTTATCCCGGAAAATAGATCTGTGCCTGAGGGATAACTCTTTCAAGCCACTAAACCGATTTTGATGAAATTTAGTACAGATATAGAATTGAGCTCTGGAAAGGACATAGGATACTTTTTATCCCGGAAAATAGACCTGTTCCTGAGGGATAAGGTCAAATTTTGTTATATGTAGTTGATAGATTCGTTATATTTTATGAAGCGATTTTTATGACTCTTTTTAGGGTTCCGAAGTCAAAACAGAATTCTCATAGTTTCATCATGCCCGTCCGTCCGTCCGTCCATCCATCCGTCCGTAGCATAGCGCAGAGGCCCTTAGTGCTAGAAAGCTGTAATTTAGCAAGGATATACATGTTTATTTAAACTTCTGGTAGAATAACATTTTTAAAAATATGGTTTTAGGATACCTCTCCTAGAGGTAATATAGGGATAATTTTTTCCGTCACGCACCCCATAGTGCGGGGTATCGTGGAAAAGGTCTCTCAAAAATAATATGTGTCTGCTGAGTCCATTTTTCGATTGAGGGGTCTGTTTGCGAAATATTCGTAAGTGTTAGACACGTTGAAAAATTCATGGTAATAGCATCAAAAGGAAAACTATCATGGCTATATTATTATTAGCATACGTAGTTATTGAGTTCTATAAACTTAGAACTTCGGAACCCTATATTACCAGTGACCTGATACGCTATTAGCCGGTTTTTTAACCAACTTCAAAAAAGTAGCAGGTTCTCAGTTCGACTGTTATAAACAAAAATTAACTTTAACATAATTTGAAAAATCAATCTTTAAAGGGTTAATTCAGGGAATGTTTATACGAAACTCCGTCATTTTTAGGGTTCTGAAGTAAAATCGGAACCCTAATAGCTTCGTCATGTCCGTCCGTCAGTCTGTCCGTCTGTCCAAAGCAAAGTGCCGAGACCCTTAGTGCTAGAAAGCTATAATTTGGCATGGATATACATATTTATTAAAACTCCAATATCGTAGAATAAACTACTGAAAAAACTTTTTTTTCGTGGTACCTCCACTACAGGTAACGTGAGCGTTATTTTTTTATTCATAACTATAGTGTGGGGTATCGTTGAAAAGTTTTTTCAAAAATATTATGGGTCTTTTGAGACCATTTTTGGATGTAGAGTTCCGTTTGCGAAATATTTGGCTTAAAAGTGCTAATTTTGGGTACCCAAGTCAAGTCAAGTGTCCCCCCTAACGGCTAAACGGTTGGAGTTGGACAAGTGAAAAAATTCTCAAAAATAGGTTATACGATGGATTTATAAGGAAAACTATCAAGGCTATGTTAACATAAGTATCGTAGTTAATGAGTAATAGTCAATAAACTTACTACTTTGGAACCCAATATTGCACGTGGCCTGACACGCATTTGCCCGGTTTTTTTAGGTAAAACTGTGAAAGTTGGTAGTTAGTATGTAATCTTACATAAAACAAATATAACTGTAACATGATTGTTTGGTAATACATTCCCTAAGGGCTAAAACTAGAGGTTGTAAGTTTAGAGTATGTTTTGTCGCATATAAAAAAAAGAAAAAAAAAGATTTTAGATTGGGATGGTATGCGACAAATTATGTGTGGAATTTGAAGTATAATTTGATGGGTTTAAGTAAAGGGTGAATTGGAATACAGGGTCAGCTCCTTCGGCTCTCGTAGACACATTGAACTATTGGTTCAAGGACCTCTTGCAGGCTTATCCTGTGGGATGTCTATTCGAAATAAAAGATTGAAATTAGAACAATATCTTGTATTGATATAATCGCGCTTACATGGCGGCTCGGTCCGCATTCACAATATTTAGGCATGCACTAAGTTATGTTTTAAAAGTCTAGATTATGCTACCCGCGAGAGCGATAAGGCAACGGTGCCCATGGAATACGACGCGCACTGATTCTACAATTTCTGGCCAGATAACAATATATTCAAAGTGACTTACATGGTACCATGCACGCTTCGATTCGCACACACACTATGGACGAACGGAGGCTCGTTCGCTCACCGGTCGTGACGCCTCCTCGCGACGAGCTCTGAAGCTGAAGCACGATGGCGATGATCGTAGCTGCATCCAGGATCGCAGGCGCAGGCAGGCGGGTTAGAAACCGTGCAGTGCAGGGCGTGGCGTGATCATGCAAGAAGATGCCAGCGGTAGCAGTGGAACACGACGAATCCTTGGGATCACCTACTGGCTGGGATGTCCAGTGGGCACTAGCGAGCTAGCCCTGCGGATGGCGACATGCCCAAAAGCGAAGCTGTCGTGGTGTGACGGGGCGTGGTGAGTATTCGTTCGACCTTCTGTCGTATACGTCACCCGTATCTTGAGAAGATGAAATCCACTCCAGCTGATGATCTCGCATTGGCGAGGCGAGACGGAATCCGGTCTACCACGTAGAAGAAGTGAAGTCGCGAAGCGCGGTTACAAGATTTTAATGGCGGCGGCCTCGTGGCGCATCGCGTGAAAAGTTACTAACGCGTTGACTAAGTTACAACAAAAACAGCGGGTGGCGACCCAGCCTGATTACGGAAAGTTAAAATGCCGCGAGAAGCATACTCGCTTCTAAAAAAAGGGTTCAAGAAACCTCGAACATCTTAAAGGAAAATATGGCGGCCACACGGAATCACGCCATTAAAAGGAAATGAGCCGGCTCCTCGCGCGGGACGACGCGCGTATCCAACGCGAGTGCTTGAGCCGAACTGATTCAACAATCCGGTCGATAACCATTCATTGATCTATGGAACCGTACATCAGTCAACGATTGCAGACTATAAAATGTTCAACAGCCACAGACTTTAGTCAATATAATGATTTATGATAATTGAAATTATTAAATTGTTTATACTGGAAATGTTACTAATAATTTTCTATGCGAAAATATATAAGTACATTTTAAAACGGATGTTTAATTGCGGAGAAACAAATAAAAGAATGTATCACCATAGACGAACGTCTGGCAAATATGATGATATCAGAACGCAATGAAAACTAATTTAGTCTATGCTTTGAACGAACTATAAGTTGTCAAAAATATTAAAAATTAGATTATCACGAATCTCTAATCTAATGTAATATTCGGAAAGAAGATTTTATGACGATTCCAAAGATACCTATACGTCCAAATTCTGTTCAGTAGTTACTGAGCAGTTTCTATATGAATGCCACCGACATTGTTGAATGTTCGTAATGTAATAATTAAACAAATATAGCATTAAACTATGAGTTGAACGCTATTATAGATTGTACTAAGCTATCCAAATACTAATATAAACAAGGATGATGGAAATCCATGCATTCCGTTGTATTTTATCCAAAGTAGTAGGTATTTACAAATACACTGCTACAATACCCCTCTTCGAACAAAAGAGGCTAACTGCCGGTTAGCCGACACAGCCGGGGTAACCAAGAAAAAAAACTTTTAACACTATGTTAAAGTTTTTACTATTGTTAAGAACTAAACGTAATAACTAATGTCTCAAAGTACTGTAACCTAAGCTTAAAATGTTTTAAGACTAGTGTCTTAAACTAGTAATAATACCTAACTAATAGTCTAGATTAACAGAGGAGAAAGAACGAAGGCCTTCTTTTAAAACTACAATTATATAAGAACTAAGGTATGCTATCCTAAAAGTAATTGTAATGCTATACCTACCTAGTATGCGTCTACTTGCTATTGAGTATTACCTAAAGTAATCCTAAGCTAACAAATCTAGTATTAATGCTACTTATTGACAGAAAAAACATGGTAAGTAATACCAACTAACTTAAGCAAGCTTAAATATACTAAGCGTATTAAGAACTACTATGTAAGTATAATAATACATTTACATATGTATGATATACCTTTAAAGGAAACCACAGTGCTGATCAGGCGACTGGGAAAAGATAACATCAGCCCATCATGGAATGATGGCTGGGTTATTGTCAATGTCCAGAAAGTTGTGAGTATACTCATTCAAAGAATTGTCAGTAAAGAATAAGAGATTAAGATAATCTTAATTCATCTCAGAAAAAGGCTTGTTCTCCATTCTTGTGGGAACAATAAAAGATCCAAACTGATTTGAAGTTTGTTTCTAAGGTAAAAATATATGTGTATACAAGGAAAAAAAAATATGTGTGTATCCAAAGAAAAAAAATGTTTATACACACACCACTTTTCATTTTCATGAATAGTGAGAAAAATGTACATTTAAGTACCCAAAATGAAACAAGTGAAAACTTAATTTCAATTGTTTAAAGAAAAGTACTGAACCGATTTTGATCAGACAAACAGTACTGAGTTCTTTGTACTACACAGGTACAAAGACTTTTAAGTTTTGTCCCAAAAAGTGTGACCAAAATAAAAAATTTTCAAATTGTGAAAAAAATTTGTCCCAAAAAAATATGCAATAAAAGATACTTGCTCATGTTACACACCTTGTGGCACTTTTATAATGTCCTTTACATGATACTTCCCAATATTTTTTGTGTCAATTTCCTCTAATTGGTAAACAACATCAGATAGTTTGTCAACTATTTTACACTTGACAAACCTCGGTGCTAGTTTAGCTGAGAAAAACTTTGCTGCGTTCGACTGTACAAAGTTACGCCTCCACACTATATCACCTACGCTTAGCCTGAGCTCACGGCGGCGTCGGTTATATCTCTGAGCGTTTTGTTTGTACGCTTTGGTCAATGCACAGCTTACACGTTGGAAGATATCTGAAAGTTCATTTAAGGCTTGAGCTGTTATGTTCCTAGTTGCGGTTTCGACTTCATCAACCGAATGTGGAGCACTGCCTCTTAAGATGTGCATTGCACCGTCGGCGACGAGTTCGCGACCTCGAGCCAAGAAGTATGGTGTATAACCAGTAGCCAGGTTAATTGTGGTATTTAAGTATAATTGTATTTGAGGAAGGAATGTCGACCACCTCCTATGATCCTCATCAACTAAAATAACTAAGCGCGTCTAAAATAAAAATTTGTGATTCCTTTTTCGTTTTTCTAAAATATAAAAAATGTTTTAAATTTACTATGTAAATCATCAAAAGTGACAACTGAATCCCAGACTTGCCTATAATAGTCGAGGGCCTTGCCTCCTAAAAGATCCGAAAAACATTTGACGACTTTTGGTTCTGGAATATGCCTACATCTCATGCAATCATTAATCCGCAAGAAAAAATCCACTAAACTTGAATCGCCTGTAAACTTTAAATTCCACGATTTTAGGTTGTCATCCCTTATCACATAGGTAACTCTGTTATCTGGTTGACCTTGGACAGGTTGATCAAAATTTGAACCTTGAAACAAAGAGGCTGATGTTTGTGGCTGTGAGATGAGTTTATGCCTATGCGTCACATTACTAAAAGATTCCTTTAAGTCTGGATCATCAGTTAAGTTGTCGCTTGAATCGTGAAAAGTTTCAAGTGGGGTCGCCATTATAACAAAATTGTAATAAACTTTTAGTGTTGATAAATAAACAGTGTCTGCAAAAAAAGGCTGGTTTATTTATGACCTCGCTAACTATATAGACAAAGGCTGTAATATCCAGAAAAGAAAAAAAAATTCAATTGCAAGTACAATAATAAAGTATTTTAATTATTGTTTGCGACTGCTAAGAAAGTATACAAACTTGTATGTTTGTAAAAATTAATGTTCCGTTAAGGAAACATTCCAAAAAAAAAATGCAAACAAAAGTCACTGTTTAGTTATCAGACGATACGTGAGAAAGAATTACTCTCGTACAAAAATATTACAACTCAAAAAATTATCATTTGGTAATTTTAACAAATGCCAAAAAAATTCTACAAAAAGATTATTTCAAATAGATTCCACAGGATAAGGATAATTAGATAGGTTCGGGCGCCAATTGTCGCATATAAAAAAAAGAAAAAAAAAAAGAATTTTAAATTGGAATGGTATGCGACAAATTATGTGTGGAATTTGAAGTATAATTTGATGGGTTTAAGTAAAGGGTGAATTGGAATACAGGGTCAGCTCCTTCGGCTCTCGTAGACACATTGAACTATTGGTTCAAGGACCTCTTGCAGGCTTATCCTGTGGGATGTCTATTCGAAATAAAAGATTGAAATTAGAACAATATCTTGTATTGATATAATCGCGCTTACATGGCGGCTCGGTCCGCATTCACAATATTTAGGCATGCACTAAGTTATGTTTTAAAAGTCTAGATTATGCTACCCGCGAGAGCGATAAGGCAACGGTGCCCATGGAATACGACGCGCACTGATTCTACAATTTCTGGCCAGATAACAATATATTCAAAGTGACTTACATGGTACCATGCACGCTTCGATTCGCACACACACTATGGACGAACGGAGGCTCGTTCGCTCACCGGTCGTGACGCCTCCTCGCGACGAGCTCTGAAGCTGAAGCACGATGGCGATGATCGTAGCTGCATCCAGGATCGCAGGCGCAGGCAGGCGGGTTAGAAACCGTGCAGTGCAGGGCGTGGCGTGATCATGCAAGAAGATGCCAGCGGTAGCAGTGGAACACGACGAATCCTTGGGATCACCTACTGGCTGGGATGTCCAGTGGGCACTAGCGAGCTAGCCCTGCGGATGGCGACATGCCCAAAAGCGAAGCTGTCGTGGTGTGACGGGGCGTGGTGAGTATTCGTTCGACCTTCTGTCGTATACGTCACCCGTATCTTGAGAAGATGAAATCCACTCCAGCTGATGATCTCGCATTGGCGAGGCGAGACGGAATCCGGTCTACCACGTAGAAGAAGTGAAGTCGCGAAGCGCGGTTACAAGATTTTAATGGCGGCGGCCTCGTGGCGCATCGCGTGAAAAGTTACTAACGCGTTGACTAAGTTACAACAAAAACAGCGGGTGGCGACCCAGCCTGATTACGGAAAGTTAAAATGCCGCGAGAAGCATACTCGCTTCTAAAAAAAGGGTTCAAGAAACCTCGAACATCTTAAAGGAAAATATGGCGGCCACACGGAATCACGCCATTAAAAGGAAATGAGCCGGCTCCTCGCGCGGGACGACGCGCGTATCCAACGCGAGTGCTTGAGCCGAACTGATTCAACAATCCGGTCGATAACCATTCATTGATCTATGGAACCGTACATCAGTCAACGATTGCAGACTATAAAATGTTCAACAGCCACAGACTTTAGTCAATATAATGATTTATGATAATTGAAATTATTAAATTGTTTATACTGGAAATGTTACTAATAATTTTCTATGCGAAAATATATAAGTACATTTTAAAACGGATGTTTAATTGCGGAGAAACAAATAAAAGAATGTATCACCATAGACGAACGTCTGGCAAATATGATGATATCAGAACGCAATGAAAACTAATTTAGTCTATGCTTTGAACGAACTATAAGTTGTCAAAAATATTAAAAATTAGATTATCACGAATCTCTAATCTAATGTAATATTCGGAAAGAAGATTTTATGACGATTCCAAAGATACCTATACGTCCAAATTCTGTTCAGTAGTTACTGAGCAGTTTCTATATGAATGCCACCGACATTGTTGAATGTTCGTAATGTAATAATTAAACAAATATAGCATTAAACTATGAGTTGAACGCTATTATAGATTGTACTAAGCTATCCAAATACTAATATAAACAAGGATGATGGAAATCCATGCATTCCGTTGTATTTTATCCAAAGTAGTAGGTATTTACAAATACACTGCTACAGTTTGGAGTAAGAAGTTGTAAAACGAACAGATGAGTCACCTCATGGTAAGTGGTCACTTTCGCCAATGTACATTAACAACGCTAAAGGAATCACTGATTTGCTGCTGCCCAAAAAGAAAAGAAAGATATTTTTTTTGTGTATTCTGTAAAATTACAATGTAAATTTAAAATTCAAAAACTCTCAGGCCCTGACTTAAACCTCTAAATTCTAAAAAGTTCAATTATTTTGGGATCTTTCCTATGGGTGGGTCATTAATGACTCACTACTGAACACTCACTCTTGAGGACGCCTAGAGCATACTCCACCACTTTGCTCCAGTGTGGATTGATGGAGGGATTAGAAATCAACCCAAGTGTCGGAAGTCATTACGCCGGGCGAGGACCTTCAATATGTCATAACGACTGTTACCTTACGACAACAACCGGGACCGACAGCTTTACGTGCCCTCCGAAGCTCGGAGAGCTCAAGAATTTTTTGCCACTAGCGGTCACCTATCTAACTACCGACCGCACTCGCTATTGTTTAACTTCATCGATTACTATTAGAACCGACACAAGCCGCTGCGCCCGGGCTATGAATGCTTCTCCCGATGGGTAATTAATGGGTTCTATGAACATGTCACTTTTGCTGTAATTTTGGTGAAGAATTTAGTGACTACCAATCACGCTACAATATCAGATCGTAGTTATCATTTCATTATCAACACTAAAGATTTGTTTAATATTTTACTCATTTACATAATACGATATATGTACTAAGTATAGGTGTTTTAGCTTCAATCCATAATGGACTATTACAAGGCACGGGTCTCCTCTCTTCACAGTATGGACAAGTTTGCTGTCAATTTATGAAAAACATGTTTTAAAATGAAGGGATCTTTATTTTCGGCGTACGAAGCCGCGGGTAACAGCTAGTATATAATAAAAGGCAAAAGTGATTGACTGATGTATTAACGCACAGGCCAAACCCTTAGGACTAGAAACTTAATATTTCGCACACGTATTCCTCTTATGACGTAGGCATCCACTAAGGAAGGATTTTTCAAAATTCAACCTCCAATGGGATGAAAAAGGGGATAAAACTTTATATGTTGCAGAACAACGTCTGCCGGGTCAGCTAGTAAAATATAAATGGTTTCACATATTCGTTTCTATGCTGATAATTTGAGTGTCAGTATCTTTTGTAGCGATATTACGCTAATTGTATCTGAAATATTAGTCACCAAGACAATAGGGGAGAATGGAGATTGCGTGTGGCGAACAATTTCAAACGAAATTTAATGCTCCCCTTACAAAAAACGCCATTGAAGCACATAATTCATTGGCCCACTTAACTTTCATAAAACGCTCCTGCGTAATTGTATCACAAACAGAAAAATTTTCGTAGTGAATTAAGCGATTCTTGTAAAATCTGATATCTCTTTAGTCATGGCAACGTTTATTGTTAGGATGATGGTCGTTCGAATATTAAGGAACGATTTTATTGAATACACAGCTAAGTGGAACGGAAACTTAGAAATAAAGTAATGCTTCAATTTGTCAATAATAAATGGAAATATCGGCTACAAAAGGCGTGTAATCACTCATGTTTCAATTTCCGTGTTTATTTTGATTTTTGAATGATCCGAGGTAGGTATGAAAGAAAAAGAGTTTTGGCGCTGATATTTAATTTAACGTGAGATAGTATTAGAGGTTTATCAACAACTAGGTACACATACCTAAAGCAGATATACCAAAATAAAATGAATTTCATAATTAAATATTAGTAGGTACCCAGGTAGGGGTTGCAAATTAATTTAGTTTATCGGCAGTTCTTTGGGTCGAGTCCAACTAAAATTGCTTTTTATTACTACTAATACCACCTATTATAAAATAAATTGTGTCGTATACACAGCTGTAAAATTTAAAAAAAACTTAGCTTAAATAGCAAAAAAGTATATCTACTAAGTATGATTATACACAGTATAATAAGTAAGTAAGTAGTAGTATAATACTAGGTAAGTATATAAACTTGATTTGTTTTGAAAATATATTTTATATTCAGTCGTTTAATTCATAAAACATCATAAAAAAACATCCTTTTTAATCTTAGTCCTCGAAAAACATAATTATTGTCATATTTTAAAGAAAAATATAGTACCTAATATATTTTTGCATTTAAAGGTTTTTATTATACGAAATCTATTTCTTTTTTCCCAGTAGTACCTAATACTAGTTTAAATACGATTATATAGTGACCCTCTATAGACGTTATTACAGTGAAAATTATATTGTGTCTGGGTCACCGCGCTTGAATGTCTAACAAGATGCTCTACTTTAACAAAGTTAGTCGAGAAACTTTTTAAACGCCCCTACAGTGTATGAAAGCAGTTTGAAAATTCCTGAAGTTAAGTAGCTCAGTTACGTTGAAGATATAAAATTTTCTATGAATAGATTTTCTTCTCGGAATTTTGATGATGCTATGTTATTATTGTATACCTATAATGATGTTCTATTTTAAATTCTAAAACCGAATAAAGTAATCAAGAGTAAGGTAAAAAATGGAGATTAAACAAAGATATGGTGATAAGATAAAATGAATGCTTTAGTGGTCAACAATCACCATCTCGGTTACTGAGGATTTTGAGGAAATCAATGATATTATAAGTAAAAAAGAGGTAGATATGTCACTAGCGCACCGAAGATGAAGATCGTAAGAACGGTCAATCAACCTCTATCTGCTCGTAGTCGCTTTGTCAATACAATACGATATGCACACTTTTGTTGTCAGAAGTGCTTGAGATTTGACATACAACGTTAAAATGCCTTCGTGTATTATTGTAGTGTGATTGGTTTAGTGAAACAAAAGATAAACGTGTATGTTATAGCACTTTTCGGAACAGATTTTTTGGTTGATTTGTAAGAGCATGACGTATCATAAACGGTCGGTTCGGTTCGGTTCGGTTTTATGGTCGTAGCACACATATCAACTCGTAAACGGAACGTAAACGTATCAACTCTTGCATGTCAGTATTCTTTGTATGAAACTCCCTACTGTAAAGCACACTTATCGGATTCGTAACGTAATCGCCTCGCCTCGAGACAAGCTCACGAACCGCGGTACGGTGCGTGGACGACTTGCCGTACCCGCGCTTACGTCTCACCGTACGTTATCCTTCGACTTTCCGTTTCCTAGTGCACGCCCCGCGCCGCGGCGCCGCGGCTACCGCTGCGTCGGCGAACTGCTGTCATTCGAGCCGTAAGCGCGGCGTCGCCTAGCCGTAGCCGAGTCGATTTGGTGCTGTTGGTCGGTTGGTAACGCGCTTACGTTAGGTTGACGGCGAGGCAATCCGGTGCCGATCCCTTTCCGAGTTGATATGTGCGCTACGACCATTAAACATCATTGGAGGAAATGGATAAAAGCTGCGTGACTATGACGATTTATGGAAAATAGTACGTAGCTACTAACAATAACTGTAAGCTGACGACGCGCGCAGTGATGTCGTGTAAAACCATTCAAATCCGAATTGAAAATGTATAAAAAAGGGAAAAAAGACAGGCTTCGGACACCACGTTGGGAAAAAGTCCCTTCGCTATATTCTTTGATTTAAAATGATTTAAAATTAATAATAATTAATATTTATAAAACTATTATTAACACTATCCGTTTAAAAATCCATGGTCGTGAATTTTAAAAAAGAAGGTATTTTTAATGAAATCATCACTTTACAGTTTCAACTATGTTTCAGCTCTTGATAATTTATTATAATACACTGTCACGTTATAGCCAACACTGACAACGCATTGTTCTGGCAAACCTTGCCCTAATAAAAAAAAAATTCAAAAAAATTTAAAATTCAAAAATATTTTATTGAAAAAACACGTTCACATTCACAATTCGCAAGGACCCTCTTTGAGATACTTTGAGGTTTCACAAACACCATATCGATACCTAGCAATCGTCCACGGTAAGATTTCCGCCGACATTTCCTACCGCGTACGTGCAAACTGTGGAACGATCTACCACCGACGGTGTTCCCACAGTGCTACGATATATGGACCTTCAAGAAGCGGGTCCATCACTTCCTTCTTAGCCGGCAGCGCACTGGTGGCACCTCTAGTGTTGCGAGTGTTCACGGGCGAGACGGTGACTGCTTACCATCAGGTGGCCCGTCTGCTCGTCTGCCTGCATATTACATAAAAAAATACTTGTACATACCTGTGTTACAGGCGTACCGACACAACAACTATACTTTACATTTAGACTGAAAATTCGTGAAAACTTATGAAGGCTTACTATTGGTATGCGATCAGCGCCATCTATCAGAAAAGCTTCACATCGAACACAGCTCTAAACCAAAGTCCAGTTCCGGAGCTTTTACGTGTTAGGCGAAGGATACACGTACAATCACATGATTTTTGTTTTCAATCTGTTAAATTATGATGGATTATTTAAATGATTATTAAGTAAATGTAGTAACTTAGTAGAAGAATTTTTGGGTGACAATATAAGAACTTCTTTTTAATTTTAGATTTAATACATTTTGTTGATAAATTGGAAATATAAAAGTTGACTACGCACTTGACGTTTGATACTTAAATAAGTTATTTATTTGATTAATTACATTTGATTGATATTTAGTATATTATTCTGATTTAACCTGACATTAATTTACTTAGTGATTTAATTTCCTAATAAGAACTGTATTAAAATTAAATTTTACTTGATGTTATATGCTCACAAAAGCCAAATATGTATGAACCACTAACTATTTTATAACATCTTTTGTAACTATATTTGATGCAAAAAATAATTAAATTTGATTTGATTTGTGATGTATGTCATTTAAAGGAACAATACAATACAATACAATACAAATACACTTTATTTGTACACCAAATTAACAAACAAGCAGAAATACTTAAAAAAAATAATGTGGCATACAAAAGGCGGCCTTATCGCTAAAAAGCGATCTCTTCCAGGCAACCTTAGCATATAGGAAACAAAAGAGAAAATAACAATGAGGCGTAGGGTGTACATAATGAATATCGTTCTACAGTTACAGTCCATATAAACTAAACTAAATAGCTAATACCAATGATGATAAAAAAAAGGGAAATTTATGTATACTTTTTGAGATATAATTCTTTCACCTGTGATTTAAAACAGTGAAGTGTCTGAGCACGGCGTATGTTTACTGGTAGTAAATTCCAGAGGCGAACAGCCTGAACAGAAAAGGATTTAGAGTAAAATGATGAAAGGTGGGGAGGAGTAAGGAGTGAGAGATTATAGGAAGATCGGAGCATGCGATCATGTGACTCAAATTTATAATTAAACCGCTCTTTGAGATACGAGGGTGTGATAGGATTGAACAGTACGCAGTATAAAGCAGAGAGAATATGTGCATTCCGACGAAGACGGATTGGGAGCCACTTGAGTTTATTACGAAATTCGGAAATATGATCATATTTGCGCAATCCAAATATGAATCTAATACAGAAATTTTGGAGACGCTCAAGCTTATTTAATTGCTCTTCAGTAACGTCCAGATAGCAAATATCGGCGTAGTCAAGAATAGGTAGAAGTAATGATTGCGCTAACGCAATTTTAGTAGCAATGGGTAGAAATTTTTTTAATCTGCGAAGCGATCCTATAGCTGCAAATAATTTTCTACTGACTGCAGTTATTTGAGGGCCCCAGGATAATGAACAGTCCATCGTTATTCCTAAGTTTTTGACCTGATCACTGTAGGGAATAGTAACATTATCAAAGACTACAGTAGGCAGACTTCCCCAGACTATTCTTGAGAGCAATCTAGAACTTCCAAGTATGATTGCTTGGGTTTTTTGTGGGTTAACTCGTAGACCGTGTAGTCTTGCCCAGTTAGAAATATAAGCAAGATCGCTGTTTATAGCATCGATAGCTTTATCCAAATCTTGCAATGAGGCTTGCTGATAAATTTGGAAATCGTCTGCGTACAGGTGGTAGAGAGAAGTAAGTTGAAAACTTATGGAATTAATATATATTGAGAATAGGAGAGGAGACAACACGCCACCTTGCGGAACGCCAGCATGAACATCCAACCAACCAGAGTAAGAACCTTTAACTTGGATTCGGTGCCGGCGACCATGCAAGTAACTATGAAACCATTCGATCACAGCCGGAGATATGTTGAGAGAACGCAATGTGCCCAAAAGGATGTCAAAATCCACAACGTTAAAAGCATTGCTGAAATCCAACAATACTAATACCGTCAGTCTCTGACTCTCCATTCCTGCTCGAATATCTTCGGTAATTTTTAAGAGTGCAGTAGTCGTACTATGACCAGGACGGAAACCGGATTGGAAGGGATTCAAAACATTCTGTTTTGCTAGATAGAAACTCAGCTGGTTATACACGAGGCGCTCAAGGACTTTGGAAAGAAAAGGGAGAATGGAAATTGGTCGATAGTCAGCAAATGTAGAAGGATTCGATTTCTTTGGCAGTGGGATAATTTGAGCATCTTTCCAGGCGGTAGGGAAAGAACTGGAAAATATGGAAGCATTTAAAATACAAGTTAAAGTAGGAAGAATGAGGTCAAGGATAGGGAAGATCATCTTACGACTAATGCAGTCCTCCCCAACAGAGTCGGAATGAATGGACCTAATACATTTCTCAACATCACGATCTGAAAATCGATTGAAATTAAAAGAAGGAAGGTCAGGTTTCAATCCCGGGTTTCAATCAATTGATTCTATGTCTAAATACGATTCAAACAATTTTTTATAATTTTCTTTAAAAAGGAATTATTATGTTTTAACCAAAGTAATTAAAAACCGTTAGAATAACAAAATACATGATCCTCTCTTGCTTATCTAAGTTAAGTATTATTAACTTATTAAAAAATAAATTACCAGAAATACGGAAAATACCGTAGGTTGTAAGAAAATACCGGAATAATACGTGATATATACTATTCAATTTCAATTCAAGTCAATTTGGAATTCAGAAATCAAGCAAACCTGGCATAAAGATTGACATTCATTTATTAGGCTACACATGCAATCATTATGAAAAAGTTTCATAATGATTGTTGATTGACAATCTTGATTGTAAGTGTAACCTTGGCCTTACAGCGAGTATCGTAGTTGCAGAGTTTCATGCTATAAGATGTAGATGGCAGCACGGTTAACGTTGAGAAACATAAAAACATAATTTTTATGTATTTATACTACTTAAATACGAAAGTTATGGGTATATGAGAGTTGCACTGGATTTAACGGCATGTGATTATTTATGGAAATAAATAAGAAAGAAAAGCTAAGGCAAACCGCAAAATAGGAAAAGGGAAGAATACCTTCAAGTAAAGCAGAGGTCCTCCTATAGCATATAGTAGGAGAGATAATAATTGACTTAATAAATTCGTGCCATTAATTATTTTTTGGTATGTGCCATTCATTTTATCAGTGATTTCAATAATCATTTATCAAAGAGATAATTAAACTATAATATAATAATGAACATTTTTACTGGCTGGCTTTATTTACAGTTTTTTTTCTTTTTTCTTAGCCATAAATGACTACTTGATCTATAGACAAGGAAGTCCTCAATGGCTCACGAATTTAACCACCTTGTAAAACAGCATATTAGGTAAATGTTATTAAACCTAGACATACAAAAATATACATATATTTAGGTACAAGAAATACTAATATAGGTACCTTATGTAAGGCATAATATTATGTTAATGATGCTGTCTGTTTTCTGTCAGTATGGTAATATGGCCGAGTCTTCGGTGTGTTTGTTTTCAGACTTTCAATGAGAGTTGCATTCACGTTATTATTTATTTTTTATCTACTTCAGTCCAGAATGCTGTAACATATCTGCTAATATGAATTCCTATACTGTTTAGCAGGAACCTATAACCCAACTACAGGGTTATCGCGTGAGTAGTAGGTATTCGCCGGTTCTAACTCAGGAGCTACAACCGGCCAATTGGGCAAATTGCTAAGTTCACGACCGTCGCTGCCTACAAGACAAAAAAGTCGAGTTTGGTGTCAAATTGTATGTTTTCGACCATGCCCGATCGATTGCACTGATCCGTTTTTTGCTAACTAGCGTAGAAACAAAGATAGCTTCAGCGTTGTATTAGCCCTACTTCGTTATCTAATGCCCTCATTAGGTCGTTAACTTGACCATTCAATAATTACAATGGGCTTATCGCTTCCTCGTACTCGACTTAACTATGACGCAGTGATTCATACTAACGAGGAGCACTGTTTTTATTACAAAAACACCATAATTTTTGTTCATCGTATTTATTATTCCAAATAAAATTGAATCAAATAAATTATTTAATCTTCCATCATTGCAAATAGTCTTGGCATGAAATATTTTCAGAATATCATACATAGATTTACCATGATACCTATATTAAAAATTATGCAATATTCTTCGTAGAAAGTAGTAAAATCATGTTAGATTCAATCGAGATTATGTTCAGAATGTTTTATCGAAGGCTTGTGCTGTGATCCGTGCGCCCAAAGAAAAGAAGGAATTGCCTGCAGCCGCACCTTCAGTATTCAATCATTACAAAATTTTAAAAATACCTAACAATATCTTTGAACTAAAATCCCCTCCTAACAATAACAATACCCAACAACCAACCACCAATACCCCCACGACCAATACCTAATACCTAACAATATCTTTGAACTAAAATCCCCTCCTATCCCCATCTAACTCCTGTCGAATAACTTTATTTGAAATTTAATGAATGTAAGTATGATATTCTGAAGCACTCAAAGCACGGCGACTTATATCGGGTTGAGACCGAAGTTTGATGATAAGGCTGATAACTGACTTACACATTCGAGATATGACCGGTATCATTGTCACCACAACAATTCACACGAAATGGCTTTTATTATGTCGGATGTGGTGACGGAATAAGATGTGCCTTTGTAAAGTTTACGTTGGATGGAAAATAGCAGAAAACAAGCCAGCGTGGTTATTGTACCATCAGTAGCCCCAGCTTGCGACGGCAGAAATGAATGCAGAATCAAAGTTCTTTCTACCAGCATCTCAGTGATTGGCCTTGGTGCATAGGTCAAAAACCCGAAATTTATATCAATCCATAGATCCTATACGAAGTTAAAGAAGGACAAACTTATAACTAACTTATTCTTTTTTCTTGTACTCTTATGTTTATTATTGTATGGTGTACAAACAATAAAGTGTTAAATAAAATAAATAATAATAAATAAATAAACACATTGTTGTTTTTAGTTTAGAGTGATTTAATTACCTATCATAATGGACCTTCCCATGGGAATGAGGTGTTCTACCGCGGCAAAAAGTAGCCTACGTTACTCTTCGGCCTCCTAATTATCTCCACACAAAAAATCATACCATAAAATTGCTCCGTTACAACGCGAACGTGAACGAGGGACAAACAAACAAACACTATTTCGCATTTATAATATTAGTATGCATAGTTTTACCGCGGTAAAAAGTAGCCTACTTTCTTCTCTAGCCTCCTAACTACAACGTGAACAACACACAAAAAAACACACAAAAACCACACACCACACCACATAAAAAATCATATCACAACATCGCTCCGTTATGACGTCAAAGAGGGACAAAGAACAAAGAAACACACTTTTGCATTTATAATATTAGTATGGAAATATGGATAAGGATGATTGAATTTCTAACTATAAATTTATATCAATCCATAGATCCTCTATGAAGTTAAAGAAGGACCAACACATTGTTGTTTTTAGTATGGAGTGATTCAAGTATGCATCATAATGGATCTTCCCAAGGGAATGTGGTGTTTTACTGCGGTAAAAAATAATGTACGTTACTCACTAGCCTACTAATTATCTACACACAAAAAATATCATACCATAACATCGCTCCATTACGACGTGAAAGAGGGACAAACAAACAAACAAATACACTTTTGCATTTATTATATTAGTATGGAAGTATGGATATAGAGTGATTCAAATAGAATAGAATAGAATAGCGTTTATTTGCAAGGCCACGAACACATACAAAAACAGAAAAAAAACAGAATAAGAAATTAAAAATAAAACAAAAACATGTAGCTCCTTACAAAATTATTACTAGATTACGCTCGCATGTGTCCAGTGGCCTAGAAAAAGGAGCACACTCAGCATTATGCCGCAGTATTGACTACAGCGCTGATTTTCAGTGTGTCCTATTTGGTAAGTCGCGGACGACAATACGCATCATAATAGATCTTCCCATAGGAATGAAATGTTTTACCGCGGTAAAAGGTAGCCTACGTTACTCGCTAACCTCCTAACTATCTCCACACAAAAATTCATACCATAGCATTCGCCGTTACGACGTGAAAGAGAGACAAACAAACAAACACACTTTCGCATGTATAATATTAGTATGGAAGTATGGATATGGAGTTATTCAAATACGCATCATAATGGATATTACCCATGGGAATGAGATGTTTTGCCGCAGTAAAAAAGTAGCCTACTCTAACTTCCTAACTATCTTCACACAAAAAAATCATACAATAACACAAAAATAATAATATATCTTAACACAAAAAATCATATCTCAACATCGCTCCGTTACAACGTGAAAGAGGGAAAACAAATAAACACTCGCATTTATAATATTAAGTATATGGATAGTATGGATACCTAATATTATTTTTGATCTAAAATAATTACTCCTTTCGAATAACTTTATTTGAAATTTAATGAATTTAAATATGATATTCTGAAGCGCTCAATCAAAGCACGGTGACTTATATTGGGTTGAGACCGAAGTATGATGATAAGACTGATAACTGACTTAAACATTGGAGATATGATCGGTATCGTTGTCACCACAACAATTCATACGAAATGGCTTTCATTATGTTGGATGCAGTGACGGAGTGAGATGTGCCTTTGTAAAGTCTACATTATGCACTGGATGGAAAATAGCAGAGAACAAACCAGCACGGTTATTGTACCGTCAGTAGCCCCAGCTTGCGACGGCAGAGATGAATGCGGAATCAAGGCTCCTTCTATAGGTATCTCAATGAAGGTGGCTAGACCAGTGCATCCGCAATATGTCTCTGAGACCACTCGTCTCCAATCTTTCAGCGATTGGCCTCGTTGTACAGGTCAAAAGCCCGAGGAATTGTCGGAGGCTGGTTTCTTTTACACCGGGCAGGGGGATAAAACGAAATGTTTCTACTGCGATGGAGGATTGAAAGACTGGGAAAGCGGCGACGTCCCATGGGAAGAACACGCACGTTGGTTCGATCAATGCGCTTACATTCACTTAGTAAAAGGCCGAGATTATGTTCAGAATGTTTTATCGAAGACTTGTTGTGTGATCCGTGTGCCCAAAGGAAAGAACGAACTGTCTGCAGCCGCACCTTCGGTATTCGATCGTATTAAAATATCTAAAATACCCAACATTATTTTGGACCTAACGTTCAAACGTCCTAACGTTTCAAATAACTTTATTTGAAGTTTAATGAAGATAAATATGGTTTTCTGAAGCGCCCAAAGCACGCCGACTTATATAGGGTTGAGACCGAAGTATGTGTTTTATACAAAATGAACGCTCACTTTCTTTAATGTTACTACAGACTTCATGTGGATTCGTTATTAAATCTAGGAACTTATAAAAAAGGCGATCTGTTTGTTATTGATTGTTAAAGACATTAAAAAAAACTGGGTCCTTAGATGTTTGAAATACAAATTAGAAAAATAGAAGATATAATCGTTTTATTCAATCTAACCTTTCCCCAATACTATTCGTAACATATCATGCGTGTGATAGATAATAGTAGACTTCCAGGCTTTAAAAATGGTAAATACTTATCTTAAAATAATTTTCTGTTGCACTATATAAAACAAATACACAGTAAAAAGTTAAGTTGCCTGTTTTTGATATAATCATGATATGGACAGTATAATACCAAGCCAATGTTAGCTATCAAAAAAATATATATTAAAAGTTTTTAAAAAGTATCTTGCATTAAAGAAATATCTAAAAATAAAAATGGTTGTAATTTATTATAGAAGATCTAGTTCGCCTTCTTTAGTGAAATTATATGAAAATTATAGTATGTCAGACGATATATTTACGGGATCAGAATTTTATAAATTAACGAAAGATTCTGTGTTGTAAGCCTCTGTACTCAGGATTCCGCTCATAACAAATGCAGTTTCAAGTTTTTTGGTATTTTCAGAAAGCAGTAAATAATTTTAAAAGAACAAAAACACTTTATAACAAGTACATCAAGTTAAGTTTTTATTTGCCTGATGTTTTAAAACTCTGATTTATGATTTTCAAGTTAAAAAAGATTACGAACAAATTTAAATTACTATGCACTGATGATTTAGTTTGTGAAATTTTTATTAGAGAAGAACTTGTATTGAGCTCTTATTACTAAAACGATCTGACTATCCATTAAATAAGACATATGAAAATAAAACAAAGTATTTTAAAGACCAAAATGCTGGTAAAATAATAACAGAGTTTGTAGGCTTGCGCTCAACAGTTTAGTTTTTAACATTCAAACTTTTTTTTGGCAAAAGCTTATAAGTGTGAATAAAAATGTCACGAAAATTTTTAAAATGGAATATCAATTTAATGAAAATGCTGAATACAATATTTATAGCTAATAAGATACCCAAGAATTTGATAATAATGTACTAAACATAATATTATTAACAATATTTACTCAGTCAGATTACCCTTCATGAATTTTTAACACTTTACGAAAATTCTAAAATATTGTTATGTAATTATAAAAATGTCTTTATAAATGTTAAAGACATAATTTTAATATTTAAAATTTACAAAATAACATAAATTTGTTCGTGACAATTTTATGAACTGTCCATTTGTATGTAAAGTGGTGTCTTCATTTTATTTCTATTTCAATCGACTTTTAAATTTTTATTTACTCAGATATCCCTTTATGAATTTTAAAACTACGAATATCCTACAACATTTGATGTAATGATAAAAATGTGTTTAAAAATTTTAAAGACAACATTGTAGTAATGTAAAATTTACAAAATAATATTACATTGATTAAAATCGAATTTGTAAAACTGTTCGTGACAATTTATGAACTGTCCAATTGTTTGTAAAGTGGTGTCTTCATTTTATTTATATTTCAAGCGACTTTTACATTTTTATTTAGTCAGATATCCCTTTATGAATTTTAAAACTACGAATATGCTACAACATTTGATGTAATGATAAAAATGTGTTTAAAAATTTTAAAGACAACATTGTAGTAATGTAAAATTTACAAAAGAATATTACATAGGTTAAAATTGAATTTGTAAAACTGTTTGTGACAATTTTATAAACTGTCCAATCGTCTGTAAAGTAGTGTCTTCATTTTATTTATATTGCAAGCGACTATGGACTTTTTACTCAGTGAGATTACCCTTTATGAATTTCAAAACTACGAAAATATTAAAACATTTTGATGTAATGATAATAATGTGTTTAAAAATTTTAGACAACATTAATAAAGTACAACCAAATATTACACTGCTTAAAATTTAATTAAAGGAAATTTGTAAAACTGTTCATGACAATTTTATGAACTCTTCAATTGGTTGTAAAGTGGTGTCTACATTTTATTTTATTTTATTTTATCAAACAACTATTTAATTTTTACTCAGTCAGATTACTCTTGTCGAAATTTGAAACTTCAAGAAAATACATACTAAAACATTTTGATGTAATGATAAAATATATTTTAAACGTTTTAAAGATAATCGTAATATTAACAATTTACAAAACAACATAAAAAGAACTCACAAAAAAATATCTTA
Organism: Thymelicus lineola; assembly: GCA_963932265.1. NCBI lineage: Eukaryota > Metazoa > Arthropoda > Insecta > Lepidoptera > Hesperiidae > Thymelicus > Thymelicus lineola. The sequence continues at coordinate 12,982,762 of OZ010682.1, read as the reverse complement.
AATTTAAACAGTTTACATTTTATTTTTAAATAGGAATTTCTATATACTTTTTTGCTCAGTCATATGAGTATGTGTCTATAGTTCTTTACGTACATATTTTGACGTGAGCCCAAACGAATTCACTAATATTAGTAGGCAGTACTTGCTGTTTGGTATCGTTTTAATGGTGATTAATACATTAGAATGTTACTGACACAACAATATTAAGGAGAAAAGAATGACATTCCATTACTGATTACATTTTACTTATCGATCATTAATGCTCCCGTCACTTAGACTATGGAATGCTGAACTCGTACCATTATGTAAAACGATACCAAACAGCAAGTACTGCCTACTAATATTAGTGAATTCGTTTGGGCTCACGTCAAAATATGTACGTAAAGAACTATAGACACATACTCATATGACTGAGCAAAAAAGTATATAGAAATTCCTATTTAAAAATAAAATGTAAACTGTTTAAATTTAAGATATTTTTTTGTGAGTTCTTTTTATGTTGTTTTGTAAATTGTTAATATTACGATTATCTTTAAAACGTTTAAAATATATTTTATCATTACATCAAAATGTTTTAGTATGTATTTTCTTGAAGTTTCAAATTTCGACAAGAGTAATCTGACTGAGTAAAAATTAAATAGTTGTTTGATAAAATAAAATAAAATAAAATGTAGACACCACTTTACAACCAATTGAAGAGTTCATAAAATTGTCATGAACAGTTTTACAAATTTCCTTTAATTAAATTTTAAGCAGTGTAATATTTGGTTGTACTTTATTAATGTTGTCTAAAATTTTTAAACACATTATTATCATTACATCAAAATGTTTTAATATTTTCGTAGTTTTGAAATTCATAAAGGGTAATCTCACTGAGTAAAAAGTCCATAGTCGCTTGCAATATAAATAAAATGAAGACACTACTTTACAGACGATTGGACAGTTTATAAAATTGTCACAAACAGTTTTACAAATTCAATTTTAACCTATGTAATATTCTTTTGTAAATTTTACATTACTACAATGTTGTCTTTAAAATTTTTAAACACATTTTTATCATTACATCAAATGTTGTAGCATATTCGTAGTTTTAAAATTCATAAAGGGATATCTGACTAAATAAAAATGTAAAAGTCGCTTGAAATATAAATAAAATGAAGACACCACTTTACAAACAATTGGACAGTTCATAAATTGTCACGAACAGTTTTACAAATTCGATTTTAATCAATGTAATATTATTTTGTAAATTTTACATTACTACAATGTTGTCTTTAAAATTTTTAAACACATTTTTATCATTACATCAAATGTTGTAGGATATTCGTAGTTTTAAAATTCATAAAGGGATATCTGAGTAAATAAAAATTTAAAAGTCGATTGAAATAGAAATAAAATGAAGACACCACTTTACATACAAATGGACAGTTCATAAAATTGTCACGAACAAATTTATGTTATTTTGTAAATTTTAAATATTAAAATTATGTCTTTAACATTTATAAAGACATTTTTATAATTACATAACAATATTTTAGAATTTTCGTAAAGTGTTAAAAATTCATGAAGGGTAATCTGACTGAGTAAATATTGTTAATAATATTATGTTTAGTACATTATTATCAAATTCTTGGGTATCTTATTAGCTATAAATATTGTATTCAGCATTTTCATTAAATTGATATTCCATTTTAAAAATTTTCGTGACATTTTTATTCACACTTATAAGCTTTTGCCAAAAAAAAGTTTGAATGTTAAAAACTAAACTGTTGAGCGCAAGCCTACAAACTCTGTTATTATTTTACCAGCATTTTGGTCTTTAAAATACTTTGTTTTATTTTCATATGTCTTATTTAATGGATAGTCAGATCGTTTTAGTAATAAGAGCTCAATACAAGTTCTTCTCTAATAAAAATTTCACAAACTAAATCATCAGTGCATAGTAATTTAAATTTGTTCGTAATCTTTTTTAACTTGAAAATCATAAATCAGAGTTTTAAAACATCAGGCAAATAAAAACTTAACTTGATGTACTTGTTATAAAGTGTTTTTGTTCTTTTAAAATTATTTACTGCTTTCTGAAAATACCAAAAAACTTGAAACTGCATTTGTTATGAGCGGAATCCTGAGTACAGAGGCTTACAACACAGAATCTTTCGTTAATTTATAAAATTCTGATCCCGTAAATATATCGTCTGACATACTATAATTTTCATATAATTTCACTAAAGAAGGCGAACTAGATCTTCTATAATAAATTACAACCATTTTTATTTTTAGATATTTCTTTAATGCAAGATACTTTTTAAAAACTTTTAATATATATTTTTTTGATAGCTAACATTGGCTTGGTATTATACTGTCCATATCATGATTATATCAAAAACAGGCAACTTAACTTTTTACTGTGTATTTGTTTTATATAGTGCAACAGAAAATTATTTTAAGATAAGTATTTACCATTTTTAAAGCCTGGAAGTCTACTATTATCTATCACACGCATGATATGTTACGAATAGTATTGGGGAAAGGTTAGATTGAATAAAACGATTATATCTTCTATTTTTCTAATTTGTATTTCAAACATCTAAGGACCCAGTTTTTTTTAATGTCTTTAACAATCAATAACAAACAGATCGCCTTTTTTATAAGTTCCTAGATTTAATAACGAATCCACATGAAGTCTGTAGTAACATTAAAGAAAGTGAGCGTTCATTTTGTATAAAACACATACTTCGGTCTCAACCCTATATAAGTCGGCGTGCTTTGGGCGCTTCAGAAAACCATATTTATCTTCATTAAACTTCAAATAAAGTTATTTGAAACGTTAGGACGTTTGAACGTTAGGTCCAAAATAATGTTGGGTATTTTAGATATTTTAATACGATCGAATACCGAAGGTGCGGCTGCAGACAGTTCGTTCTTTCCTTTGGGCACACGGATCACACAACAAGTCTTCGATAAAACATTCTGAACATAATCTCGGCCTTTTACTAAGTGAATGTAAGCGCATTGATCGAACCAACGTGCGTGTTCTTCCCATGGGACGTCGCCGCTTTCCCAGTCTTTCAATCCTCCATCGCAGTAGAAACATTTCGTTTTATCCCCCTGCCCGGTGTAAAAGAAACCAGCCTCCGACAATTCCTCGGGCTTTTGACCTGTACAACGAGGCCAATCGCTGAAAGATTGGAGACGAGTGGTCTCAGAGACATATTGCGGATGCACTGGTCTAGCCACCTTCATTGAGATACCTATAGAAGGAGCCTTGATTCCGCATTCATCTCTGCCGTCGCAAGCTGGGGCTACTGACGGTACAATAACCGTGCTGGTTTGTTCTCTGCTATTTTCCATCCAGTGCATAATGTAGACTTTACAAAGGCACATCTCACTCCGTCACTGCATCCAACATAATGAAAGCCATTTCGTATGAATTGTTGTGGTGACAACGATACCGATCATATCTCCAATGTTTAAGTCAGTTATCAGTCTTATCATCATACTTCGGTCTCAACCCAATATAAGTCACCGTGCTTTGATTGAGCGCTTCAGAATATCATATTTAAATTCATTAAATTTCAAATAAAGTTATTCGAAAGGAGTAATTATTTTAGATCAAAAATAATATTAGGTATCCATACTATCCATATACTTAATATTATAAATGCGAGTGTTTATTTGTTTTCCCTCTTTCACGTTGTAACGGAGCGATGTTGAGATATGATTTTTTGTGTTAAGATATATTATTATTTTTGTGTTATTGTATGATTTTTTTGTGTGAAGATAGTTAGGAAGTTAGAGTAGGCTACTTTTTTACTGCGGCAAAACATCTCATTCCCATGGGTAATATCCATTATGATGCGTATTTGAATAACTCCATATCCATACTTCCATACTAATATTATACATGCGAAAGTGTGTTTGTTTGTTTGTCTCTCTTTCACGTCGTAACGGCGAATGCTATGGTATGAATTTTTGTGTGGAGATAGTTAGGAGGTTAGCGAGTAACGTAGGCTACCTTTTACCGCGGTAAAACATTTCATTCCTATGGGAAGATCTATTATGATGCGTATTGTCGTCCGCGACTTACCAAATAGGACACACTGAAAATCAGCGCTGTAGTCAATACTGCGGCATAATGCTGAGTGTGCTCCTTTTTCTAGGCCACTGGACACATGCGAGCGTAATCTAGTAATAATTTTGTAAGGAGCTACATGTTTTTGTTTTATTTTTAATTTCTTATTCTGTTTTTTTTCTGTTTTTGTATGTGTTCGTGGCCTTGCAAATAAACGCTATTCTATTCTATTCTATTTGAATCACTCTATATCCATACTTCCATACTAATATAATAAATGCAAAAGTGTATTTGTTTGTTTGTTTGTCCCTCTTTCACGTCGTAATGGAGCGATGTTATGGTATGATATTTTTTGTGTGTAGATAATTAGTAGGCTAGTGAGTAACGTACATTATTTTTTACCGCAGTAAAACACCACATTCCCTTGGGAAGATCCATTATGATGCATACTTGAATCACTCCATACTAAAAACAACAATGTGTTGGTCCTTCTTTAACTTCATAGAGGATCTATGGATTGATATAAATTTATAGTTAGAAATTCAATCATCCTTATCCATATTTCCATACTAATATTATAAATGCAAAAGTGTGTTTCTTTGTTCTTTGTCCCTCTTTGACGTCATAACGGAGCGATGTTGTGATATGATTTTTTATGTGGTGTGGTGTGTGGTTTTTGTGTGTTTTTTTGTGTGTTGTTCACGTTGTAGTTAGGAGGCTAGAGAAGAAAGTAGGCTACTTTTTACCGCGGTAAAACTATGCATACTAATATTATAAATGCGAAATAGTGTTTGTTTGTTTGTCCCTCGTTCACGTTCGCGTTGTAACGGAGCAATTTTATGGTATGATTTTTTGTGTGGAGATAATTAGGAGGCCGAAGAGTAACGTAGGCTACTTTTTGCCGCGGTAGAACACCTCATTCCCATGGGAAGGTCCATTATGATAGGTAATTAAATCACTCTAAACTAAAAACAACAATGTGTTTATTTATTTATTATTATTTATTTTATTTAACACTTTATTGTTTGTACACCATACAATAATAAACATAAGAGTACAAGAAAAAAGAATAAGTTAGTTATAAGTTTGTCCTTCTTTAACTTCGTATAGGATCTATGGATTGATATAAATTTCGGGTTTTTGACCTATGCACCAAGGCCAATCACTGAGATGCTGGTAGAAAGAACTTTGATTCTGCATTCATTTCTGCCGTCGCAAGCTGGGGCTACTGATGGTACAATAACCACGCTGGCTTGTTTTCTGCTATTTTCCATCCAACGTAAACTTTACAAAGGCACATCTTATTCCGTCACCACATCCGACATAATAAAAGCCATTTCGTGTGAATTGTTGTGGTGACAATGATACCGGTCATATCTCGAATGTGTAAGTCAGTTATCAGCCTTATCATCAAACTTCGGTCTCAACCCGATATAAGTCGCCGTGCTTTGAGTGCTTCAGAATATCATACTTACATTCATTAAATTTCAAATAAAGTTATTCGACAGGAGTTAGATGGGGATAGGAGGGGATTTTAGTTCAAAGATATTGTTAGGTATTAGGTATTGGTCGTGGGGGTATTGGTGGTTGGTTGTTGGGTATTGTTATTGTTAGGAGGGGATTTTAGTTCAAAGATATTGTTAGGTATTTTTAAAATTTTGTAATGATTGAATACTGAAGGTGCGGCTGCAGGCAATTCCTTCTTTTCTTTGGGCGCACGGATCACAGCACAAGCCTTCGATAAAACATTCTGAACATAATCTCGATTGAATCTAACATGATTTTACTACTTTCTACGAAGAATATTGCATAATTTTTAATATAGGTATCATGGTAAATCTATGTATGATATTCTGAAAATATTTCATGCCAAGACTATTTGCAATGATGGAAGATTAAATAATTTATTTGATTCAATTTTATTTGGAATAATAAATACGATGAACAAAAATTATGGTGTTTTTGTAATAAAAACAGTGCTCCTCGTTAGTATGAATCACTGCGTCATAGTTAAGTCGAGTACGAGGAAGCGATAAGCCCATTGTAATTATTGAATGGTCAAGTTAACGACCTAATGAGGGCATTAGATAACGAAGTAGGGCTAATACAACGCTGAAGCTATCTTTGTTTCTACGCTAGTTAGCAAAAAACGGATCAGTGCAATCGATCGGGCATGGTCGAAAACATACAATTTGACACCAAACTCGACTTTTTTGTCTTGTAGGCAGCGACGGTCGTGAACTTAGCAATTTGCCCAATTGGCCGGTTGTAGCTCCTGAGTTAGAACCGGCGAATACCTACTACTCGCGTGACCCACACGCCTCGTTGCCTCCATGTAATGAATACGAATAATTTATGAATCGCGTGATTCCGGGTTTACAAAGGATTTGTCGTTGAGTTACCAACTTACAAACTACAAAATATATTCGACTGCATCAATTTGACGTGTTTCCTAATCCATAAAACTCTAACGGCTTATTCTCACTTAATCCATCTCCGAATCGTGATTATACATGCGTATCTGTGACACATATTGTAGACGACAGTCTGAGAGGGCAATTTGTGATGTTTTTAACGTTTATCGGCAAACGAAGTCTAATCCATCTTCGGCCGGCAACGAGAATTTAGTATAAAGTCTTATATATTACCTATGTCGTTACTTGCCGTATTGGGGCGGCTTAGAATACTAACACCAATCCCACGCCGGATGGGTATCGTAAGAGGCGACTAAATTCGGGCCGCTGTTGGTAGGGCCCCTCGGAGCGATTATATTGGTATAGTATTTATTTTAATTGTTAATTAATACCATTATTATTTCTATTATTTCTCCATGGATTTCGCCTGGATAGCTACCACACTTGAGCGTGAGTCAGTCGCCAAACGACTCGTCGTGTTCTGGTTGGGGGCTTGAGAGCCAGTTCTTCCTTTCTTTTTCTTCGCTCTTTCTTGGCCGGCAACGCATCAGTGATGTTTTTGATGTTGCTGATGTTCATGGGCTACTTACCGTCTGGTGGATCGTCAGCTCGTTTGCCGGCTATTTCTATAAGGAAAATAGTATTATATATAGCTTATTTTATAGTATTTATGTAGATAATATGTCGGCTTTTTAATTAAAAAAATATTCGGATAATTTCATAGATTATTTATTATAATGTTTTGCTTCCTTCTGAAACAGGGTAGACCTTTACCTTCAAAGTAATAAATTGTCTACTCCTATACTCGTAGCACACAATAGATACCAATTTCTGTTAGTTAATTGGAACATTTAAATGAATCCTCCTTTGTTTTGAATCCTCAAGTTCACTGTAGCATGTGGAAATTAAAGGCAGCTTCTGTGTTACATTAATAAATGTGTAGAAATAAATCATTTCTAATGTTGAGCTCTAAGGAGGCTGTGAATATTTATTTTACAACGCTCATGAATTTAAATTATTGTTTGATGTTATACCATTTAATAACTTTCTTTTGTATCAAGAGCAAAAACTAAAGATAATAATATGAATATTTGTTGATGAAAAGATATCGACGCTTGAAAGGAAAAATTGACTAAGCGACATTGAGCTAACTTTACAGGAGAGCAGTTTAAAGTTGGAATTTTTAGAAAAAAATCGTATATTTTTTGTAGTCTTCCTACCGACGTTATTCTTACTGTTTTGAAATCTTTATTTTATCATCTATATTGTGGCATATGCAACAACTTTTCTAAAAAAAAACAACTTTAAACTGCTCTCCTGTAAAGTTAGCTCAATGTCGCTTAGTCAATTTTTCCTTTCAAGCGTCGATATGGAATATTCATGGAATATTCATCCTGTAGGTATGAACGGTGTATGTGAAGAGTTATTGCCTAATATAAACGCATAATAACTCTTATTAAGTAAATGAGCGCAAATTTCCACACTGCAATGTACGTAATGAACATAATGGTGCGCTCTTATAAAGCTTTTATGGTGGACAATTTTATTTAATAATACATAATAATAAATTGATCTTAATTTTTTTAATAACGATGACCTGTGTGGCGCAATGGTTACCATGCCGGATCGCCGGGACAAGGGTCTGAATTTCAAGAGTTTGAATTTCTGTTCTCGGTCTGGGTGTGAGTGTTCTTGTCTCTGTGTGTTGTCCACGTGTGAAGCGTTATTAAAATGTTTTTAATTAATAATTATTTAGTAATAATATTATCCTCTACAGGGACCTTTGATATCCCAAAATTCGAATTCTCACGCTGTGACCATGTTATTTTGTCATAACTATAGGTTGACAATAAAAATGTTTTTATCTAGCTTAAATAATATGTCCGGAAGTCCGTATCTAGCTTAAATAATTTGTTGTATTGATGAAGTAGCCTCGCTAACTACCACCTTCTTACTTGAGTCAGCTGCCAAACGATTCATCGTGTTAGAGGGTTTGAACGACCTACGACGGTCCTTAGTACGACGGTGCTTAGTACGAACGAAGCTTAGGGACCGAAGCTTTTCTTATTTATTTATTTATTTATTTATTTATTCAGTACACACAGATAATTAAAAGAATAATTACAAAAGTAAATTTAGTACTAGGGCACTGCTTATTCCATGGAGGAATCTCTTCCAGCAGACCCATAAAGAGGAGAATTGCATTAGTCAGGCAAACTCAGTGTGCACTTTGTAAATATTAAGTAATGTAAAAAGACAAAAGTATTATTATTAAGTGATATAGATATATATATATATATATTATAATAATAAATAATACATATTTATAATAATAAATATATTATATAAATAAATAATACATAACTAGTACATAAATAAATATTTCATATACAAATAAATAATATTAAATAGATAATATCACATAATACAAGGCATAAAAATAGTTGTCATTCACAGGAATTAAGATAAAAAAATTTTAAACGTTCTTTAAACATGTGGATAGTTTTTGATTCTCTTATGTTAGGCGGAAGGGAATTCCATAATTTTACAGCCTGGACGGTAAAAGAATGGGAATAGTAGCTGGTTCTGTGTGAAGGACATTTAAGTAGGGTTTTAACGATTGACCTGCAAGGGATATCTGTAGGACGAAAAAAGGAAAATCTCTCGCGTAAGTATGTTGGGGAAGTAGGGGAATTAAGGATATTAAAAAGGAGACATAGCATTCTGGTGTTTCGTCGAAGCCGAATTGGGAGCCACTTGAGATCCTTGCGAAATTGAGATATTCGGTCAAATTTCTTTAAGCCAAAGATGAAACGGATTGCCAAATTCTGCAAGCGCTCAAGTTTGTTTAGGAGCTCCACATTAGCATCCAAGTAGCATGCATCTGCGTAATCGAGTATGGGTAAAATTATCGTCTGGGCAAGTGAAATCTTAGTATTCAAGGGCAGGAAATTTTGTAGACATTTCAACGAGTGCATTGAGTAGTGGATTTTCTTGCTGATATAACTGACATGTGCACCCCACGCCAGATGTCGGTCAAATATAACACCAAGGTTTTTAGCTGTATCAGCATAGTTGATAGGAGTGCCATCGAGGTATAATGTTGGTAGTAAATTAACATCTAGGCCGGAATATACATGCTTGCTACCTATGACCATGGCCGTTGACTTTGTAGGATTTATCATTAGACCAAAAGAATTTGACCATTCACAAATCCGAGACAAGTCCTGATTCATAGATGCAATTGCCTCGTTTGCCATATCTAAGGGAAAGTGGCGATATAACTGCAAGTCGTCTGCATATAGATGGAAATTTGAAGAGATTACACTCACAATCGAGTTAATGAAGATAGAAAAAAGTAATGGAGATAAGACGCCACCCTGAGGAACGCCCGCAGTGAGCTCACACCAATCTGAAAGGGTTTGTTGATAACGTATGCACTGCGAACGACCCCGAAGATATGAATCAAACCATGAAATAGAAGAGGAAGAAATATTAATAGACTTAAGAATACCGAGAAGAATATCGAAATCTACTGAGGTAAAAGCACTGCTAAAGTCTAATAACACTAAAAGAGTTAGCGATTTCTGTTCCATTGCCCACCGGATGTCATCAGTAACTTTCAGTAGGGTGGTGACAGTACTATGTCCGGGGCGAAATCCTGACTGCTGGGAGGAGAGGAGAGAATTGGAAAACAGATACGAAGAAAGTTGTTTCTGAACTAAGTGCTCGAGAATCTTAGAGAGGTAAGGTAAAACAGATATTGGACGATAATGATTAGGTAGTGAGGGATTGGAAGTCTTAGGAAGCGGCGTGATATAGGCTAATTTCCAGATCGTAGGAAAGGAAGAAGAAGTTATAGAATGATTAAAAATATGGGTAAGTACCGGGAGAACGTGAGGAAGAATAGGAAGAATCATTCTCGAGCAAACATTGTCATGGCCAACTGAAGATGAGGAGATAGCTGACACCGATTTCCTAACTTGTTCTTCAGTCACCGTCGAGAGAACAAAAGGAGAGAAACTCGGAGTCGGCAAATTGGATAGTTCAGATAAAGTATGAGCTTTCACAGAAGGATCTAGATTAGAGGAAAGTGAAGCAAAATATTTGTTCAGATCATTTAAAGAGGAGATCTGGGAATCAGGCGTTGTCGATTTGCCGACGCCAACAGAGCGCAAGAACTTCCATATCTCAGCAGAATTTCGATTATTAAGGGAGTCGTGGTAGTAGCGTCTTTTAGCATCACGACACAGGCGACTGCAGCGGTTACGCAATGCTTTAAAACGTTCTAAGTTGTACTCAGAAGGACGGCGTTTATACCTACGTTTGGCTTTGTCACGTTGAACCATAAGTTCCTTAATATTAGGCGTGAGCCATGGAGCAGGATTATGCCTTAATTTTACGCGCTTAAGTGGAGCATATGTATTATATAAGCTTAAAATCTTATTGTTAAACATATCAACTTTTTCATCGACACAGGTGCTATCGAAAACCGGTGCCCAGTCAATAATAGCCGCATCATGCCGGAGTGCCTCCAAGTTCATGCCCTTGAAACTACGAAGGAGTAAAGACTGGGTTTTACGCTTCGGGAAGCGAAGGCGGTACGAAAGAAAGAGAAAATCGTGATACGAAAATGAGGCGGTGATTTGCCCATGAGATACGACACTGGAAGGAGAGGAGACAATCATAAGATCGAGAAGTGAAGGAGTGCAGTTCGGGAAGTTATGAGTAGCTGAGAGTGGTAGGATATTGAGACCATAGGAAGATAATAAGTCTTGCAGCTTATGCGTGCGCGAATCATTCTTAATAAGGCAGGTATTAAAATCTCCCATTATGACAATGTGTTCATACAGAGGGCAAAGATTACTTAGTACAGTATCTAAATTATCAAAGTAATCAATATTACGGTTTGGGCTATAGAAAACAGACAGTAGCATTTTAGTATGAGAAATAGTTAATTCAATAAATATGTATTCGGCTGATTCAGAGTATAAGGATGGTGATACGCTGATAATTTTATAAGGAATGTCACAACGTAAATATATAGCTACCCCGCCACAACCTTTGCCGACTCTGTCATTACGTATAAGGACAAATCCAGGTAGGGAAAACTGGGTAGATGGAAGAGAGGGTTTAAGGAAAGATTCAGAGATGAGTAATATATCTAAATGAGAGCAGCTAATGGATGCCAGAAGGTCAGAATAATGACGAGGAACACTCTGGATATTGATATGTGCTATATTAAGGTTGTTAGGGTACCTGGAACGGATAAAGGAAAGTTGATCATAAAGCGTTACTGATGGGGTTGACGAACCGCTATCCGCGCTAACATAACTACTTACAGAAGACGTACATGAAAAGAAACTACTATCAAGATCATTACAAATATCCATTTAATAAAATACTTTTAAATATAAAATAATTTAAAATATATTATGTTTATATTATATATACTTAAAAATATATTTATATAATATCTATATATGTATATATACATAAAAATATATCTATATAAATTTAACTATGAAACTCGCTTCCCGAATTCTCCCTTCACTAGTGCACTGGAAGAAATTAATTGGTTAACATAATTTAATTGGTTTACATTAATTGGTTAACATAACATTATTATTTTGGTATTGCCCAGAGCCTCATTAAAGTATTAAAAAATAAGTAGGTGTATTACGTATAATTTCTTGAACGACACATAATTTATAACTTGCATGACAGGTAGGTGTATAAACACTTACTAGGTGGACACATATTTTAATTAACTTTGGAAAAGAAGCATGACAAACACAGCAAGAAAATATGCATTTCGCTAAATGAAATGACCAGAACAAAGGAGTCAAAATAACGGTTATACTAACTTTATCTATACTAACTAGAAAATCTATTATGAGCTGACTTTAATTACAGGGTTTTCTTTTCACTGCCGCTAGATGGCTCTGCTTCGGCCCCATACAAATTTTAGCCAACTCGCATTTACTTTTACGCCGCCGTTATCTATACTAATATTATAAAGAGGAAAGATTTGATTGTTTGTTTGCATTGAATAGGCTCCGAAACTACCGAACGGATTTGAAAAATTCTTTCACTGTTGGGAAGCTACACTATCCCCAGGTGACGTATGCTATAAACGAGCATATTTTTTTATTTTTTTTTCCCGAAGCGAAGCGTGGGCGATTTCCTAGTCGTCAAATAAAACTCGCACTAAGCACACAGTTTACTCTTTCTTGAAGTTTCTTCTTTCTTTATCGGTAACGCATAGCTGATGCCTTCAGTTTTGCTTATGTTCATTTGCAACGATGGTTTCATCAAGTGGATGGTCAGCTCGTCTGTCGACTAGTTTTATTGTATAATACATAAAAAAAACAATAAATAAGTTTAAAAAATCTATTGAACAATAAGCCATGAATGGACCTTGATAAAAATATCCAAACAAAAATAGATAAGATAAGAACGATAAGTACTATGATGATAATAATTTCTTCCTGACAATATTTTTAGTTATCCAACTAAACATAAACTGTCGGTTCTAAGCATAAAGAAACATGAAGGAGAATATATTGGTAAATGTACTTATATTTTAAGGGAAATTCCTCTACAAACAACAAATAAACAGATTAAACATTGTTTCCAAATATAGATTGCTAATTGTTTGTTCAGGACTGGTAACTCGACCTCGCTTCGCTTCAGGCACATAATCCTATGTTTACAAACAATATGAGCGGAGTAGGTATAAGGAGTTAGATGGCTTTAACCCATTAATGGCCCTCTACTGAGCACGGGTCTCTCCTCTTGAGGAGGCCAACCCAAGTGTCGAAAGTTTTTATGCTACACAAAAGCCTCCGACATGGCTTAACGACTGCTATCCTACAATAACAACCGGGACCGATGGCTTTACGTGTCCCCAAAAGCACGGAAATGCTTAAATGTCGCAGTGCAATACATACTAGTGAACGCGGTTTCCAACGGACCAACTACGTACGCACAACTAGTTGTACGGCACAACTAAGTGTTCCCAACCGCACAACTACCGAACTTAATTTAAGACGTAAACAATAACAAAGTATTATAAATTATTATTTAATTCCACAACCTTAATGTGCACGCAAGCATAATATTAAATAACATCTTATAACATAAATCAACTAACTTCTAGATCATTCAACATTTTCATTACTTATTATTTCTTTTCTTCAATAAATTCCCCTATTCTTCGATTCGAATATCATAGGATTGTAGGCGACACTAACAACTGTAACATTTATTTACTTTAGTTACGCCATGTCTGATTTTCTTCCACATTTTCTTCATTTTCTTAGCTTTTGAGTCCTGCAAGCATATATCAGTCAACGTCTGTCGTCAACTTTAATTGTGCTCGAATTTATTGCTCCTAATAAGAAATCGCGGAACAAGGATCACGGGTCGAAGCGGGTAATAGCCTTGCAGACGCTTATTAGGACGACCGGAGAATGCAATTATAAGACAAAATGAGATTGGTGGAAGCTGCAAGCAATTCACTGAGGCCATCAAGCGGACCTTTTGTAATCGTATAGCGAATTTAACGCTACAGTACTTACACGAGGAGAATTACACATATTTACACGAGGAGAATTACACATATTTACACGAGGAGAATTACACATAATTAGACAGCATTGTAGTTACAATTTTCTCAGTAACTCTGTGGAGTCAGCAAGTCTGTGGGATGTGATTTTTTAGAATGCAAAACTACTCTGTATTACGGAGTTACAGACTCTGTAGGTAAATTCTTCAGTCTGCTGTCAAAAAATCCCGCTATTCAAAACTTTTCACTCTTTTATACTAGAGCGGTCTGTGGGTGAGATATTCGCGCCGAGTTCACAATGTCGCGTGTTCAATACAGTAATGCTTTCGCCTTTCAGCAGGACGCTGTTAGGTCTGTCGTAGCGCTTCGGAAATATTCTAAAAACCGTGCACGGGTTGCACGCTATTATGAGCAAAAAAAGTGGCTTCCTGCATTCCTCTTATTTTTGCTTCTTGCTACAGTGCCCACGTAAGATTAAAACCACGTTCTGGTAATTAAATGTATCCAATGTTTTAAGCGGCGTGATTTCTTTTAAAAACAAAAATTGAGTGAATACAATAGTTTATAATATGATTCTAGGTCAATATTTTATTTCTTTCTTTCTTTCTATCATAAAACGAAGCCCATAATACATGATTTTACAAACCAATAGTACTGCAAAGACGTCATTAGCTATTTGTCATTAGAAGTCAATCTTAAGGATATTTGCGAAGTATTTCATATTCAAAAGATAACTTAACGTATTGCTTAATTACTCTGTGAAAATATCTTTTGAGAAGAAAGTAGGTATGTTACCTACACGATTATATTATTTCCATTCTCCGTGACATTATTAAGAAACACGGTATGTAATAACGAACGATTCCTTTCAGTATGAACGCCCATGTCTCGTATTCCGCATGAATGATACAATTGAATTCGAATATTGTCGTTCACTGAAGCATTGTAAATATTCGCTCGAACGAAAGAAGGACTTAAATATTGGATTAAGTTACGGAAACGAATCAAACCGACATTGCCTTCAAATTGTTTGCCTTAAACATTTATGGTTTTGTCGTTATTAAAAAGTTATTATGTGTTTTTGTGAATCAAACTACAAAGGGTAGTGTGAATGTTAGTTTTTATTTAAATAACTAGTAAGTAGATACCTGGCGTGTGCTGCTATGCAATTTTTTTTTGTATCTTCATTGTTTTCGTGGTCGCAAACCATCTTTACATTACGAGTATTACATTTTAAATGAAACTACGTATATTTTAGAGCATATCGGTTGGATAGTGTCTAAGTTTCAACCGTACAAAAAATCCTAAAAAGGATTGCCACGTTCTACTTTAGCCACTGGTCATTTATTTATTGGAATGGCTGCTTTTTTGGTATAATGGTCCATGGTTGGGTCAATATGCTACGGTAACCACACAATTTAATCATATTCAAAGGTTAATAGAATAAAAGAAGTGTGGTGAAAGATTAAACTGCTAAAATCCGCAATTTCGGCAAGATGTCACGAACGGGTTTAGTACACCCTTATTCCAACAAAATCCCTTAAAACACTCAAATAAACGGCAAATGGCGTTGATGTAATGAAAAATGAATAATGAAGTGCAAAACTGAATTCCATCCTTGTATCTCCAAGCCAACCTCATCTGCTTGTGTTACATCGAGCTAAATAATGGAGCATCCTGTGGCGCCCGATGACTTTTGATGTACCTAAATAGCCTACAAGCAAGCAGATAAGCCATCTGATGGCAAGTGTTCACCGCCACCCATGTATGTTTGTAATGTTAAAGGCATCACCGATGTACTGCCGGCCTAGAAAGACAAGCAAAGGGAGATCTCCCGACTAACGAGACGTCATACATGGGGAGCGGCCGCGTCGTCTGAACGCTGTATATGTATTGTATCTAGCATGTACTACGTTTGTAGAAAACTTTGATGATTCAGGTATGTGTGACATCGCCTTATGACGTATCGTGTTATGTCGACGCGAAATTCAACTTCTCATGTCGCTGGATTGTATAAACCAAAGTCGTATAAACAAAAAAAAAACCACCACCCACCCATCACTCATCCAACGTAAGTTTATAAACCAAAATATGATACTCGTGCGTGTATAACGCGCATCTATTTTAATTATCATATTAAGTAACGCGTATTATCATTATAAAAAATAAATAAGTTGTCTTAATTTTGTTAAATAACGTTTAACTTTCTAATGGCAATTCATATAATATATGCCACGCTCACTCATCTTTTGTGGTATTTGTGGTAAACTCATGCGCTGTGAGTTTGAATAAAATTCTTTTTGGTTATGTTTAAAAAGTGGATGGTACAGTGTTTGAATTTTGGCCAATTTATGCATAAGTTTGTTCTCATTTTCTTTACTTTGTAGCAGGCGACATCACTACAAAATTCCTACAAAGGTCGGGCCTCTTTTCGAATGGATTACCTAACTAATTAGTACACCGACCTGCCTAGATGTGGTTGACCTCACGGACTGCTAAAGTTTTAAGTAATAAAGTATAAATTAAGTACATTTTCAAGTTTCTTCTCAAATTTAAGCTTTTAGAAAAAGATTTGTGAAACTGGGTCATTTCCGAGATGTCAAAATTGGCTCTATTCTTTATTTTAATGAATATTGAAGATGAGCCGAACGCTGTGATAGGATCTTTAAATTATTATAAATCATCATCATCAGAATTCATAACTTCCCTACTGAGCTCCATTAGGAACCCTGTTCCATTTCAGAATTAGTTAATGTCATTTTCCATCACGCTGGTCAAGTGCGAGAGAGCGACATCCCAAACATTTGGAAACATTATATATCTTTTTTTTTCACGTTTGACATGCCATGTTGTAATAACGTATAACATTAATTGATGTTGAAAACAGTGTAAAAATAAAAAAAAAACCCTAACATCACTCGGCAACGTACACATCTGCAAATGACAAACTGTACCTAATTATTAAGGGTAAAGCCAAACGAGCGTATTTTTTGAACTGTGCGTCGCGTGAAATGAGTCGATTTCTTACTAGTCTTGACTCATTATATGTCGCTGAGTTTTTTTTTATGGAAATAGCCGGCAAACGAGCTGACGATCCACCTGATGGTAAGTGGCTATCGTCGCCCATGGACATCAGCAACACCAAAGGCATCACTGATGCGTTGCCGGCCAAGAAAGAAAGAAAGAACTGGCTCTCAAACCCCCAGCCGGAACACGACGAATCGTTTGGCAGCTGACTCATGCTCAAGGGTGGTAGCTATCCAGGTGAACCCCATGGAGAAATAATAATAGTAATAATGTAGTATTATACAAAGACTTTAGAATGAAAGAAGTGCAGAATGCACGTGACTCATTTATTGCGACAGACAGCTCAAAAAATACGGTAGTTTGGCATCATTCTAAGCCTGATGGTGTGCCATGTATGTTTGGCATGGTAATAACATTAAGTTAATCAACGACTCGTAGATGAACAAGTATTTCGAAGGCTCCATTTCTAAGGGACTCGCTTACAACCCAATAATATCTCTTCTCCTGTCTTATTCATTTTATCGTTTTTCTTTTTATAGTGCGATCCGATCGCGACTTATAAAATGGAATCTCAGAACTGTCGCCAACATTTAGATGATAAAGGTCAAGTGCTCTATGAAATTTGTTTCCATTCCGACGACACTGCGCAAGTCAGATAGCTGTGACAAATAGACGTCGACGTTGAATTTCTCAACTTAAAAGACCTTTCAAAGTTTATCTATGGAACCTTAAAACCTCTTAACCCATTAAAAGTTGTAGGACGCCGAAAGGTTTTCGAGATATGAGTTTCGGAAAAGCCATAAAAAGGCCAGGGTCGTACCATAACTGGTAACACAATATCCTGAGTAGTACGATAAGCTTTTAAATTGTGAGAAGATCGCTATTTAGGATTATGGGAGTATCCCTTAATCCTAAATAGCATAATTTACTGTTATTTTTTTGTACAACAAGGAAAAGTACAGGCTCAATCAAGTATCTACTATAATCTATGGGCGTCTGAACCAGACTTAACGAAACTCCTATTTGTCTACCTTATCCAATAAACTAAATATTCGTTCACTTATCATATCCTTCGGCAATCTTCGTATTCTTCGTTGTTCAATGGTTATAAGTGCATAGGCACGTATGATAAAATCGCGGTTTTAGTAATATGACGCATAAGCCCTATTTGCCAGTAGCAGACGTCTTTTGATATTATTTTTATTGAAGTAAGTAAATCAAGTTTAACACTAAATTTCAGTTTGCCGATTTTCAATATTCCTTTGTAGCATATTGCACCGCTTGCATTTCTGAACTTTCATGTATATTCAATGGAAGTGCCATAAGGCGCATGTTTCAGTAAAATACGTGCGCGCTAGGGAAGTTAGCATCTTTTTGCATGCTGATTGTAGTCGAGAGACGTTTTTTGTTGTTCTTGTTTCTAAATAAGTATAACGATAATTTTATTTCAAAAATTTTGTACCAGAGCCACATTAATTAAACTTTGTCGAATTCCTTTACTTATGGCTTTAAATATTTCCGCTAGGATTGTATAAAGGTATACTTTTATGTATTGCTTTTTTGATTTTTACAGTTTATAGTATTTTGTTCATTTAAAATATTGTTGATTTTGACACTGTTACCTGAAAATTAAATTACTGCTTTTTATAATTTTCAATACAATATTTAAGATAAACTTGCGAATGCAATAATGTTACTTACAAAAATCTTAATACTTTAGTGTAGTTTTATTTTCTGTACCAGTTTTTTAAGAATAATATTCATTACACGATTATTAGTTTATGAATTAAACTAATGTTCTTTTTTATGTTAATGCAAAGGGCCCCACTTAGAAAAGAACTAAATAATGTGGGAAAGTAGACTGTGACATGAAGCTCAAAGCAAATAGACTCTATTTGCTTTGAGCTTCACTCTCTATTCGACAGTATTTAATAGAGTCGACCAATTCGGTCAATACGTACTATAATTCAACTTCTCCATGAGCGTCCAATCAAGGGAACCTTTTGTGTCACAGACGAGAACGATAAATGCGTTGGATTTTGTCGGATTATCATGACAGCTGCTTTTGGAAGATGCGTAAATAATGGGACTCAGAGTAACTATTGCCTTTGAAATGCCAAAGAATATACTGAAATAGTCGCATAATTGTATTATACTAGCTGATCTGGCGAACTTCGTATCGCCAAACAATCAATGAATATTGTTCGGTGCATTGCATGCTACCGAACACCGTGTTGACGTCACTATGACGTGTCACCGATCGCATCGCGTGCATTTAAAGTAAATTTTAAAATCAGTGCATAATCAATTACCGCCGCGATCGGGTGCATTCAAATTATCATTCAATCATTATCATAAATAGTTTAAGTTTTCTATCAATAAACTGTTTCATCATTTAACTAGCATTCTTTTTATGTTCCCAACTGGAACAAATATAGTGATACTTTTTTAACTAAACTTTAATCGTTTTGGTTTATTGATCAGAGATCATTAAAATCGGTACAGCCGTTCTTAGCCGTTATAGTTTGTGTGTGCTTAACTCATCACCCTCTCCTTCTCCCTCTCCCTCTCCACCTCCTCCTCCCTCTCCTTTCCTTCTCCTTCTCCCTCCCCGTATTACAATATGTTTTATTCCTAACTATAAAAGCTTTCATATTAATTTTCACATTTCAGAGTTCGAAAATTTTATACACTAACAACCCCGCCCGGTTTCGGACGGGTAGAGCAAATGCCACTAATAAAACAAAAATATATACATATTATATTTGTTTTCCTTTATTTGTAATTGCAATCATATAATTCTTTGACTATATTTATGTGTAGTCTGATTTTAGAACACTACTAAATATAAAAATACAATTTTATGATAATGTTGCAATATTCAATCGTTAATATCATGTTATCGTAATATTCCCATAATCCCCAATCGTATAACGTATTATCTTATGATGGGAAAGTGTTTTGTACAAAAATATATCAGATAATATTAGTATAGATAATCACTGAAATCGATATCTATCGAAAATATCTATTTATAATTGTGTGTATCTAGTCTATAATTGTATAATATGATACGTCATTATGATTGTAACTTGTGAATATTATTTGTGCTTACAATTTCCTGCAATTGCAGGCCTTCATAGGGACATATCAAATTCTTAGTCGGATGTTGGTCCCGATGTTATCGTATGGCACTATTACTTAAGCCGTATTTGTGGTCGAGAATATACTTCCGACACTCGATTTGGCTATCAATAACTTGAGCAGCGTAATGGAGTACTAGAGTCTCGTTAATTACAAGGAGACGCGCGCTCTGCAGTTAGCCGCTAATAGGTTGAAGCTATCTGGAAATTAAATTACAGCTCCGCTTACATTGAATGGCACCAAATTCTCTAACCCACTTAAGTAATAGTTGGCTGTGTTAAAAGTGTAATGGCACTAATATCAAAATCGCGTGACATAGGTTTCTATGATCAAAATCTTCCTACTCATATCTGTTACGTGGAGTGATCTTTAAATAGGGTTTAGGCGCAAAATGTCCTTTTCGCATCTTTATAGCTCTGTATCCTACAAGTATTGAGGTAATGAGCACGGGGTCAAATGGTACTGATTAGAGGTGATTTTGTTTTACCACCTTTTCAAGTCTTGTGCCAAATAAAACCTATTGCAATCTGAATTGTATGGAGTATCAAATTATGTCATCTCTGCAGCTCTGAATTTGAAATACCTGCAGCACATTGTATAATAATTACATTTACTCATGCTTAATAATTAGGATCATGAAATTATAATTCGGTGAAACAAACAATTTACCTATACTATATTATTATGTCTATAAATAATTTCTTTCTTTTAACTCTTTTTTCATAACTTGCAACTGTTCGGTAATTCCTGAGGTGTTACTGATGTCCATAGACAACGATGACCATTTTACCTTTTAGTCTCGTCTACATGTCGATTATTTACATTAAAACAACAAAATGCACAGAGTTGAAGTTTGCTGAAACAATAAACATTTCATATTTAAAATTTATTGTTCGTACAAGATCAAACAATTTTCATCACAGTTATACATAACAAGTTTTCTAACTAATAACAATTTGAGTAACGTTTACATTTGACCTAGTTAAGAGTAGTTTCTGCCGAACGACCCGATAGATGATCAGACAGCTGTGCCATCTCAATGTGAAATGTTATCGACATAGTACAGACATAATATTGTGTTGTCTCAATGATAGCAACTGCAAGATACCTATTCTGTTCAAGCTTTAATAATATTTATAATAGAGGCAGTGGCATTTGATTTGATTATATTATGTATTTGTGCGTTGATCACTTAATCTATCTACATTGCATTTTCATTAACTACTGTACTATGTATAATGTTAACTGAGAGGCACAAAAGACACTATAACATTGAAATACGATAGAACTAATTCATGAATAACAATATTAACTCTTTAACAAGTGAATTTATTTACAATGAAACGCTGTAATAGTATTAAAAATGAAATTAAATTTATAGCCTAACGATATGTAACTCTATTATTTTTAAAATAATTTTATTAATTGACTTTTATTCACTAGATAGTTCTGCATGTCATGCATATGTAATATGAGTGTTGAATTGCGGTTTAACTGAATTTTACTGCATCAAAAATAACTGAGAAATAAATATTTCTGTGGTGTCTGCCTTTATTATACTGCATTGCTGGATATTTAAGGTAAAACGTAATATAATTAAAACAGTAGCGAAGGATTGACATACAATAATTATTATTAACGCTAACTCAACGTTTATTCCAAAACGGTTATGACCATGTTGACAACACGCATAGCCATTGATAGCATTTCTCCATAACCATAAAAATTGTACTGCTGATTCAACGTATAAATACTTTTTATAAAACTATACTAATAGCAAACAGTTTTTACTCTGATACAATTGAAAAATATTCCGATTCATCTACGGTAAATTGAAGCTTTAAGTTGGGAATGAATGAATTACTTTTAGAGATTAAATAAAGTTCCAATTCAAGATATCTAAAGTTGTTCAAACAGTGCCTGCTGCCGTTTACAGCTATTTGAACTAAAGACGAGTTTGAATCAATTTATGAGTATTTCCAATACCATTACACTGTTCTATTGGAGTAGATATTGATTTTAAAGATTGCTTAGAATTATTTAAGCGATTATAAAACACTTTGTTGAAGGTATTTTAAGAGTCACGATTATTCTTCGTCCTTTCAACAAGAACAAAAGATAGTAAGTGTAACTAAACAAAGCTAGGGCTAAATTTAAATGGATTAATACTTTAATGAAAAGGTGTTTAGCACTTGTTAGCGAATTTCTTCTTGTCATTACTAGATGTGCATAGATAGTTATATTTGCTGAAACTTTAGATGGTGATGATTATTTATTTACACGACATGGTGAAATATTCATGAATTGGTTTCTCGAGCAGAACTTTTGGTTACTAGTAAACAGTGGTAGCTTAGTAGAGTGTGTGTGTGGATAAAGTTATGGGAAACTTAAAAGTTATTAGGTACAGGCTTTGTTACCTATATTATTATTACTGAGAATGTTTGTAAGTATTTAATTCATAAACCTCAAAAATGGAGACTAGGACTTTTGGGCTACCGACCGAAACAAGTAAAATGAGAGTTTAAAATTAAGATCATATTTTTCTATTTTTAAGTATTAATTGTCAGGATAATCCGCAATGTAGAAAAAGTGAAATTCAAAAATGAGTATTTGTGAATAGCTGTCATAGCACAAAAAAAGAAACCAGTGCCTTGGACTTATAATTCCTTTCTTATATTACTTCTTTCTTATTTTGGCAATCAAGAAATCAAACGATTTTTGTCGCCTGTTTTAATAATCTCACTTTTACAAAATCTCTTATTTTACTTACAGATTGTTAAAATTCGCCCAATTTTCACGTATAATTTAATAATTTAGAAGGTTTCAAACTAACATAGTTTCATCTTGTTTCGATCTTCTAGCCCAAGATTGTTAGAAACCATCCTAGTCACCATTCATGTATGATATGATATGATACAGGTACACTGCAAATAATGACACGATCACAGCAAACAATTTTCTTTATAATATCCACTATAAGAACATACTAAGTACCATTATCACTATATTTTGTCGTACAAGTTGGTACTCGGCTGTATTTAGCAGTCGCGTAGAGTGATTGCACCGATCCATCATTCCGTGGTAAAATCTGCTGTCAGATTCGCTTTTACGTAGTTTTTGTAAGTAATCGGTAGATATTCTCATTACTTATACCAATATTTAACTTCTTTCCACAAACTTCTAGTCACAAAATATATGACTAAAATATCATACCAAAACTATTTGAGCGAATTTTACTACAAAGATATTTTTCAAATTTATAAATAGATAATTATTATGTTAATCTATTTAATACTTTAATATCCGGCGTTACTTTAAGGAAATTAATTGTTATTAAGATATATTTTATTTCTAAACTATCATTAGGTTATTTATATTATTGCCTAACAACAGTCCCACCTGATGGTAAGCGGCGATGCAGTATTAAGTGATAAAACGCACTTTCAAGGAAAAAATCTATTTATGGTTAATGTGAAGGCTTGGGGTTCTTGAATAAAAGATAGATATCTTGAACTGTATCTGATTTACTCTCAAATTAAAGAACAATCTGAGGAGGAATCGGCGACGAAATGGAGCGCCCGCGCGCCTTGGCCGTGGCGTAGTGATGTTTGCTTTTAGGAATAGTGATGTGCGCTGCGTAGGCCGTAGATACGACGCGTAGACAGTTAACTTGAAGTAAACCACATCGTTATCGTATTTGAACACGACGTTTTAATGTAAAGTACATTACAACGTAACAACTCTTACAATGTATGATAAATATATGCACATTGCACCTGCAAGCCGAGCAGCCGTATTTACAGGCTGAAATTGTGACGTGCAAATGGAACATATCGCTTCAATAATCACTTCAATAATGGTCACGCAGATAAATCTGACTCTCTCAAATGCCGGATTTCGACAGTTTAATTTGTTACAAATTCAAACTCAACGCCTGCAACTTTACTATCTGTAGACATTCAATTTTAACACGCTACCGCTTGGATCTGCACTGTATAGTTACTTACATTAGTGAATTTGGAATTTCAGTACTTATTTGCATTAGACAGCTGTTAGCGAACCCGCTCTCACTTCGGTTCAGGATAAGTAATTCAATTTTACCTGAAGTATCGTACAGACCAACCTAACCAAAAACACCAAAGCCCCAACTCAGAGTCACTAATGGTTACTTAAATCGCTCCTTAGTACAGATTTGTATGGTGATTCTTTACTAAGGAGTGATTTAAGTAACCATTAGTGACTCTGAGTTGGGGCGTAAGACTGGACATTAGCGTTTAATGTGATTCATAAACACCCGATAAAAGTGTATTATAATTGCTTAAATTTTGAGTCTCTCCAGGCTCGCCCACCTGTCCGCGTGAAGCTGTAAAGGTCACTAGGACCAGCAACTATCCATTCAAAAAAGCTTAAATTTTTGTCTTCTCAATATCTATCTTGCAGAAAATAATTGTAAAAACGCTGAATCGATATTCGAGTAAGGTATATTTAAAAGTGTATATTCTCAAATCCATAAAATAATCACAAACACCTGAAAGCAGTTTTTATTTTCCATTTATTTCAGCAAGGTACGTTTGTTGCTTTCTGAGGCAAATCGGTCGATGTTTCTAAAAACATATAAACTGTTATCCCATTTTTCAAGAAAACCTTTATATTTCCCGGAATATTTTTTTTTTAATTATGACCCAGAGTATAAATAAATAGGTCGACTTTATATCGAAATCCCGTCATGGGTTTTCATGTGATGGAAACCAGACAAGAAGTAAGTTTTTTTTGTTTTTTTTTTTTTAATAATGCATTGTTGCATTACTCCTTCAAAATAGGTACTTTAGTTATTTTAAAGTAATAATTCAAACAAAAGCAAAGCTGCTAAAACGTAAAAGTCTATAATATGAATGCTTATTAAACAGGTGTCAGGCAGAGAGAATATTTTAATAATGTAGCAGTGAAGTTCCATCCCGGAGGACTCTCTGAATTATGTAACACTGCTAATCACAGCCTTCATTCATGACACGAAATCTGAGCACAGAAACATCGGAGCCAGGATTTAGATAATCTTAGTAAGCTAACTAGATTTGGAGAAAAAAATTGAGCTCAATAGTCCATACGACTTTGGAATTAATAAATAGTATAAGATAACCTATTTTCATGTAGGCTTTCTTTGAGGTTATTAATTAAAATGGAGTGTACATAAATAGCAATTCTTTAAATTATTATGTTGTTGTGAGTAGTAGTAGTATGAACCATGAGTGAAAAATCAGTCAGAACTAAAACGATTTAAATGAAATAAGACAATAAATTAACATGAAGGCCAGGAAAGTCCATTTGTCATAAAAATCCAAGTATTATTTTAATGGTAGCGAAATGTTTACCTATGTTCTTTTGGTAGACTTTGTAACTGAGTCACGAAATAAGAGCCCCGGTTATGGGCGCAACCTGCTTGAGCTCATTCTGAAGTCGTTCCACGTTCTAGGACAGTTTATTTGATTGGTTTCCTTATATTATGTAAGTGTAGCTTAAGGACCTGTAGTAAAGGTAAATGTTATGTTCTCGTGTTAAATCATTTTATTTAATTGGAGACTTGCTTACTGAGTTTTGGCCTAAAACTTATACCTGTTAGGTACCTTAACATTTTTGGAAAGTAACTAATTGTCTAGAATGTCGTTATGTGAAAAAAGGCGAAAAAGGAGGTGACAATCAACATGACGGTATGTGGTCATGGACATGGTCGCTCATGGACATCAGTGACACAAAAGGCATCATTGATGCGTTGCCGACCAAGAAAAGTCGTCGTCGACTCAAAGAGTCTTTTGGCGACTTACTTAAGCAAGATCGTTCTAATTACAAGTACATATAGTACAGTCAATAAAGTAGTTGTAGAGTGCGTGAGCGGGAACCTAAGCGATTTCTTCAGAAACTTATTCAGGGTGCTTAGGGGGATAACATACTAAAAGTCCCCGCGTCTAGGAGGTGAGCCGGAGGGAGGGGGGGGGGGGGATACAAAGGTCTCAATTTTAGGTTTTTCGCCAATATCTCAAAAACGGTGCGTCGTAGCGAAAAATGTTCTAGGATGAAATGAAAGCTTATAAAATTCTCTATAACTTTCATTCTGTACACTTTTTCTATACCTCCAACCGTTTTTGAACTACACGCTCCAGAAATGTCGAAATTAAAGTAATTCAGCGTGATAACCATTACCTGATGCGAAAATTATCTTAAAATTTATAGTAACCTAAGCTGGGAGTACCTCCACGTAGTAAAGGCAGTAACAGTAAGAAATCGTGTTTTTTATAACAGTGGATAACTGAGCAGAGGCGGGAAAACAATCATGATATTGATGAAGATTTCTTTTCGCTCAATATCTTTAATGCTCGCTGTAGGAAACGCGACCTTCTTGGCTAAAACTCCTATTGATATTGTATACTTGCCTTCGGGCTTATGTTATTATAGGTTTTCGCAATTTTATTTTGTCTGGCACGGTAGTCTAGCCGGTAATGCAGAGGGGCAGCCACAAAATATTCTTTTCAGATATACATACACTGTTATTAGTAACACAATTGGGTTATCCAACATGAGTACTAATAAGAGTCCTGTATGCATTTTGTATGACGAGAATGTCGTTGAAGGAAGTAACGATGTCTCTGAGGGAAAGGAAAGGGAATGCCGGGTCGTATTAAAGCTAGTAAGGAAAGAAAAGACGGCAAATATCGAAGTTTCCTTGACATCCCTTTTGATTTACATCAGCTGTCGTAAAAATGACATCCGAATTGTTACCATTAAAAAAGACGTTAGGCAGGCATCTTTATCTAATGAAGAGGCAGGGCAGTCGCAGCTCAGACCTTCTGCTCCACCATTTGCCTTCAAGAATAATTGTTTTTTATGTGCATGTTGCCTTAATGAAGATATAAAAAAGCCTTTTAACAAAAACAAACAAAAAAAACGAGTATCTCATCGTGGGAAAGTAATTCATGTAAGCAAATATTTCTTCCATAGCCTCTACGACATGGGTATCTCTAGAGATCTCAGTTTTGTAGAGTTTTGGGTAACTGACAGGCTTCACAAGTGAGTAATAGTGTCTTCGTGATATTTTGCTCCTTCAGCAACAATATCGGTAATCCAGGAAAAAATATCAAGAACTTCATTACCCCAGGCATCATTTCTCGAAGAACATACCTGCTTGATATTTAGCAGCTAAAGTCTCAACTGAATGTACAACCCGCCTTTTTTTCAAAGGCTTTCTTATATCTTCATTGAGGCAATATGTACATAAAAACAATGATTCTTGAAGTCAATTGGTGCAGCAGAAAATATGAGCTGCAACGGAACTACCTCTTCGTTATATAAAGATGCCTGCCTAACATCTTTTTAATGGTATCAGTTCAGGTGTCATTTTTACGACAGCTGATGTGAATCACGCTGTTATCACGCTGAATAACTTAAATTGCTACATTTCTGGACCGTATAGTTCAAAAACGGTCGGAGATACGGAAAAAGTGTATAGAATTAAAGTTATAGAGAATTTTATAAGCTTTCATTTCATCTTAGAACATTTTTCGCTATAACGCACCGTTTTTGAGATATTGGCGAAAAACCTAAAATTGAGACCTTTGTAACCCCCCCCCCCCCCTCACTCCGGCTCACCTCCTAGACGCGGGGACTTTTAGTATTTTATCACCCTAAGCACCCTGAACAAGTTTCTGAAGAAATCGCTTAGGTTCCCGCTCACGCACTCTATACCCTCTTTTGAGTCGTTCCTTGACTGGACTAATAATATTATTGTTGTAATTAGATGTAATAAATTTCCACAGTTTATAAAATTATCGTATGTTTACTGAATATTATTATATATTCCTATGTTTACAATAGGCACGCCATAGCTGAAGTTATTTTTACTAATTAGGTACACTTCAATTAATTATTATTGTTACAGTTAAACTTCTGGAAAAGACTTCTATAAATAATAATAAATAAATAATAATAATAAATGACTTCTATACTACAAGCTTAAGGATTTAAAAAAAATATCTGATTTATTTTTGCGGGATTATTTATATTGCCTTATTATATGGTTTTATAAAGAGCGAAATATAGTTTCGTATAGAATTAAAACAAAGATATTTATCGAAAACCTCCGGCGGTTAAAGTGCCTGTTTGGCCTTTCTTAAACAAAACAAGAATATAAAAAGACCTCAAAAACTCCTTAAACTATGCAGCGTAATGTTCGCTAACAGAAAATGAAACTTCTGGCAAAAATCCGCTGTATTTGATTACAATATATTGAACTCCAGCCGGTCATACCGAGCTTATTTCTATTACTTACTCTCGAGTCATATTTTACTTGTTTCATTTTGTTTCTTTATATTTGTATTACTTTTCTTTTTCTCCTTTTTATGACGGTACATATAATAATATTATGTACCTACCTATATATAGCAAGTTGCAACTTATTATATAGCAAATCTATACATAACTAGCTGACCGGGCGAACTTCGTATCGCCTAACAATTGATCAGTTATCGAGCGGGATGAAAAATGATTAAATTACTAAAATGGCCATAAAAAAATAGGGGTTGGTGATAAAAAATTAAACATTTAGGGTTGTATGTATTTTTTAATGCCACATTATAAAAAAATAAAAACAAAAAATTTCGTCAAAAAATGTAGGGGTATGAAAAATAGATAGTAGCCGATTCTCAGACCTACTGAATACGCATATAAAATTTGGTAAAAATCGGTAAAGCCGTTTCGGAGGAGTACGGTAACTAACATTGTGACATGGAAATTTTATATATTAGATATAGCTTGTGATATTCAATGAACCACCAAGAGACAACTTACAACTTTGATTGTAACCCTAAAACACAAACCGCCTTATTACAAAACGAGGTCTATCTTTAGTTCTGGTTTAAACCTCATTTGAACCTTGGACTTAACAAAATTGTTATTACCAAGCCTGGACTATTTAGTTATGGTTTAAACCTAACTTCAGCCCTCGTTTTGTAATAAGGCTGAAAAGGTTTTGAATTAGATACGTGTATGTATCCAACGCAAATTATAGCCTTAAGAAACCTATTATTTTTCAAAATTATCGAAGTCTTCTTAGATGACAAACATAGTTTACTATTATAAAACGACAATAAAACGACATTTTATTGTCGTTTTGGTAGATAAAATTACAAAGAAGCAATAGATACAGAAAATTTTCTACAAAGTGTTTCGAACGAAATCGGTTTCATTTTAATTTAATTCTAGTCGCTTTTGCAATAAACTCAGGGAGATTCTACAGAAAACTATCTATCTTATTTAAAGCATTAAGTTACAAATT
This sequence comes from Thymelicus lineola, assembly GCA_963932265.1. Classification (NCBI taxonomy): domain Eukaryota; kingdom Metazoa; phylum Arthropoda; class Insecta; order Lepidoptera; family Hesperiidae; genus Thymelicus; species Thymelicus lineola. The sequence continues at coordinate 12,953,213 of OZ010682.1, read as the reverse complement.
CAAGTTTTGCAGTAAGGATCCGGATGTAGAAAACACGTCTTTTTTACAAATTACCATGAAAAGACGCTGTTATATTGTTTATCAAAGAGAACTAGTCTAAAGAATACTATAGTTTAGAACTTTAGAGGTTAGGATTACAATGTAATTATATCAGTTGCTCAAACAGACATCATCTGTCACCATTATGTTTGCCTCAGCTGAGAATCGAATGCGGGACTCCTTACTTCGCTTCGCAGGCAGGGTTATTACAAACTGGGTCACTATTAAATAAACGACGTATTTAGTTATAAATTGTACTTAAACTTGTAAAAAACTAAAATAAATGTTAATGTCGAGGCTTATATTAAAGAGGTGCATTGCAGTTGGGGCAAAGTGTCAAAGTTTAGTTCGAGTTTATGCTACTTAATATATAATTACCTCTGCAAAGTAACTTTGTTTGTGAAGGTTGACATAGGCACTGTTTCACTTAAACTTTGTCAACTGGTCCCCGAACAGTTGCGTTAAATTTATACTGACTATTAGCGAAGTGGCTCAATAAATTGTAGATTTCAATGATTAAGACCTTTACTTTAAGCCTTATTCATGATAGTTACAAGTAAATTACTTGGTTCTTAACATTATTTTTAATGTGAATTGTATTCTCGAAGATGTGTAATATTAGGTATGTGACAGTGAAATTGAAAAACGTTACAAGAATAGGAGATATCTTAAATCCATGCATCAATCCTATAAAACAAATCTTAAATACACTTTATTATTTGTAAATTAGTAAGCAATGTAATTAGTAAGTAATGTAAGCAGTGATAGCTAAGTGGTTAGAACGTTGGTCTCCCGAACGCGGGGGCCCGAGTTCAAATCCTGGCGCGCACCTCTAATTTTCAAATATTATGTGCGTATTAGAAAGTTAATTATCACTTGCTTCGGTGAAGGAAAACATCGTGAGGAAACCTGCACACCTGAGAGTTCTCCATAAAGTTCTCGAAGGTGTGTGAAGTCTACCAATCCGCACTTGGCCAGCGTGGTAGACTATGGCCTATACCCCTCACATTTGTGAGAGGAGACCCCGAGCCCAGCAGTGTTGGTTCGGGAGACCAATGTTCTAACCGCTAGACTATCACTGCTGCTAGACCGACTGTTAGTTAGGCTGTATTTTCAAGTTTCCTCAAAGAATATGATTTCTTCAAAAAATCACTAATTCTCAAATATCAGCTGAATCACTGAATATTGATGAACATACGAGTATATGGGGTTCAATTGGTAGGTATTGAGGTCCCCCTGGGCCACCGTTGATCCACCACCCCTATATACATAACGTAGGGTGGAACTGATGCTTCTGTAACTTAATGGAGGAGATAATAAGGGACTCACCCCAATTAATTTAATTCAGTAAGAAGCATTTATTAAACGGAGCTTCAAAAAGCTTTAAAACCTGGTTAGATTTTGGTCCTCGTAGTTTTTAAATGTTAAAAAAGAATTTAATTTTTAAATAAACTGCTACTCAGTACAAATACGGAGTACGGTAATAAGGTTTCATGGCATTGCAACTGTTATCACTTCAATTGAAACGCGCTGAAACGAATATTTGCTAGAAAAATATTAGTTTCAAAAAACTATACCACTTGTTCCGTTTTCGTTGCCAGCTACGAAAAGGGATTTTTTTTTCATTGTTTCGTAACAGGTTATCAAACAAGAAATTTTTTTGCCGCTGTCATAACCGGTTTGGCAGTAGTTCCGAAAAAGGAATGTCCTTGGATTAAAATTGGTGTTTCAGAGTTCAATGATCTCTAAACGAGGAGATTTACCCATTGCCGAGCCAATCTTCAACAAGGTGCATTACCAAGGGAAATTCCCTTAGGCACCAAAAATAAGAATTTCTTAGCCCAAAAAAACGTTATTTTATCTCATTCTGTACATTTCGTAATCTCCTGAACCTGTGTATCGCGAAACTAGTAAACAACATCCATACCATGAACCTATCTATAATCTGTATCTTAACAAGTTTTGTTTTTTTCGCAACACCTATCGTTTCTTAGAAAAAACGTATATTCCTGCAAACATGAAAGGATCGTTGAACGCTGAGATTTTAATGCGAAAATTAGTTTACGATTCAGTGATCGTCAGAAGCCGAACGTTTACCTTCACCAATGATTTATGTAAACTGATCGGAACTTTAAAGGTCGTAGCTGACTTATACGACACCGCTCCCATCCAACCGAAGTATGAGAATTCAAATATAAACTTAAAATCGTGCTCTGTAGGTACAACTATTGAGTGGCAAGGTTGCGGTTAGCTTGCTTCCGCGCGCGGGCTGCTAATTTTTGTTGTTACTGTAAAGTGCACCTACAGAGCACGATTTTAAGTTTATATTTGAATTCTCATACTTCGGTTGGATGGGAGCGGTGTCGTATAAGTCAGCTACGACCTTAACACGTAACGTATGGTTACGGCGCGGCCGATATTGTTATTGCATTGCTCGAATAAGATATATCGCACCGTCAGTGGAAAAAAAGCAAGTCGCTTTACTTTGAATTTTAATTATTAATATGATTGGAAAGAGGGACAAAAGCTGCATATGTTCAATTTTTTTCAAATTTTTATCATTAATCTTTACGGTATTGTGCAAGAAATCGTAATGTAAATTCCTTTGACTACTTAGGTAGGTACTGATATTTTAACAGTTTTTTTGTTCTCCTGTAAAATTGTAATCTTCATCTTATACCTTTTTCCATTGAGGGTGCGATATCAGTGTAGGTAACACGTATACGAATACGAAAGTTTAAGAACGGTAAACAATTGTAATTTGTTTTCGAGATGCGAATATTATTTGAACTTGAGTAGAATTTTTGCAACATTCAATTAGTCTCATATAATTTTGTTGTCATCCAATATAAAAAATATTTAGGTCACCCGCTCTTTTTCTTAGCGGGCAATGCATCGGTGATGCCTTTTTGACTTCTTAACTACCGTTCAAGAGCTAGTGTTTTCTTAAATAATGTTAATTTCTTCTGCATTCTATGATTTATTTGTAGTTCTGTATTTTTCACATTTATTCTTCTTATAATTTGTTTAAATTACTGATTTATGAACTGAAATTACTAAATAACAGATAAAAGATATCATTGTAAAAAATCAATAAACCGATGTCATTGAAGTATTATTACTAGCGTATAGAACTGTATAGAAAATGGAACCTCCCGGGCGAGACACACATTTTGTTCGAGATGTCTGTTCTATGACATTATATTATACTTCAATGATATCGATTAAATATTTATCAATCAGCGTTTTGAAGTTGACTATTCCCTTTCCTGACGCCTTATTACAAATATATTTATAAGGATAGACGAAGACATATAATCTAAGAGTCTCTGCAACGTTTCTGAGCATCTAACAGCTAACTGCTAATGAATGGAGTCGTAAAACCCAGCTCGCCTGAGCTGCGATCGTGAAAGTGCGACGTAAACTTCCCATTCATTATTACTTACTGGCATTCATAAATACATACATCATTAAGAAGGCGATAAAGTAATTAACAATCAAGGTCAGTAATTGGAATATTTTGTGAAGAAAACTGTAACTTTAAGAGCTATTACGCATACATTTACATTTACATATTTACATTTCGTATATAACATTCGAATAAATTCGTATAGGTAAATAACAAAGAAAGCTATAGTTTCATCTATAACAAGCATCTCATAATTATATTTTTAAACTTTATTTAACACCAAATATAGTCAATGTATTTTAAGGATAGAATATGCTCGTAAGAAGATCGTATATCGCGTAATATCTGATCTCTTACAGACGATTGTGATGTTAGAAACACTTTCAAAACGTAGTAACTAAAAGTAGAAACATACTTTAATATATTGCTGAATAGTTTGTGCCCCGGCTAGTTTTAAATAGACAGCTTCCTTACCTTATAATTACCAAGTTCCTTGATAGTTACCTTTGCAGGATCTTGATGGTTGCTGGTAACGTAAACGGAAGCACGCCGACCGAGTAGCGTGCGACTCACGATCGAACTGCTTCGACGCCCTGACATGCGATCCTGTGGCACCGGCAGCATTGTGGCTTCTTCACTCCTAACTCACTTAGTAACTCACTTCAGAACTCACTTGCGGGAACTGTTTGAACCCTTAAACGGACTACGTCACACTACGAAAACCCTTTCCATTTGTAAAAAAAAATATATTTAAATTCTAATGTGTCATTAGAATTACTCTAAAGAACTACTTGTAGTATACTTATTTTCTAAATTACAAATTACTCGTAGTATATTTATTTTCGGACGCTAAAGTGAGCATACACGATGCTTACATCTAATTATATTACCTACGTTATTTCTACAGGCACGTTAACTTTTAATTTGGTGTTCTACGGTAAGCACCTAGGGACTAAGTTAGCTAGTTTCGAAATAACTTTCTTATGTTAGTTTGAGTGTAGACGTCGTTTTATGTTGTCCGACGAAGAATCTTTCATCTGAAACAAAGAAAATAATATTTTATTTGTACAACGTGGAATAAGATGTTTAAGGATGAGGGTCCTATAAAACAAATTCTCATAGTTTCAGGGTCCCATTTATGTGCTTAAGTGACTTGCTTCATAATAAGGATATAGTAGGGATTTTATTATATTTTAGTTAAGTTTGCAATAAAATCGAGTTTTCTTAATATCAATGTAACTTTTTGTTTTGCGTTAACAAGTAAATTACGATGTTAATTGAAGAAAAATTAAAATACACTTCCTGTTCTTATTTAATTAAATAGTTCCTCGGAACGTTTACCATTAAACCAATCTATACATCTATACATATTAATAAAATTGAAGTCTGTCTGTGATTTCGAGATAAATGATTTTTTCAAGTTGCAAATCGTTACTTGCACGATAGCAACACCGAAAAATGTGTTTTTAAATTTTTTGTCTGTCTGTCTGTTTGTTTGTCTCCGCTAATCTCCGAAACCACTGAACGAATTTTAACAACACTTTTACAACTTTTTCAACTTAACAACTAAGCAATGTTTTAGGGTTCCATACTAAAGGGTTCCTTAGGGATGGTTTGTATGGAAAAATAAAAAAATGTCAGCTGATTTGTTTTAAACTATTAAAAACGTATTCTCCGTACAAAAAGAGTTATACATGCATTTCTTAGATTTTACTTATATTGCATGGAAAGGCCATAAAATGCATTTAAAGGTTATTTTTTTCATTAATTCAAATCCCTATTGCTGAGTGGATATCCATTTTTGTATGTTGTTTTTAAGAGTATATTGTTTGCGTATCTATGTCCTCCAATATAATTTCAGCATTTTATAAATTTCACCTGGAAAGTGGTAGAAAAACGCAAATTAAGTCTGTATGAGTAACCGATATCCAATACATAATCGATTAATATCTTGGCAACTAGATGGCTCTGTATTTGTTGATTCACGCCAACGACTTTAATACATACACCTTTAATACATAATATAATTATGTCTGTCTGTGATTTCGAAATAACTGCATTTCAATCTAGCACGATATCAAAACCGAAAAATGAGCTTTTTAATTTTTGTTTCTCTGTTTGTTTGTCTTCATTAATCTCTGAAGCTACTGAACGGATTTCAACAGGACTTTACTACAATATCGAGTCTTCAACTTAAATTATAGGCAATTTTTTAGGGTTCCATAACAAAGCGAGAAAATAAAATATGAGTCGATTTGTTTTAAACATACAAAAAACTTTTCTTCACACAAATTGAGGCATAGGTACATACATTTATTAATTTTTTTTATATTTTGCAAGGTGGAGCCAAAGCGTGGCACCGCAGTACTTATTTTTTTTACAAATTTACAATAATTCAAATACACATAAATATAACTCCAGTGAATGTCTGTGATTTCGAAATAAATGATTTTTTAAGTTGTAAATCTATACTTACACGATACCAAAACCGAGACACGAGTTTTTAATTTGTTTTAAACTTACAAAAACTTTTTCTTCACACAAAATAAGGCATACATGCATATCTTAGTTTATTTATATTTCGCAAGATGGAGCTAGAATATGGCACTGAAGTATTTTTTACTAAATGTCTATTTTTATATTAACTTTTTTTAAATCATTAATTGCGTATTTTGCCTCCAACGTAAATTTAGCATTTTTTTATATTTCGCCCTGGAAGGGGTTGAAAATCGTAATTTAGTGTTGTACAAATAGTAGACATTGAACAAATTGAATAATTGATAATAAAATACATAAATCCACTAAACAAAACGTATTGCGGCGAGTTAAATCAAGCTTAGGAACATATAACTCATATAACTCATCGAATTAACCTTAACTCTCTCTCATCACTGAACCAATCTTGATGTATTTTGGTATAGACACAGATTGTACCTGTTAGAAAATAAATATGCAATGTCTGGCTGGCAGTAAAAAATAATATATTCGATATATGAAATGTAACAGAGTAATGTAAGAGTAGAGAATATCTAACATTAATAAAAAGATGGTTCACTATGAGAAGCGTTTTCATTCAGAATAAATAAGTAAATATTTAATAGGTTATGGGCCCAGTACTCCCAGTAATGATTTAAAATGAAGATACGAAGCGGAAGAACTAAATGAAATATAATATACGTGAATTTACGTGAGTACAAAATATTAAAGTATAATGGCGTCTACATCTACAGGGCAGAATTACCCGATATTAAAAGCGGATAATTTCAATAATTGGATATTTCGAGTAAGGTCTATATTAGACGATAAAGGAGTATTAAATTGTATAGATGACGAAAAATCTTCCATTAAAGATTTCTCAAAACAAGATGCAAAAGCGAAAGCAATAATAATAGCTTGTTTGAACGATGTTCATTTAAATATAATTAAAGACTGTGCGACGAGTCAAGATATGATCATAAAACTGAAACAAAATTTTCAAAGAAAATCAGTGTTATCAAAGATTTATTTAAGACGTCAACTATTGAGCATAAAATGTGGGGAAAATGACAAATTAGAAAATTATTTGCAAAAATTCAATAACATAATAGAAGATTTGGAAAATAATGATGAAAAATTATCTCACATAGATAAAATTTGTTATTTAATGATTGGATTACCAACTAAGTACGAAACGGTAATTACGGCAATAGAAACACTAAATAAAGAAGATTTAAAATTGGAGGATGTTACTGCACGATTACTGGATGAGGAGCTGAAACTAAATGCCAAACACAATATTGGAAGTGATTTTAATGAAGTAGCATTCTTAACATGCTTCAAATGTCAACAGAAAGGTCATAAAGCGAAAAATTGTAAGTTCAATGGACAAGGACGTGGAAGAGGTCAATATTCTTTTCAGCCAAGGTTGCAATCATTTCAATCCACAAGATGGAAGTGGGGACATCACTCATCAAGGTCAGCTAATGGTGTACCAAGGCACAACTTTAATGGAGCTTTGACATCGGATGGTAGATTCAATTTCTATGCTGGTAATAATGATGAGTATATTATGGTATGTAATAATTTTAATAATGATAACTCTAAGATAGAATGGGTTATTGATTCTGGGTGTACTGATCATCTAATAAAAGAAGATTATAAGCAATTTATGAGCAGTGTCACAGAACTAAATAAAGAAATTAAAATATATTTTGCTAATGGGGACTACATAACTACAAAAGAAAAGGGAACTTTAAATGTATTTTGTAATGGTAAGGAAATAGAAATTGAGGCTCTTATTGTTAAATCGTTAACTTTCAATTTGCTATCAGTTCAGAAAATTTTAAAAAGTAATTATATGTACTTTAATAATGGTTTCGTAAAAATATGTAAAAATAATTCAAGGTCTTATGTAATTGATAATCGTAAAGGAAATCTTTTTACATTAATTACAGAAATATCTATGACAAATAAAACATTACAAAGCATTTCTGATAACAGCTCTGATAAGGTGTGGCATAGAAGATTAGGCCATACTAATAGGCATAATCTAAATATATTGAAGCTTCCAGTAGATCAGACAACCTGTGAACCGTGCATGCTGGGTAAAGCAACAAGATTGCAATTTAAAAGGGTAAGTTATCCTAGGTCTCATGCAATTGGTGAATTGTTGCACACAGACATCTCAGGACCGGCTAGAACTGAAGGGATACATGGTGAATTGTATTATCAGGTAATTGTTGATGACTTTTCTCATTTTGTAGTAGTCAACCTTTTGAAAAGTAAGAGTGAAGCAGCGAATAAATTAATACACTATATAAAGAAGTTAGAGAACGAAAAGAATGTCAAAGTTAAAAGAATCAGATGTGACAATGGTACAGAACTGAAAAATCAATATTTTGAATCATTTTGTCAGGAAAAAGGCATAAGAATGGAATTTACAACTACATATTCTCCTCAAAGTAATGGAGTATCTGAAAGGATGAACAGAACCTTGTACGATAAAGCACGAACTCAACTGATAGAAACGAAACTTCCAGCACATCTTTGGGGTGAAGCTATTATGTGTTCTGCTTATCAATTAAATAGATGCCCATCTTCATGTATAAATTTTCAAACACCTCACGAAATTTTTAGAGGTAGAAAAGATTTGAATAAACTTAAATGTTTTGGTTCGAAAGCTTGGGCAGTGATACTACCTAGAAAAGGAAAATTTGATAAACGATCTAGAGAAACTCGTATGGTAGGATATTCTCCAAATGGTTATCGTTTATGGGATCCGAAGACAAATGAGGTTATTATATCACGTGATGTAAGATTTGATGAAACAAACATCGAATATATGCCATGCAAGGAGAAAGAAGAAGAATACAGATATGTATATATGGATAAAGAGGATGAAACAGAAGCAGAAAATGTAAACAAAACTGAAGAAGATGAAAAAGACAAAGAAGATGAAAATGTAGAAGAAAACGTGAATGATAAAGAAAATAAAACGAGATTACGAAGAAATATAAAGAAACCTACTTATTTAAACGATTATGTGGATGAGTTTGATGATGCTCGTGAATCGAATATAGCTTATTGTTTAAATTTGCTACATGGACAAGATCCGATAAACTATAATGAAGCTATACAGAGTGAAGAGTGGAAAGAAGCAATAGAAAAGGAACTGAAGGCTCTTGAAAAATTGAAGACGTGAGAACCTGCTGAGTTACCCATTGGTCACAAAACCATTGATACTAAATGGATATTCAAAACTAAAGTGGATGGAACAAAGAAGGCTAGAATTGTAGCAAAAGGATTTCAAGAAGGAAACGTATACGATGTTTATGCACCAGTAGCACGAATTACTACAGTTAGATTGTTACTAAGCATATCGGTACAAGTTAATCAGCCTTTAAAACAATTAGATGTACCTACAGCATTTTTGAATGGAGAACTTAATAGCGAGATATATATAAAGTATCCAGAAGGGGTTAAGTCTCAAGATGGTAAAGTTTTGAAATTAAACAAGGCTTTATACGGACTGAAAGAAGCACCAAGATGCTGGAATGAAAAAATACACAATTTCTTCATTAAAAACAAATTTAAACAATCAAAATATGATTTTTGTCTTTACTATAACAAGAAGACATGGATATTGATATTCGTAGATGATATACTAATATTAGGATCAGAGAAAACTATTATAGAACAATTAAAGAAGGAGTTTAATACAAAATACTTAGGAGAAGTAAAGGAATACTTAGGAATGGAAATATATAGAGAAGAAAATTTAATGAAGATCAAGCAGGAAAAATTAATTATGAAAATATTGAATAAATTTGGAATGGAAGACTGTAAAGGCGTGAATACTCCAATGGAAAAAGACTTACCGGAACCAATGGAAAATGAAGAGGTAATTAGAGTACCTTATAGAGAATTAATAGGAAGTCTCATTTATTTATCAATAACGTCAAGACCAGATATCACTTTTGCAACTGCATATTTGAGTAAATTTCTTGACAGGCCTACTACGCGTTTATGGCAGGCTGGCAAACGTGTATTAAGATATTTAAAGCAAACTATGAATAAATCACTCATTTATAAAAAAGACGACGAAGATAATATGAATCTCATAGCTTACTCTGATGCGGATTGGGGCTCAGACAAGCTTGATAGAAAAAGTGTAAGTGGTTGTGCTATATTCTTTTGTAACAATTTAATTTCATGGTTTTCGAAGAAGCAAGCTACAGTATCTTTATCTTCAGCCGAAGCAGAGTATGTTGCAGCATCCATGACAGTAGCTGAAGTTATAATCAAAACATATTTACTTGTAGACAATCAGAGCGCTATCAAAATGATCAATTGTAATGAAAATAGTAAAAGGACGAAACACATCGACATTAAGTACCATTTCATTAAAGATTCAATGAAAGATTATAATATCAATGTTGATTATATTCCAACCGAGGAAAATATTTCGGATATTTTTACTAAGCCATTAAATACCTTAAAGCATTCGCATTTTACAAAATTAATATTAGATAGTTAAAATGTCATACGACTTCTTTATTGTTTAATGTTATGATATAATAAGTTTAAGTTAATTTTAGTTTGTATTATTTTTTGATAGTAGAAAGCAGACATTGAGAGGGAGTGTTAGAAAATAAATATGCAATGTCTGGCTGGCAGTAAAAAATAATATATTCGATATATGAAATGTAACAGAGTAATGTAAGAGTAGAGAATATCTAACATTAATAAAAAGATGGTTCACTATGAGAAGCGTTTTCATTCAGAATAAATAAGTAAATATTTAATAGTACCTTGGATAATGATATAAGACTATTTCTTTTTTTTTAATCTGGGTACTTAATGTGAAATACTGATGGATCAGGAAACATCATCATACAATTTATTTAAGTACTAAGGGTTAAGTAGGAAACACAAAATTTAGAAAATAATATGATGAAATAATAATAATAAGAAAAAGCAACCAGCTCAGTGCGAACTAGGGTTGTTGAACCTAACCTATTTAGTAAAACCTAACATATCTGTGTAACGAAAAGATAAACGGAACAAACTTAACTTTGCCGTTGAAAAACTGTTGTCCCTATGTCCCTATGTATCGACATGGGTCCCGATCAAATAAATAAGTTCTGCAAATAGGTTCTAAATTATTTTTTTTGTGATACTTACAAATTCACAGTTTTAAGATTTTTTATTGAACCTACGTTTTACCTAAGATATTTCTTCTAACCGAATGTTTTTGATTGCGTTGAGGATACAGAATATTATATGTTTTCACAGCTCCTAGGGATTGCAGACCTGAGTGTTGGGTTAATTTTAATTTGTTACCTTCACGCGTTCCTGCGAAAAAGGCCTTGAGATACAAACAGACAGACGGGCAATGGAGTAAGTGATCTTATGGGAACCGTGTTTTTTCTTTTGAGGTAATGAACCCTAAAAATATCGAATCGTTATTTCGAGTATTGACCTTTCATAGTAACGTGGTTCTAATGAGTGATCATACTGGTTTAAGAGTATGTTCTGTAAGTTAACTAAAGCACTTAAGATTATTTCCGAAGCGAAGCGAGGGGAATTGCTAGTCGTACATAAAGAACCTACATCTTTTCGCAATTCTAAAAATTCTAGAACATTTGTGAGTTTGGGGTCGTCGGTAAGTCGAATTATCCACCTCTGGATTCGATTCAAAAGGTTCACTTTGCTAGTGCGGACTACAGACCAAAAGTGGGAGCGTTACTCCATGGAATATGTGAGGTCGGAGTAATATGTAAGGCAGCATACTGTGCTTTGGCATAAAATACTGCTTAGCTCTGTAAATAACTTAGGAACTTTATATACCTTTTACGCGCCATTTATTTAGCATTATGTATTTATTTCAGAATAACTTCAAAATAAAACGAACTGGTAATTCATATCATTACCTTATATCAAAAAAATTAGACAAATTGACAACCAATATATTGAATGGTAATAATAGTGATGAAGACCAAGAGCTTTTAGTATAAATTATGAAATCTATATACGAAAATGAACTAAGCAGCTTTTACGTCAAAGGCATTATCAAAGCCCTCGGCTATAATTTTGAGCTTTCAACGTCAAGCGAGATGCAGTTCAAGCCATAAACTAATCGTTTTCAGAAGCGATGAACTTACTTATTACTTACTTATTTCAGGAAGATGTCTATATGATTCAATGATATCAAAGTCATGCAACAGACAGATTGACTGGATAGTAAATTATTATCCTAATTTAATCTCCTCGGTCCTTCAATTTTACTCTATTATGGTCAGACTTTCATTCGATTTCAATTATTTCTATTGTTTTCGAAAAAATAATAGAGAAGTTCACAGTTAAGGACGGTTTTTGCTAATACCATGTGTAGGTTTCTTTCATCGAGCGTGTATTGACTGTGTTATGATCCCCAACGCACATATTATGGCATCGGACTTTGGTTTATGAGTTCAGTTTAATATTTATACCGCTATAGATGCTTAGGCGTGAACAACGCAAGATGGATAGCGATGGATACTTTTTACCTATTTGCGCCCATTGTAGTATTTTTACTAGCGTATAGAACGGACACCGCGAACACGATGTATGTCCCAATCAATTGGCGCCAATGGGCTTCAATCTTCAATGGATTCGTTCGATTTTGAAAGGAGAACGGGGGCTCAATTTTGAAAATAGTACCTGCCGGCGGGACACGCATTTTGTCAGAGATGTTTGTTCTATTACAATTAAACTTCAATGTTTGCGCCTTATTTTTTTTTTGTAATGACGTTACGTGGTTGTCGTAGCCTATCGACACCAATAACACCATCGATTTACAAATATTGAAGTGAAACTTCTTCAGAATCGTTAGTGATTTCAAACCGGATGCAACGACAGGTAAGATAATATAACCGCTAATTTCGTCTTTGAATTTAACTTCTCCGTAGCTCAATGGTCAGGACGTAGATACACAATACCTGATGCGCAGATTCGCGTCTCTCAGTATTTCTTTTTTTTTAGTTTTATTTTTATACTGTTTTTAAATACTTTCAAATGCTCTTTTAAATATTTTCAAAGAATTTATCAACAAAAATTTCATTCTTTCATTCTGTCGATCGACCGACCGATTATACAGACAGTAAAAATGCTAAGTTGTATTCATAGATGGCGCGAGGAATAAGATAGAAGATTCGTTTTATTGCTAGATAGATTTTAAAAAAGTGCTAAGTTGTATTCATAGATGGCGTGAGGAGTAAGATAGAAGATTCGTTTTATTGCTAGATAGATTTTTTAAAAGTGCTAAGTTGTATTCATAGATGGCGCGAGGAACAAGGTAGAAGATTCGATTTATTGCTTTTTCATCTCATTAACTTGAAACCAAAATTTTGGAAAGTTTCACTTCTACCACGTGTGAATTGCACACATTTTCTTTTTTTTTATTTGTTGTTATTTATAATTCTCGAATTTAATTGAATACAGGTAATCTGCACTAGTAGATGGCCTTGACTCCGCTCAGTATGACTGTACAGTATATGATTATATCCTTGCACAGTACACTTTAATAAATACTGAATGTAAAATTTAATCTACGCCATAGACCCATTTTTATAGTTATCTGTGCGACCTGTACTTTTATATATGTACAAAAGGGAATATATCCCGCCCAACTAAACGGACGTGATGAAAGTAATGTTATTCGTCTAGGATTTGTGAGTTCCGCAAATGGGCTTGAAAGCTCTCGCACAGCTCATTTAGTGAGGGGTCTGAAAACATACCTACTCAGCTACACAACGTTCGCTTTACTCATTTCATTTCCTTTGGATTCGAAAAGGATTGAATAACGTTCCCGTGGAATGAGTTTGGCCTATTTTGATGAGATGTCATTTCTTCACACTAGCTTGGCGTGTTATGTTGTACCATAAATTTTGATGTCAACTGCATGACCTAAAACCTTGAAGCAGAAGAGATAAAATATTGAACTTCGACATAATATGGGTAAATCCCTGCGCGTTTTATAAATTTGAGGATAGAGTTATGTGAATTTAAAGAAATGACTACCTATGTAATAATAATAACTTTAATAATAACAATAACGATGCTATAATATAATTCATCTAGAGTTTTTTATTTAAACTTTCTTAACTCAGGAACTGCCAGTCGAATAAAAAAAAATTCCGTGTATGTAGGTATGCCATTCTGGTGGAAGGCTATATGGCTATATTATAATTTCTGTCAAAAAGGTGTTGTTACCGTGCGAAGAGAGGGCATCTTACTAGTACTTTAAAAAACTATACAATACAGTTTTACTATACATTACATTAGGTATAGCTCTTTGTATCCTTGAAATGTCTGTAACCATGATTCAGCGAGACTCAATTTCCTTGAGATATATTTTATAGTCCGATTTTTAGAAGAATCTTATTTGGTAAACACTACGTTTATCTTGGCACTACTTTTTATTGAAATATTACTTTAAAGAAATAAAACTAATCAAATCATCGTTGTTTCATTTAGAGCCTCATTTATTAAGAAATAGGCCAAATTTTTTTATTGATTATTCATTGATGAATGACATCGAAATGTTCCGATACCTATACTAGACAGCTTATGAATTCCAATTATCATAGTGAATATTATTCAATTTTGGTGAACATTGAATGAACATGGTTCAATCGGGAACCGTTACTCGTGATTGATAGCTTTTTTTGTGAATAGACTGTAAATAGAACTGTATTTACAGACCAAAACTAAGTAAATAACCAGTTAAACCATCTATGTTAAAGATGTTTTTATCTCTATTACCTCTCTTAAATATAAAATAAATTGTTCAGTCAAGCGGAACCATCTGAAGCTACGAAACTTGTCCAATGGTTTGCACCGTCTTCTATATGTAGAACACTGAATTTCGTTGCATCAGTCTTTTTGATTGCACGGATGTGTTTATCCGTTGAAAAATAGCCCGTTTTGTAAATGCAGTAAATTTTATATATCTCGGGGCACTGATATATTATAATATTACATACTTATTTATCATTGAACGAGCGTAGATAAGCTGCAACATTTTATATGCAGCGAAAATATAATGTTTAACATATTATATACCCTCGTTTTCTGCACCCTTCAGATAAGAAAGCAAAGCAATTGCCGTTCTGCTTTGGTTGTGGCATTAGTATTGTCATTTGGAGAAACGCGAAGTCTTATTTGTATGTCCTAATTCTTGTGTCAAATTATACTTCGACAACAGGCTTATTTCGTTGGTGCTTTTACCACTGATGCTTTGGATGTAAAAATGTCCTATTTTCATGACATCATAAAATTATCCGAATTAAGGAAGCTTTCTGTGGTTAAACCCATTAAAACTCCATTGTAGTTTGGGCCAAACTCAAACGAAAAATACGTACGAAGTTAGTTGACATCTAAACACAAAAAGAATTTCTACTTAAATCTGCTAAAAGGAACGTGGAGTATTTTCGAAATGGTCCTCTTTTCACCTTTGTTACATAAACTGCCAAGTGCCTGGCCTGAAACATTATTCGTTTCATTCACTTATTACTTCGTCCTAGAAACTTACAGTTTCTTACCTAACATTACCTATTTACCCAACACATTTTGTACCCGAAAATTTGAGTATCTTCAGGTGTTTTTCTCTTATAATGTGTACGTATGTTACTGTTTGTGTGTCTGTATCTGTAACTTTAATGATAATGTTCTATTCATAATGCGGCGTTCGTGGAGAACACAATTTTTTCAACTTTTCAAATTGCTATATCTCAAAAACTTATACCATCTAAACCAAAATGTATGATAAAACTTACCGTCTGGTTATGCTTCTACTGTTTGATGTATAACATTCAATGATAAAATCCGTCTCTCTTAGTCCTTATACAATTCAATGATATGTACATTACATGAAGCAGAAGAGGTATTCTACGGTATTGGTTATTCAATAATATTCCTCTTACTTTGCTCCATGATATATTTCCAGTTTTCCTAACGTTTACATCAATATTCCAAAATACTTTAACACTACGTGATCAATCACACTCTGTTCTACATTCTTGACAATTCCTTAATCTAAATATGACATGATATTTCTTATATACCAACCTCTGCATCAGACAAGCGTTGTAAAATAAAGAGGTCTGTCCCTGGACCTTCACTGGAGATGGCCTCACCGACATACATAATTTTTGTTAAAAGGTACCTAAGTATTCTGTCGTTAACCTGAATTGTTCATAGATGATGGTATGTGTGGTACCTATATGTGTTTATACACTACGGACGATGTCAGTAATTAAACATGAACAATTCATTTACATCAATTTGATGACTAAAATTCTTGCAAGAATATTTAGGTCATGTTACGCATTACGGAAAATTAAGTAATTTTCGGCTTAATTATTATTTTAGTAAAATACAAATTTTAATTGAACAACTTTAATGAAAATTATTTAATTAAGTTTCGCACCTACGCCTACTAAATATCACGCAAGGAAGTATGTCCATAAAATTAGTAGTTAAATATTTTACATGACTTTCAATAGAAAATGAAAATGAAAGTAAAAATAAAAAGTAACTAATTAGTTGTTTTAAGATTAATCTTTAAACATGACTTTATTCCAGGATTTTAACGGCGTAAGTGCCCATTTAGACGATACATGTTTCTTTCCTGTTGCATACAATTATATTGCAGCAATAAATAACAGGTATCGTCTGAACAACATGTCACAATATTGCTAGTAGAACAAGTAAGAGGCAAGTTTTGCATTCAAAACTGTTATTGGTTTAAACAGCACATACAATACTATAATTTTCTATGCAATTTTTGTATTCAACTGTCATGTCATCAATGTCGTCACGGTCATCACGATTTTTGTAATTTACGTTTTCTGTATCCCACAAACACTCATTGGCTTTTGGCTCAATTTCAATAACACCGTTCTTCTAAAACTTTCGACAATTGGATGAAATATTTGTCAACGCAAATGGTACAAGCAATTCTGTGTAAAATAATCAAGCAGCAATAATTAAATAGATCGGACTAACTTACCAAGTGACGTCCGATCCTCAATTATGTGAAGTAATCTCGTCCTCATATTTTGTACTATGTAGTACGTGCTCTGTGCTACTTGCCGTCACAATGTTTAAAGATAAGCGCGTTCTTCATTCTCTGTGGTACGTCCCTAGCTCCATCTGTCCACCACTGGCAATGTCATTGTTTCAAAGCTCTACAACACAACTTTCAGAGAAGGGGTTAGAGTAGGCAATACAGATCATTATGAACGTAACTTGCGAAATACAAATTATTCTTCAAAGGATACCAGCAGTATGTAGGTATATTCTTTTAAGAATATTTCCTGGGAAGGGTTGGGTCTAGGATGAGGACGAGATTACTTCACATAATTGAGGATCGGACGTCACTTGGTAAGTTAGTCCGATCTATTTAATTATGTTCCGTAATCTCGTCCTCATATTTTGTACTATGTAGATGTTCAAAGAAGAAAGTTGGGTTGATAATAATTCATTCATTAATAATTTCGTGATGATAATCACATACAATTAACAAATAATATTTATATTAAGTAAAGAAACATCCTCTTTTTATTGTATCGTATATACCACAGTTTAAAAAAAAACGTAAAGAAATGATAATAATAATTGTTAAATTGTCAGTCTCATAATGTGTAGGTGTCTTTATGCAATGAGCATACATTTTGAGTTAATTGACTGAGACCACTAATCATTGGTCTTTTATAAAATGAAGCAAATGTGGAGGAAAAGGTGAACTAACCGGCTGCTTTCCTTATAACCTCAATAGTCCACAATAATGCCGGCATACGAGGCTTTTGAAGTAAAGCATGTCTCTGGCCTGTAAATATGGAAGTGTGAAATCCACTATTATCCGAACTTGTTTAATCTATCGGCTCATAGTTGCAGTGAGGTTGGTTGGTACTGTTTCTTAACAGTTAGAATTAATGATTTACAATTTTGCCTCACATATTTTTGTAAGTGTAAATAATATAGTAGGATTGTTAGCCGGGCAGATATCTGTATTTTGTTTGAAAAACTGTAAAGTTAAATTATGTTTTATTTGATAAGAACCACAAGTTTTCATAAACTAAATTTTGAAAATTTTGATATTATATAATCAGAATTAACAGCAATATCCTTAATGCAGATAAAAGACAGCGTTAGTAAGGAGTGTACCTCTAAGCTAAGAGTCTAGAAATAGTCTAGAATCTACTATACTTGGATCCCATATACTCGTAATATCATATCGTATTATGCCGAGTTGAGGACCTTATTTTATTACGGAAATTGCTGACCTGATGGTATTCATTGAACTATATGAAACAACCTTCCAAAAGGATCCACATTGTAGCTCTGGCAGTGTGAAATTCATGCACCAAGAGCAGACCCGTATTGTTTCCTGATAATGAGGCTAACATTATATCCATTGAGAAAGCAGGGATCACTTTTCTTAGAAATGTTCTCCTGACTATATGGCTGCAATCAGAGTAAGGCTATTATATGTATAACGCGTGCAAGTCTGTAGAAGGAGATAAGAATAAATTAGTTATATCGAGGTTTAATTCTTATTTTTTCAGATATAGCCATGGAATTCTAAAGTGGATACCAGGGCTGTGAGAGCCACATAGGAACCACAACTTTTGTCTTGTCTCCTATAATTTGCTTCAGCACTCTTCTTATAAGCGTGAATAATGGAAATGCATAAAAGAACATGTCATTCCATCTCAAGATGAATGTATCTATAGAATATGCTTCTGGGCCTGAGAACCATGTTATAATTGTAATCCCGACATTTGGTGTTATTCCTATCAGCAAAGAGGACCACCTGCGGTTCATCGAATCTGCTTAGTATACTTTTATTTAATTAATTTATTTATCTTTATTAGATACACAATTGAATTATCACTATGCATTGATAACTATTATAAATAAATTGTTACAATTGATCCATCCAGTGTGATTTGTCATCTAAGGCGTATACAACTTTCATAAACAATGTCACTCAGTTGGCATTCGATTTCAGATTTTGAACGTCTGGATTCACTATCTGTGATGGAGTTTTCTTTTGAGCTGATGTAAAATGCATATGACGTGTCTTCTCTCATTCCACTGTCATAGCTCTCTCGCTAAGTTATTGATATGTGGAAACCTTGTAGCTTTCATTTTCTTAACGTATGCTATAGCAATTGTGTTATCTTTCCAAAGCAAAAACCTCGCAGTAATTACTTAGATGCAAACGTTTTTAAACATTTAAAAGCTGTTCCTAATTTTATTTGAAAAGATTCTCTTCTTCTATTCAGTGTCCGTGACTCCTCACATTATTACAGACAAGTCCGCAATCTGTTTGCGAAGCATCTGAGGAAATCTGTAAACTAAAATTAAATTGTATAATTTTCCTGTTATTACTTGGATGTGTAATGTCCCGATCAGTTCATCCCGATCTGATTGAATCCGTTTTGATAATATTATTGTTGCATTATAATTTCCATTAAAATCTTTTAAAATCACTGTATTGTAGTTTTCCAGGGATTTCGTATAGAAGATACCATATTCTATGGATTTACAAGCAACTACAAGAAGACCAAGTAATTGGACAAATTCCAAAGTATAACAACTATGTTTTGACTATTATTATTACTATTATTATTTATTTTTATTTCATATCATCCATTAATATACATATTATAATAAAACTGTACTTTTTGTCTGCTTGTCTGCGCGTTTGTTCCGACCAATCTCAAGAACCGCGTTATAGTTAGGTGCAATTTTCACTGTTTTATTGCAGTAAGCTTGGATCACCATTCAGTGACTGTTTTACTGCAATCGGTTCATAAATAATAAAAAAGTCATGTCGATTTAAAAAATACCATCCATACATTTATTTACTCAAATGTGGTTACCAATAGGTTTACCGAAGCGAAGCAAGGGTGTTTAGTAGTTGTTAACAAATTCGATAACATGGTCCCTCTTCTAGGGAAGATGATATTAGATATGGAACATGGAATAAAATCTGGCATAAATCCTAGATAAAGACAACCCTGACTGAGTTTTAAAGAACTTTTTTGTGAGTTAATAATAAACCTTAGATTCCCCAGTAGTCAATGCATTCTGCACACAATCATCATAGGAGTCTGCAATGCACAAAGTATCATAAAGGTGACACCAAATTTTATAAGTTTCTTAAGGTTAAGTATCAACCTTCATGTCCCTGAGCAAGAAATCATGATTGTATAGAACCTAGTTCCAATAGCTGTCCTACTTCGAGAGCAAACAAACTATTTTCTATTTTAGAAAAAATATTGTACTGTGGACAAAACAGTTCGTGTGATTATGGTTGGATTGGATGTAATATCACTTTTCACACCATTGATTATAAAATAATCTTAAACCACCGCATTGTATCTGAATCATGGTCGCTCTTGCCCCGATGTCGATGATAATGATACCTGAGTCACATGGGTGTTCAGACCAGGAAGAATTAGTGTCCTATGTGTAACCGATCATGGAATAAGTCAACTAACAGCCTTATTGAATCATTCAATATCTCAATGTGCTGCTTATTATTCGGTGACAGAATCATGTCATTGAAGCCTCCACACTGTAGAGATTGCTATAGATAGGACTACTTGCTGGTCACAGATTCTATTGTCACATTTGATACCACTGTCATTCATCACTGCCACAACTTCCCCATTTAACTTGGGTGATACTAGAAGACGTCAGTTCGAGAGGGGATCTTGTTTCTTCAACATGGTAGCTTTTAGGTCTGCATTGATGATCTACATCAGTGAGAATAGCTGACCAACGTGTAGCTATGCTCTCATATAAGTATATAGAATTACACGTAGTTTGCTTACCATCCTGACCTAGGAGCTCTTCGCCGTCTGCTGGCAGAGAGCTATCCTTTACCTGGAGTTGTT
The DNA here is from genome assembly GCA_963932265.1 of Thymelicus lineola. Classification (NCBI taxonomy): domain Eukaryota; kingdom Metazoa; phylum Arthropoda; class Insecta; order Lepidoptera; family Hesperiidae; genus Thymelicus; species Thymelicus lineola. The sequence continues at coordinate 12,932,333 of OZ010682.1, read as the reverse complement.
TTATTGACGAAGTACCTGTTCTTCCGTAGTAGTCTGCCCCCCCCTCTCTTTCTGTCTGACTGCATCTCTGTCAGGCAGAGTCGATGATCGGCTGTGGATATTAGAATTGGAGGAAAGGAGCGGCGCCTGCTTCTATGATTTCTCGAGCATCGGCTTGATCGACTCCGATCATGAGGCGAACGGCTTCTAGTTGTGTGACTTGAGTCTGTTCCATCCTCGTCTTTCGTAAAAGCTCCATGAATCCTTTCTCGCTGCATAACATGCGGCACCACAAGCTAACCTCTCGTGAAAGCATATGCGTGGTGTGGTACCTAATTTATAGGTGGTCACAATATCCTGTCGCGTTACATGCAGGACCACTAGCTAACCTCTCGTGAAAGCATGTGCGTGGTACCTACTTGTAATAGGTGGTCACAATATCTTATCGCGGAACACGCGGCACCACTAGCTAACCTCTCGTGAAAGCATATGCGTGGTGTGGTACCTATTTTTATAGGTTGTTACAATATCCTGTCGCGTTACATGCGGGACCACTAGCTAACCTCTCGTGAAAGCATGTGCGTGGTACCTACTTGTAATAGGTGGTCACAATATCTTATCGCGGAACACGCGGCACCACTAGCTAACCTCTCGTGAAAGCATGTGCGTGGTGTGGTACCTATTTTTATAGGTGGTTACAATATCCTGTCGCGTTACATGCGGGACCACTAGCTAACCTCTCGTGAAAGCATTTGCGTGGTACCTATTTGTTATAGGTGGTAACAATATCTTGGTGCGTAAAATGCGGCACCATTAGCTAACCCCTCGTGAAAGCCGAAACATGGTAGTTACCTATTTGTTATAGGTAGACACAACATCGTTCTCATGGTTAACCTCTCGTGAAAACTCCAGAGACTAGTGTGTGTAATAAAATTTGTCTAAGTAACATCAGGGGCAAAAATCTGCGTTTAATTAAACTAATAGAAGTTATCAAAACATACCGCTGTTTACGGGACCTATTCATGCGTTTTTCCAACTCTAGAATCCGTTGACTCAATTATTTTCATTTTCTCTTTTCATATTTTCCCATATTTAATTCAAATTGGGCGTACAATAATAACTGAAAAAGTACTGTAAAAGGACTGTAAAAACGATTATAAAATTCGAAAATAAAATGAAAATAAAATTTCGTGACAGCACGTTTTGCACAAAAAAGCACAATGACATTGCCAGTGGTGGACAGATGGAGCTAGGGACGTACCACAGAGAATGAAGAACGCGCTTATCTTTAAACATTGTGACGGCAAGTAGCACAGAGCACGTACTACATAGTACAAAATATGAGGACGAGATTACGGAACATAATCAAGCAATAATCTCCTAAACATAATTGTATTGGTGTAAAAAAAAACACATGCAATTATTTCTTTTCCAGGTTTGCATGCAATAGTTGCGTTCAACTTTACAATTTCAAACTGCGTGTAAACAGTTGCATACAATTCTTGAATGCAATTTATTGCGTTTTAATTTTTGCATTCAATTGTTGCTCTTGATTGTATCTTACATACAAGAAAATGGTAATGATACCATTTTCTTGTATATTGTACCATTTTCTTGTATTTACATGAGTAAATGAGCCATAATAGATGTAAACCCACGCCATAACAGCTTTCTAGTATTAAGGATATCTGAGCAAGGCCGCGAACATATCAAACAAATAAGGTTTCCGTTTTGACTACGGAACCATAAAAATATATACACACAAATATAGAACCTTATCCGTTATTGAAGTTGGTTGAAAAATAATGATAAGAAAAGTAAGTGATAAGTGAGTCACCAATAATATACTCACGATAAACAATAATGTAATAACATTTTATTATTGTGATACATAAAGTTATTATATACGTAGATAAAATATGTATTAGCTATTCATCACATTCCTATAACGAACTCTAGCAAACTTAAAAGTTCGACTAGTAATCTCACGTGACCTTTATGTGAAAACTTCAAGGGTTAAAATCCAGTGCACAAGCGTAGATACGAGCGAGAGGTACGTATAGTATATTCCTCGATAGAAATTCGTCTTGCAGGGTTGTTAGGCTTGCTAGATGGTGAGATTGACTCACCCAACATTTATAATGAGCTCCGATGAATAGCTTCTAGTATAAATCAAACCAAAATAAATAAATAACGCTTCACACTCATAGCCTCCACACTACTATTCCCTGTATCGTGGGTGCCATGGATAACGCACAAGACAAGGACATTCACATCCAGACCGAAAACAGAAATTCAAACTCATCATTCAAATTTCCGCCTCGCTGGGAATCGAACCCAAGACCCTTGGCGTGGCGATCCGGCATGGTAACCATTGCGCCACACGCGTCGTCATGCAAAGCAACAACCCATTATTTTTGTCCCACTGCTGGGCTCGGGGTCTCCTCTCACAATGTGAGGGGTACAGGCCATAGTCTACCACGCTGGCCAAGTGCGGATTGGTAGACTTCACACACATTTGAGAACTTTATGGAGATTTCTCCGGTGTGCAGGTTTCCTCACACAGTGTTTTCCTTCACCGAAGCAAGTGATAATTGACTTGTAATACGCACATAATATTTGAAAATTAGAGGTGCGTGTCAGGATTTGAAGTAGGGCCCCTGCGTTCGGGAAACCAACGTTCTAATCGCTAAGCTATCACTGCTGTGCTGCTGCTACAAGGTTCTAGTGTGATAATTTGTAATTTTCGCATATTTTAAGATACATTCATTCAGTTGTGTTGAAGGGAATGATGTGTTGCATTAAGTAAAATACTTGGGTAGAAAAGTAAGTTAATTCCTTTTTTAACTCAATTATTTCATTAGAATTATGTCATTTTGTTTTTGCAGTTTCATTTTAAATATAATGCTGGCGAACTTAACCAGCTTAACACTAGCATTTTGTTTATTATCATCAATTTAAAATCCCGATAAGCTTCTCAGATATTGTACATACCGCATAGTTTTCCGGAATCTGACCTGGCAACCCTGTGGGAAGCCCGTTTCGCCTTTAACGTTTGCCTCAATAATGTGGTTGTTATACGAGAGCCTTTATTGCTTTTATTCCGGTTCATGTCTTGAGCTATCTGTGTGCATAGCTTGGTAGATGGAATGTGGAGGAGGAATGTAATGTGATTGCATATCGCATGGGAGAAGTTTGTTCCAACATGCATTTTAAAATAAGGTCGAGAAGGTTCGTCCCAGCCTCATCACGTAATGTTTTAGAATTAGATTTCTGGTACCTTTCCTACTAATACATTAAATAAAAATGTATTCAAATTGATTTTATTCACTTAATCACAGAGATGATGACGTAATTTTTTGCTTCCACAAACTGTTGTGTCATGACCAAAATGATTTATAACGGAGGATAAGAAACATCAAAAGAACTCCGAACAAAAGTATTATTTAAAAATACTACACAATTGATTACATTACAATTTATTATCATAATAAGAACTCCTATAAGACTCGGTCTTTCTAGCTATATTAAAAATCACTGCATTATTAAATCAACAATTTTACCTACAAATAATTATAATGTAGATAGATATAACAACAAAATATTATTATGTATTTTGCAAGAATTTTAACCAACTTTATTAGTAAAGATTTCATCAAAAGCAGATAAGTGGTATTTTTGATATGGACTAAAACGTGTTTTCACCTTATATTGATAGGATCTAGGTGTTCTAATATACAACTGCATCTATCAGTGTCTTTCTCGTGTTAAAATTTAAAGTAGCGTTCCGTATAATTATTTATTAGGATTTGTTCATGAACATAATAGAATCCGAAAGCATTCGCTCTGTAGGCAGTCACTAATAGCAAAGTCACTAAGTTAAGGTATTATTTTTAATTATTATTAATATAAAATTCATAGTTTTGCGATGTAATCACACTAACTTCCAACTCATGCCTTTTGATACGCCATTTGCAACCGACCAATCAGCCCATAGAACTTCGGTGAGAAGTTTCTTAATCCAACATTAGTAGATTAACGGTGTTCTCAAACTTCGCTTTTGATTAAAACCACAAGATAGCGTGACGTGAATTACGGGTGTACTAATTATTTTCTTGCCAAACATAATGCAGGGCATAGCAGGACGGATCGGAACCAAAATTCATTATTGTGATTTCTAAGATAATCCTGATAAATAACACTATCATTCATAACTTGTTACAGTGCGAAATATAATGGAAATGTAAATTATTGGATAGAAAACCTATATAGGCTTTGAATCTTTGACATACTCGTATGCACTCTCATCTCAAACTCAAATCATTTAGGTACTTAATAGTAGGTATTATTCAACAATACACTCTTAATCGTCAAATCTTTTCAATCTACTACCGTTTCGGACAGGTAAGGCACCTTTCCGGATTAAGAAGAATAAAAGCGGCGAAAGAAATTCCTTTGCTCATCTTTAAAAAACAAAATTTAAGACTAAATACAAACATTTCATAATGAGCTAGAGCGGAACCAACTGCGGATGTCTTTTTCCAAACGTCCTTGTCATTGAAATATGAGGAATATACACCCTTAGTTCTCAAAGTGGTCCAAGACCCCTGGGGGTCTACCCCAGGGGTCAATGGGAGACTCGACGGGGGTCTACGTTAGCGTGACAAAAAATGGGGAAATGAGTGAGACTTGTTCTCACTTGTGTTGTTGTTGTTGTTGTTGATTGGTTTCTTGTTATGTGAGTAGATGCAAAAAATAAAGTTGGATGGTATAATTTTTTTGATTGGCTGACTTTACTTTCTTGATATCTAATCACAGCACAATTAAGTAATAAATTAACCAATCAATTCTCATTTTTATTTTCGAAAACTATCAATTCGTGGTTGGAACTCGGCTGCAGTGCAAACATCCGTAGTTAGATCTAATCTTTACATTTCTTTCGAGTTTCTGGGAAACTCTGCTCTACAGTGTAGTAGCCCTTTTCTATTATAAGCCGTGTTTTGACATGTTTCTTAAACAACTCTATGGGTTGTGGGTAAATCAAGAATCGGTTTTGGCACTATGTTATAAAAGCGTACATCGAGCCCCACAAAAGAACGCTGCACCTTACGTAGTCGTTATAAAGGCATGATTCCACCAGTGTGCTGAACTGTGCGGCACTGTAATGCACAGTGTACGACACAAATGTTCACGCTGGTCGATTCACTTGGGCATACAGTAACAAATTGTGCGCGAACATTTAACAATTGTTCGCGCACATGTGTATACTTTTGTGCGCGCACACATGTATGCAGTGGAGTCGTGTCGACGCGTACACGCTTGTTGTTCGCGAACTCAGTTTTGCTTCCGCTACCGGAGCGAAAACATGTATTTGTACGCGCACATTGTTTAAATAAATTAACAGCTATGGACGTTTTCCCGCCCGTCCATATTAACATCTGAGGACAGAAAACTCTTTTCAGTGAACATGTTCGTGCACAAGTGTGCCACACTGTGCGTTTACAAAAGTTACGCACAGCCTTGCCGGTGGAGACAGCAGCTAAACGCGATACTAGCTTAAAGTGCAATGCTGGAGTTTTGCACAAAATGTTTGTAAACAAATGTGCTGCACACTATTTTGGTGGAATCGTACCCTAAGGGTACGAAACAAACACAAACATCTTCACTGAGAAGAGTTTTCTGTCTTCAGATGTTAAATATGGACGGGCAGGAAAACGTAGTGCTTTGTGCTGCAGCTTGTGTTTTATTATTTAGTTTGCTTAAAATGAAACGAAGAATAAAAGCAAGACTGAGTTCGTGAACAACAAGCGTGTACGCGTTGCGTCGAGTCCACTGCGTACATGTGTGCGCGCACAAAAGTATACAGATGTGCGTGACAATTTTAAATGTTCGCGCACAATTTGTTACTGTATGCCCGAGTGACTCGACCAGCGTGAACATCTGTGTCGTACACTGTGCATTACAGTGCCGCACAGTTCAACACACTGGTGGAATCATGCCTTTAGGATAACCAAATGGTGCATAATGGTTTGGCGGTTGTTTACATCGATTTTCTGTTTGTATAAACCTAAATTATTCCGGATGAAAACAAGACTCCTATATATGTATTGAGAAGCTAAAGTTAGTACAGCTAAATCTTCGAATTTGTCACGCAGTGAAACACGAGATTTTAATTTATAAATTGATCTAATAACTCTCTTCTGTAACACAAAGAAGTATTAGAAAATAGAATCTATATTTGTGACGTCATATTATCTGACCCAATGTGTAAGTACTAGCTTTTGATTATGGAAAACTATATCTAGTGTACCCTGAAGCGGGTTTAATACGTCATAGGTTATATACTTGGGAGAGATATAAAAATATAGTAGTCATAAAAGCAGATTAGGAGTTGTAATTCCCTGGATGTCGCTGTCTTGCTCAGCGTTTCCAACACTAACAATCTCGTATTCAGCAGGACATAAACTAAACTTTCCGTGGTTTTGTATTAATCTATACTATATTAATATTATAAATTATGAATGTATGTTTGTTTGTCACTGCTTCATAGTCGATAAATCGTGACAAAATAAAAAACGTGAACTATTCTTTTGCAACAGCAGTCATCCATCCAATCACCGAATACCCGGAGTGGAGTTACATAACTCATTCCATCACCGATGACAAAAGCTGGCTAGCCTCCTAGGATCGCTTTTAAAAAACTGTAAATAATATTTCACTTATTTGAAAAGGCGCACGACGTGGCAGCGCTCCTATCATTTATTATTTTCAATGGCCTGTGTTTTAACAATATGGCTGAGTTGCTTAGGTAGCGTGACGTCACGAAGCGTCCGTCCGTCGTAACTCGTAATACATTACAATTTATGACGTTTGGTGACGTTGATCCATTGATCCCTTGCTACTGTAGTGTATTTGCTATGCAAATGATGAAATATACGTTATGCAAATTACGTAGTGACCTGATTGAACTAGTTCATCGTAATGGTTGCATGATAATTGTTTTGGCTGTAGAGGTTAAGCTGGTATTTTACGTATACATTCTCAGGTTGTAGGTGTGCGTGATCTCATTTATGCCTATAATACAAGCATCATACAATCTTGGTCCTAAGCCCTACAATAATATTTATCCCACACCAAACTTAGGTAGATTCGTATCTACCTATCTTTTCTTTTGGACTGTTATTTTAATTATGTTCTAAGATTTTCCCACGTTTATAAACTAAAGCCAAGTAAGATTGGTTTATTAGTCAAAACTATTTGTGTCGTAATATCTACCAACTATTCGAAAAGTGATAAAAGTTGCTTGAAAGTTTTTCAATCTCATCTTTAACTAAAGTTCCATTTATTGAATACTGTCCTCTTTTAAGGGTTTCGTGTAGAAAATAACCTTATAAATACGCGTGTATTGTTCTCTCTATTATAACTTTAATCGTTTGAACTATTAGTGGCTGAAATTTTCACCAATATTAAAAATTATATAAAAAATTATAAATTATAATATATATAAGGCTCCATTTGCAAGAATCCGTGAACGAGAACATAATTGAAACTTTATTTTAAATGAACCCATTTTTTGTGCTTATTCTGTAAAATAATAAACGAAACAAAGGTGAAATTGTGTAATGTAGAAATACGAATTATAAAGAATCAGGTAGATACTTGATCTGAAATGATTTTTTTAAATCCTGAAACTAAATGGTGCTGTACACATTTTAGACTTACTCAAGTGACAAGTGTAGATTAACACAGAAAAATATACAAAAACTGTATCTGAAAAAATTTACATTTCAATTTTGAAATTTTAACATACCAAAGCATTGTGAGCAATGAACTGATATACTAACGTATTGTGAGTACAAAGTAAATGAAGCAGGCAGCCTACATTTAACGACGGGTTCTTCAGAAATATTGGCATTAAAACAACAAGAAATATATGACCCGGCAGTATGTAGCGATGCATAGAGTCCTTGTGATTTTTTTGTTAAATATTGTATAAAAACCACGTGCATCTATCTATTGAATACAAAGAGAAAAACTGAAAAAAATACATTGCACGGCGAAATAAAAGGAATCAAAATTTTTGACGTGATAACGTTTATAAAGACGATGAGCCTGAAAGACATTCACGAAAACCGAGTAACGGCCGCTCACGTCACGGAAGCGCGCGCAGCATTAGAGAGAGAGGCACGCTAGACCGGCCGTCTCTCTCCCACTCAAGCGTAATCGGTCCGCTTGGAAGGCATTCTCGAAAACGTGGTAACGAGCCTGCTCACGTCACGAGCCACAACGCGCGCAAAGTATCGAGAAAGAGATACGCTGAATAATAATAAAACGAAATATATATCTGTAATTTAATATGTAAAATTGTAATTTTCATTCTATTTCCCGTTCCTAATGTGCGAATTGACAATATTTATATCATAAATTATTCTTCTACGAAATAGACGTTATTACGTAAAACCATTGTCCGTAAACCGACTTTACAGACAACCAATTTTTTTTAATAAAAAATACCGCCTTCAAAATAAAAAACAAAATTATTAAAAAACTATGAATTTCAATCAAAAACTTAACTTTCTACTTATTACTATTAACTTTCTACTTAAAGTGCTATCTAATGAAATGTTTTAAGTCCGTGCCATGCCCGATGAACAGTAATTAGAGATATAAAAATAATATATCAAAATGTATTTTGAAATAAAAAATACGAATGTTATATTTTATCTCTAGCTACCAAGATAATGAAAAATTTTTGGGTTTGGATTACTCTATTAATACTAAGCTAGATGACATTTGACTTACAGGTCCTGGATGGCTATTATTTCTAGTATTATGCAGCAGGATACATTGTGAGCAAGATAGGCTGATTTAGACTCTAGGACCCAACGAGTCCTATCGAACTATCCCTAACAATAGTTGTGAACGTCAGCTCGCTTACAGTAGCCATTGTTACGAAATAAGATACTTACCAGTAAGTTTCTTACGCCCCAAATCAGAGTCACTAACGGTTACTTAAATCGCTCCTTAGTACAGAATTTGTATGGTTATTATTTACTAAGGAACGATTAAAGTAACCATTAGTGACTCTGAGTTGGGGCGTTAGTTCTTTAACTCTCAATTGGGTAACAATAGCATTGTTTGCTTAACTTCAGTAGCTTTTGTAGTTTACATCAAAATTCTAGAAATTAATAAAGAAAAGTACCTATTCACAACACGCATGAAGGTGACGTAGATAAAAAGGATTCATTTTGTGCGAGACGTAACATTTTCTGTGTTGTGCCCACAATCAACGCCACATCAAAGCTATTAACTAATGGAAACATGGGCAACAGTATGTATGTAGACATACATATACGTATATAGTACGTACAATCGCACTTATTGTGGATAAAAAGTACCTGACAACTCCTTAGTGTTTTCTGTAAATTGTTATTCTTTGCCGCTCTAATAGATATTACGATGTCAAAGTCACTTGGTTCTAAGAACAACAGCTTATCTTTTTGTATATTATTATATTTGTCTATTAATTGGGCTTTGAATATTTTATCACAATTACAAAAAAATGTATAATTGGTTAATTATATTATTTCTACTTACCACCACTTCATAATCTATCCTCACTTGAGCAGTGTGATGGATTCCTCTAGGCCTCCTCGAGAGTGTAAGCTTCAACCCCACCTGACTGGGAAATCGGTCCAGTAGTTTTTGAGTTTATTCCATTACCTCACAGATTTGAAAAAAGAACCAGACGTCACCTTGTCTTATCGAGTGACGCCGCCCGCTTACCATGTGTGCGTAATTTTTAGTGCGGTCCTACCAATCCGGCGCGGTAATAGCGGCCGATTGATAACAGCATGGTGTCAATGTGTGCGTGTGATACTTGTACGAATAGAGGAGTTGGTATTATGTACTATGGGTGCTTACCTAAATTTGTTACTAACAATCCGTCTGGTTCTTTTTTTTAGTCTGTGCATTACATCTATTAAATTAGCTTAGAAAATAAAACTGTCAGGGGTGTTTTAAAATTTAAGGACTATACCTAGTTATTACCCTGATGCCCCTGATGAGAATCCGGAACCCTCATTAGGTCACCACCAACTGGACTATAAACGCTGTCGTTTTTATATATTGAGATTTTATATTCTGATGAATAATGATATAGTTTATGCAACATCATCACTTGAAGCTTTGCTGCTGTGAATAGATATTTTTCTTAGGAAAAAGCTCAATCATTTATCTTTCTTTGTGGTTTTCAACAATACGTTTTAAAGATGAATTGTCCATTTACAAATGATACTATAGGGAAGATTTAAAGGGCTAACAATTTTTGTCATCCTAAAAACATGAACGCCACCAGTTCGCACTTAAATAAACTTTTATTGTGGTATTAATCGGAAAACCCCTTTTTTATTGACTTTTATTTCATATACAATGCCAATGCGTAAGAAAGTGCTTACGCAAACTCATGTGAATGCTAAAAGTAAAAAAGTAGTACGTCAAAATGAATTAGAAGAGAAGAACAAAGAGAAGGCCGGCTTAGGAAAACTCGCAATCGAGTAAAAAAATGGGAGAGACTGCTAGTAAGTAAATAAATAGATAACGCTACACACTCATAACCCCACACTAGTATTCCCTGAGTCATGGGGGTGCTATGGACAACACACAAAGACAAGGGCAAAGGAGAAACACTTGGGTGAAACTACATTCTTTGTCGTAGTTACTGTACTATTATGTCTTCTGTGCTACAGTACGGCCGACGTAACTTGGCGCGTATGAACATAGGCTTTGCGAATTTTAGCGCATGTAAGACAGAGATAGCGACACGAACATGCTAACTTGTGACTGCGACATAATATTCCGCATGCCGAGTATCGCCAAGGGGAAGGGGGGGCAGAGAGGGGCAGCTGCCCCCCCTCCCGTCCTAGAGATTCTATTATTGTAAAATAGTTGTCAAATGTAAAGCAAACAAATCAAAAAAATAAGCTTTGTTGACCATTATAATATTAAAATTTGATAATTACAAAAAATACATTGTACACTTATTCAAATTCAAACTCCCAAATCATTTTTGGAACGAAGTTCCTTATCGCGCGTTGTGAAAGGGGGCTAGACGGAAAAAATTCTTACGACACTTTTTGTTTCTTACGACAAGTTGTCACGACACTTTTTGTTTCTTACGAAAAGTTGTCACGACACTTTTTTTGTTTCTTACGAAAAGTTGTCACGACACTTTTTTTTGTTTCTTACGAAAAGTTGTCACGACACTTTTTGTTTCTTACGAAAAGTTGTCATGACACTTTTTGCTATTTTACTTATGTTAGGGCTCTTTGGCCCTAACATAAGTAAAATAGGAAATATCGAAAGGAACTTCGTTCCATCCGGGTGTCCCTTGACACCTCTCAAGTTTTTATTCTATTTTTCAAATAAATGTAATAGCTTATTATATTTATAAGTTTTATTTATTGTACAGTCAAGAGCTTGTGTAGAGAGCTTTACACGTTGGACACTGTACCGTTGTTATTACAATCGCCGTAAATGCCGTAAAATCGCTCGACAAGTGAAAAGCTTCATGTGCTCTCGACTTTACCTACAGTTCATACTTTTCTCATTCTTCATATCAACTTGCCCCCCCCCCCCTGGGCTATCGGCTGGCGACGCCCTTGCTGTGCAGCCTTCTGTGCGAAGTTCAGATGCGCCAAGATACAGCGGCCGTACTATACTGCTAAGTTTTTCATTTTAGGTATAACAAAAATTATCACTTGATCTTAGCAATTCTGCTAAATTCTATCAGTGTCTGTTAAATTACATTTCGATTAAACAAATTATAAAAAAGTAGGTTCATACTAACATTTTAAGGTAAGGCATTATACATACAAAGTTGGACAATTAACCTCCTCCCTTTTTGAAGTCGAAGTATCCGTTATAATCTCGTGACACTAAATTATGGTATTTGCTTCGACACACTAGCCCTTTCATTGTGTCCCTAAATATGTATATTGGGGACATAATGTTTTCCGTGCGAAATCCAAAACCTATACTAGAAAGCTTGTGTGATAAGGAGGGCTTAACAGGGTAAAGTAAATGTAGAGTACGGCCCTAAAGATCTTATTTTCTAGTTCGATTCTGAGTCGAACCTTTGAACCTCAAAAACAATTACGAGTATAGTTTTTTTATCTTGCATGAATTTTCCACAAGCATGAATGATTTTGTCACATAAATAAATTCTTATATCAAAGTAGAAGATAAGTTCTTGCTGAGTTTATGAACTACTTTACTGTACTTTAGGATTTCAGAATTAAATGTTATTTTTTATTAATAGGAAGTTCAGTTTGAAGCTGCACTGTTTTAGAAATAAATCTCATACTCTTAATGTGATTATTTTCCTACACGAGACACTTACATGATGATACTATATGGCAGTCTAAGCCTAGATTAGAACCCTTTTTACAACTTAAGCACTTTGATATGCGCAAACAAGTTTGTCACTTTCTTTTTTAGTTATACCGGATTTGAAATATACATACTTGGCAAAATGGTAGATTCCTGTTACATTGACTATGAAGAATTTATATTTTTAACTATAATAACTTTTGCCCGCGTTTTCGCCCGTGTTAGAGTGGATCCGAAATCAAATTTTTAATTAATTTAGATTTATAGGACCACATAAAAATATGTAGAATTATGGATTAGGATACATAATATTAGATATTAGATGATGTCCGAGTCTTCTCGAGCGTTGATATCGATTTTTTACAAATCCCGCGGAAACCCTTAACTTTTCCGGTATTAAAAGTAGCCTATGTGTTAATCCAGGGTATATGCTATCTCCATTCAAATTTCAGCCAAATCGGTTACGTAGTTGTGGCGTAATTGAGGACCAAATATCCAAACATCCAAACATTCAAATATCCAAACATTTTCACAAACTCTCACATTTATAATATTAATAGGATGTTGTGGTACTTAACAATATCACTACTGAACTATGTCTTGTCTATAGGTCTAGTGCGTACCTACACGCTGCTGAGCGAATTTGTAAAGTGTATGGTGAAAACAAGTGCCAGAAGTTTTCATGCTGCCGGTAGGCTTCCCACATGGCTTAGCGACTGTTATCTTACGATAACAACTGGAACCGAAGGCTTTAAGTGCCCTCAGAAACAGGGTAGGGCTCAAAAAATTTTTGTCACTAGCTTAAATCAGTTGATAACTTAGAGTCGTAGCAATCCGATGACATGACCGGTTCAGTTAACACACTCGTTTTAAGATTCCCTGTATTCTTCATCACACAGTTGGACATTAGTTTATACAAATAAGACCTGACAGCATCTATTCTCTTTGTTTTTTGTTAATAATCAAACTAGACGTCAGGGGCATAGTTTTTTTTAATTATCCTACATGCATTAGTCTCCTTCGGCAGGACCGAATACCTTGAATACAATTATATTATAAAATCTCTCATTACTAAATACGATTGTACAATAATCATAATATAATGTGGCATTGAATTGTTTATTGTTGTATATAATTAATTGTTGTATATAAATGTAGTAATTATTGTATTATAGCAAGTAACTAGTTTAATTATACACGGGCATAGTAACATCCAACTGAACTACAAAGCCTTTAAGAATTAAAAAAAGATATGAAGTGCGAATCAATATTGCGTCACATTAACGATGTTAATGCAGACCAGTTAAGTATATAAATGGAAGAAATATTATGTCTAAAAAAGTACCAGCAGAACGTGTCGTTGACGTTCATCGTGACTTGATATATGTCACAAAAAACTGGCCCAAGTATTTTCTATTCGACCCTCCCTAGACAATATCTGCACGTTTCGCACTATCTATAGGAAAATCATTTTCATGCGATTTTTGTTTTTGTCAAGTGTAAGTGGCTTTGTTTGTAAGTGGCTATCATCACTCATCGACATCTGTGACATCAAAGGAATCACTTATGCGTTGCCAGCAACAAAAGAGAGCAGAAAAAGAAGAACAATAAAATTTAGCCATAGACTTACTGTGGTGTTTTTAATAATTCGTACTCACAATTTAATTATATGTAATACTTCAACAATAGTTCTTTTAACGTTTCAAAACATATTTTGTCATATTTTGTAAAAACATATGTATCTATAGGTTAGTTGTTTCTATAGTTCCAGTTACCGTTTTTAAATAATAACACCCAAGACCCAAGTACAAATATTTATCTGTAACATATTTATGTTATAGCAGAGATTTCTCTGCTCCGGCCGGGAATCGAACCCCGGACCATTCGCTTCGCAGGCAGGGTCGCTACTAACTAGGCTACAGGGTCATACATATATATGAGTTTCATTCAATATTAGACCAGGGTCGATAATTTTTGAAACTAAATATAAATAGTAGGATGAAACCCATTGGAAAACGAATGGAATATAACAAAAATGAAAGAAAAAGTAAATTACTTATTTTTTCAGTTTTTACTGTTTTCAAAGGCTTCAGGCATTGGTGTTTCCGAAATTGGACGCATGTCATCGACGGCATGTAAGTGACATGGTGGCGCTGGTATCGGATCCAGTATTGTGCCAAGTGCTCATTCCACGACCTCAAATTCCGTTTAATTAAAACTTTTGATCGCATAAACACACACGCAATGAGGCTCGCTTTGTTGTTTCTCTTTCGTCGATGTGTTAATTAGTGTCAGATTGTGAGATACGGCTGTCTATAATGAGCCTTTATTGAAGATTGCTGCTTTTACAATGTTATAAAAAATATAATGATAAGAAAATATTACAATTAATTAAGGCAGCTATTGCCTGGAGGTGATCAATTAGGTACGCCAGTTCGAATGCCTCGCATATAATGTAATGAATAGCGATTTAGAAACTGATCACTTGCAATGGTAAACGCGAGCTTCACATATGAGGACTCATTATGAGTTTCTTATGAGGTTCATTATGAGTTCATTATGAGGTTCTTACAATATTATAATAGTATTGTTATGAGGATGATGAAAATCATCTCTCTACTAAGTGTATGTGGTCCACTGAGCACATATGATACCCCCTGACACACTGTGTCAGCTGGGTATCACGAGCTTTCCTTGCGCTCGAGAATGGGGTTCTTTACATTCCAAATTATTATGTCACATCGGAGCCAAGCCAATCTACCAGGTTTATCTTTTTTGAGATCACTGAGTTTCGATAGCTCAGTTTTATCCCAGACGAAGGTACTCAACGAATGAGGACACGAATACCGGTTTTCAAAATTTAGTTTTATAAGATATTTTTAGAATATAAATAATTTCATATTATTAGACTGTAGATTTAATAAAGAATGAGGTGTAGGTAAAACAAAAATATTTTCGGATTGGTCACAAGTACAAGTTTCGTACCAGCAAAGGAAAAGTTTTATAAAAGAGTTGAATTAAAATGTCATTCCTTCATAGCTGTGAACTAGGTTTGTCTTCTCTCTCTTTTAAAACTCGTTAATGAGTTTCATTGTAAGACCAGAAGAAATAAACATCTTGAAGTTTCTCAATTTAAAACGAATTGATGTCAATAAAGGAACACGTACTTTACCAGTCGTAAAAACAATTTAAATATAGTTATTATCTAATAATGATAGTTACTAAAACTTTATCATTAAGTAATACCAGGTGTTTTTATCGTGAAAACAAAAGACATTGCAATTTTTTACAATTAGCGTTCCTTTTGAATACAATTTGTTAGTTATTGTATGTGGATAAGGTAAAACCACTACGATAAATGCATATTATGCTTTTTAGTAACTGTATTGTGCACTTTTTTTGTCGGGTACGAAAGATAAACACATAAGTGACGCTTTTAAATGAGACATCTCATCTTTGTCCTTACGAGTAAGTTACAATAAATACGCGACCGACCTCAAAATCTTGTTACTTAACAAAATTGCTCAGGGTATTATAAAATTACACAAACGCTTTGGAGGAAACGTTAAACTGACATAAGATTGGTATCATTTAATAGTAGTCATTAAGCCATACATAATGTCTTCACACTACATAAGCAGGCGCTATAGTGGCGTGAAATAAGCACTAAAGTTATCATATAAGCATTGCATAGTACATCTGTTAAATTTTATTGGTGGAAAAGAAAAACGATATATCATACACGGTAAAAACATTCAAGCGAAAGGATCTTACTTATCATTGAACTTTTCTCGTAAAAGTGTGTAGCATAAGCGAGTGAAATATTTTTTGTGTGAAAGGCAATTTCGTTCCGTTATCCTCAGGGACATACCAAAGTTGACCTCGGGTGAGTTTTGCCGAAAAGTAGTCGAGTATTCACCCTATAGTGTTGTAAATTGACAATTATATCACACATCAGGGAGCGCCCGTAGCACACAATTGTCCAACTACAATAGAAATTTAAATGAACCTGTTTTGTTTTCTCCCATGCTGTAAAAATAGAACATTTTTGGCTAGCTCGACGCAGTTTCAACGCACCAACCCGTTCAGATACCATACAATTTATTATGGCCCGATTCCTCTCAAGTTGGGTTTTGCTCGAATATCAAAGGACGGATACGACTGGGTTTCGGTCTTATAGCATCCACACCTAGATAGAGGTTGATACGATGTGTCAAATGAGACGGGTAAAGAGATGCGTGATCGTATCGCTCAAGCAATACGTACGTGTATCCAAAACGTCACCAAGCCCATAAAAATGCTTTTGCAATATTGCAATCCCTTTTCATTCTTATAATAAGGTGGCTGAATGTTTGTAACATATAAAATATGTTATATGTTAATTATTATATTATTCATAGCTATTTATGTTTAGTTTCTAGTTTCATAATTGTCGATGTTTCAATATTTCGTTTTTATAATACATAGATGATATTTCATAATTGAATTATAATTTCAATAGGTTTTTTAAAGAAATATGTATAAAAGTGTGTGTTTTAAAAGTAAAAGTTTTAAAACTTGAAAAGGAAATTAAAAATATTCGAAATTTATTATAACTTGGTTGCATTTGGTCACCTGAGATTCATCCGCAAATTTATGAAATGTGTCTTTTGTGAGTCTTTTATGAGTAGGGCCCTCATATGTAAGAATAAATTTGACCCATCATAGGAACAGAAAAATAAAACGGAAAGACAACAATATTATTATTGTTTCTTGTTGTTTTTTTAAAGTTTTTGACAAATGAATTACAATTAGGGCTTTTGTCAACATGCCAGAAACCGCAGCTATAAATTTACAATAACATAATGTGTTAATTGTTTCAGTTACCTCTATAAAAGCACCTTAATTGTTGCCAACAATGCAGCTGAATTGTGGTTTTGTTTGGAGATAAATTTAATAAACAAGTCAATAAAATTGATTTAATCAATTACTACAAATTATAATAAGGATCTGGCTATTTTTATCTTTGTCTTGGATCCAACTCAATCTACGGCTGAGCTTGCTGCAGGTTTTGGAATTAGTGTCAAATCAACATTGAAGCATTTGCGTCAAATAGGAAACATAAGAAAGCTTGATAAGTGGGTGCCACACGAACTAAGCGACCAACAGCTAGATTTGCGCGTCGACGCCTGAATAGCACTATTGAGTCGGCATAGAAAAGTGTATCTTGTACGACAACCGTAAGCGTTCGCTTAAGTGGGTGGACCCGGGTACAGCACCTAATCAGTGCATTAAAAAAATTACTCATAGGAAGATGATGGTGACTGTTACACCAGACGTATCAGTGCCGGATTTGTACATCACAGCTTCTTACCAAATGGCACCACAGTGACGTCAGATGTCTATAGCCAAGAATTGTAAACAATGATGGAAAAGCTCGCAATTCAATAACTAAGGTTGGTCAATCGCTCGTCACCCATCGTACTCACCGGAACTTTCCCAACAGAGTTCTACTTTTTTCAAAATTTAGACAATATTTTAAAGGGAAAAAGTTCAACACCCGAGAGGCAGTACAAAACGCTTTTGCTGACTTCATTGCCTCCTGTCCGGCAGACTTCAACAGTAAATAAACTGCTATCAAAATTGCAAAATTGTATAGATAATTTGGGCCACTACTTTAATTAGCTGAAATAAAAAAAATACCAATTTTTTTTAATTTAAAAGGAGAATGCCCATTTAGTATGGAGAAATGTACTGACCTTAACATTTTTGTGTCTTGATAAAAATATCTTTATTTGATTATGTTATCTTAATAAATTATACATACTAACTTTAGTCAATGATAATATTAGGAAATAAGAGATTTTAAACAAAACTAATTTGTATTAGGTTATAGTAAACTCACAGTAATATGGACTCTATGCGGGCGTATTAAAGTCGATTGCGTATGTAATGTCGATCTTTTAAGTTTCAAATTCATTTGACAGTCCCCAAACACCATGAAGTTTGTAATGTATTATAATCACAGAACACTATTACTCCTGGCTGATTATAATAATTTTCTATAAAAAAAAAATCATTTGACAGTCCCCTTACGTCATCTAGTTTGTTGTCATGGATATTATACTATGACAGCTGTTGTATTATAATTATAATCGAATCAATGCTACCTATTGGCCCGAAGGATCTTAAAAGATTCCTGATTGGCCCTTATCCAAACATAAATGGTCCAATGATTTTCTTTTGTAAAACGGAAGTAAAGTTACTTATTAATTTCAGAAAATTATTCCCAATAAGGATTTTTTAGGAAATAGGGTAAAATACTTGAAATATTTTAATTAAATTTTTTGCCCAAAAATCATTGTGACACAATTATTTTTTTAAGAGTACTGGCTATGGGCATTCTCCTTTTCATACAAATCTGCAATTTCATAGGTCAATACCTAATAAAACAATATACAATTACAAAATTGCCATTTTTGAATTATCTTCATGCACATAGGGACCGTCGATATGCATACACACAGTATAAATTACAAAAAGTCATCAACCAAAAAAAAAAAATAAGCAGGTACCAATTTATTCTTAGAAGCCTGAATGAACTTGCCTCATCGTCTAAATTTTCCGCTCTTCACACGGCAAGTACACTATTGTAATTGCAGAAGTCCATTGGAATTACGCGCGTGTGTAGTTGGCGCGGCGAGCGCGGTACGGCCGGCGTCTACGGACCGCGGTGACGAACTGAGAGCTACGGACGCTACGCGCTTTTTGCTACGCCGGAGACTCCTATGATCGCCTGAGGATGAAGGCTTGTACTATCACTTTAATATATTACAGTTATTGTTAATTAATTTAAAAGTAAGTTGAAGTATGTTTTCTATTTTGTCTATTTTTTAATTTTTGTGTACAATAAAGTGTTGCTTTTGAAGATTACGTACACAGAGCCCACTTATCGCCTAAGTTCATGTGATAAAACGCGTGTGAGAATGGATTGACGAGTTCGTCAATACTTAACTGCTAGGTACTGTTACAGGTTACAACCCTATAATGATATAATCATATTGTGCTAGACCATATGGCTATCTTTATTTATGTAACTCTTTTTGATAAATTAACCTTGATTTTTTTCATTCATCACATTTGAAATCATACATCATTTAAAAAAAATTTTTTGTAGACGAACCACTTAATGCTAGATGATCACCTTCGTTTGTGTACAGTAAATTGACTAATGCATGGCTGACCCTGGAGAAGAGACCCTTTTATAGACCCTTTTATTATATGTAGTGTGTGTAGGAAAATTTCTGATAATCGTAAAAAACTAAGAAATCAATATACGAGGTTGTATGTTATTATAATTCAAGCAAAGTTAACCGGCATCATAAACGCGAGTAAACTAGTATAATAATGACTCGAAATGAGAAAATTATTATGGTTTGCTTAATGCTGGCCGTATAAACGTGACGAGAAAACTTTATCATTGCTGGTGAGAGCGCAACTTCTGTCGCATTGAATGAAATTTTCAGGGATATGTAGTTCAGCGAATATGTGTTATATATCATTCATTTTATAGGTAGGTTAAAAGGCTCAATGAATAGCAAACAATATAAAGAGACTCACAACATTATAGAAGCGTTTTTCACTGGTTCCCAAATATTGCCACTTGCACGTAATAACAATAATATTATATAACGACCCATTCATTTTTTAAATAGAAGATCTCAGGAAGGTTATTTTAGTTTAAGCGGTAGTCAGGTGGCTAAAAAAGTTAAATTGATCGCAATCCCAGTGACATTAGAAGATACTTGTATAAGACTTCAACAGTAGTTTCTCTAATCCATCTTACAAACTCAATCTTTTTCCGAGCAATGCGGAGGAAAAACAATACAAAGTAATTGTGAAGTCCGTCGAGGTTTCGTTTTAAGGCGAATGAATAAATGGAATAGTAATACCAACTCAATTACAGATATCTGCAACTTTAAAACTTTTAATTTAAAAGTTTTCTGTAAATAATATAAGAGAAATCTAAGGAAGCCAGAACAGCAAAAACACGCAGCTGTATGCGACATGAAAAATTATCTTGGAAGACATATGATTTTACACTTAAGTTCCGTCGTAGTAACACATTTTTATAATGCTGGTACGTGTTGGTGTTATATTGATAATCTGTAAAAAAATAAAATTGCAGTCTGTACCTATTGGGTTCCGCAGGGCTCAAAAATGACTGCTATGAAAAATAACTTTTTAAATTTAAATAGATTGTTCTCACTGTCACTACTTCTTCTTGATGTCTTCATGTAATTATTATTATTATTTATTTATTTACATGTTTATGTCACCTCTTAAAAAGAAGAAACAAAGGGCAAACTTAATGCCTAATGGCATTGTCCACCAGTCAACCCTGGGTGGATGTGGAAATAGCTGATGGCAGGTGCTAACATGAGATATAGATATACTACATAACAAGAATACATACAAATACACGGACATACATAAATACCAATAATAACATAAATATATAATAAATAATATATAAATATATAATATATAAATATTTAGGGAATACATATACATATATAAGTATAGGGAATTTTTGCACAGTATGCTGAAGAAAAAAGTAACATTAAAAAATAGTAATAAAAAAAAATAGAAGTGACATTAATCAGAAACTGAATGTAACAGATGTTCACGCAAGCGATGCTTAAATGAGAACCTGCTAGGAGTGCTAGGAGCATGTCTCAACTCGGCGGGCAAGGAGTTCCAGAGTAGTATGTGCTACTAAGTCCCTGATAATCTGGCCTTCTTAGTTTACTTTTACCAGAACCCTTCAGTACGTACTTTCGATCAGTATTACAGTACGCTATTGTAGTGAGATAGTATACGAATACATATTAAGTTGTTATTTTTTACTAAACTCATTTGGTCATAACCACGATCACGTGGATTTATTTGTTTTTTTTTTGTACTGACATTAAAAAAGAAAATGCTGTATAATATTTTTATATTTTATAATAGAGTTTAGAAGATAGTACGACCCATGACAATAATCATTGTCCATCGTCACCCATGAACAGCAAACGCCTAAGGAGTCACCAATGTGTTGCCGGAGAAGAAGATAGAAGAAGAGAGAAGAACGAAATAAAGCATTTGCACGCTCGCAGTCGGAATACGATTACTTCAGCGACAGACCAGCCAGGCAGGCTTCACAAATATTATAAATAATAATACCAGTAATAAATTCAGAATAATAAAAGGGTAATAATCTTTTAATTATATATAATGAGGACCACGAGAACTGTAACGTAAACTGCCGACAAACTGGCTTACAGTTTGGCAGAACTTAGTTCTGTTTTTTTTTGTAAGTCTTCATTGGTTAATAAATTTTAAAAAAAAAGTATTATTACTAGCGTATAGAACCGACACCGTGAACACCATGTATGTCCCAATGCATTGGAGCCACGTGGCTTCAATCTTCAATGGATTCATGGTTAAGGTCATGGTGATGGACTCCAGTTTCCGTACTTAACCTCTAAGTCGGGCCATTGTACGTAATTATGTGTGCCGGCTAGGTATCTAGCCAGCCTAGCTCCGTCCAGAAGCGCAGGATCCTCCTGGTGTCCTTCACGGAACGACCTCAGAGTGCCGAGGATTTCAGCCCGTTGGGTAGCTACTCCCACGCATTCCAGGATTACGTGAGGGGCTGTTTCTTCAGCCGACAGGCATGCCCTGCACAGGGGACTGTCGGTCATACCTAGAACATATAAATGTTTGTTAAGTGGGCAGTGTCCAGTGATATTACTTACGATTGTCCGTAGGTCTTTCCTGTCAAGTGACAGTAGCCGTCTGGTCAGTCGTGCATCGGGGCAGGGCACTGATTCCCGAGATTGTCTGCACGTACTGATTTGTGCCCATTGATCTGCATGTTGTTTTAAAGTTCTTTGACGTAGCCAGGACCTTAGCTGGTTAAATGCTAGTGGTAGCATAGGGGCCGGACCTACCGCAAGCTGGTACCTCGAACCTCTCCTGGCCAACTGGTCTGCCATGTCATTTCCTAGGGAGCCACTGTGCCCTTTGATCCATTGCAAGGTAACTTGGTTGTTTAGTCCGATACCTTGCAATGCTTGGTGGCACTCTGGTATGAGCCCAGACGGTATGATTTTGCTGTTCAGGGCTTGTAGTACTGTAACGCTGTCGGAAACGACTCCTTCAATGGATTCGTTCGATTTTGAAAGGAGAACCGGAGTTCAGTTTTGAAAATCGAACCTTCCGGGCGGGACACACATTTTGTTCGAGATGTCTGTTCTATGACATTATACTTCAATGATAATTAAAATACATTGCTGAATAAGAAAATTGATGATAATATAATCTTCACGCAAAGCCGCAAACAGCAGGGGTGGTTTTTGTCGCCTTGCGACACCTTATTCAGCCGGCAAGGGATTGGGTTAAGTATTCTAGGCCACCCCAGAACCACCGAATTCACAAATGAAGTACGGTTTTTGGCATGTTTTGGTTGTTGTGTCCAGAATTAAGCTTTATTAGGTATTATTTTGTTGGTCGGCAACGCGTCGATAGTGAAAGAGATAATTCTGTTATATATGCCCGTCCTTCAACTATTTACATACAAAATATAAATAATCGTTTGGCCATGCTGGTAGAATCTCTGTCTGATTTATTGCAGTTAAGAAACTCTTCATTTCTTTCATTAATAATCAACATATTATTTTTATTTTACGACGCATACGAATAGGAATCAGACAGAGACATGAATATTCATTTTATGTTTGAGGAAAAATTGTTTTGTGTTTAGTCTGCGTTTGTTTATTTTCATTTTTCTTATTTGTAATCTACCAATCAGTACAAAACAGTTTTTTATTGGCTTCGAATTATTTCTTTTTAAAAGTGAACTTATGTTTGTATTAAATTATTATTATACAGTATGTTTTTAAATCGTTAACACCCTCGTAGGAGTATATTGCTACATTATAACCCTACCTTTGTTCTATGACTCTGTACGAAACTTAATAAATTTTGTGTAGTGCTAACTTAGTACGCTTTGCCCGCGGTTTTGCCCGCAATTTCCGGGATAATAATAAGTACCCTATAACTTAATCCAGAGAATCTTCTATGGCTTAATTAATTTCATGAAAATCTGTTCGGCTGCTTTTATACACAGTGACAGTTACCACTTTTTTAAGGAAATAACAGAAAATCGATGGTTGGTAATAAAAAACAATTTTATTGGATTAAGAAAAAACTTAAGAATTCTGAAATACTTGCAAAGTTAAATAATGTATGCTAATTCCAAAATGAAATTTTTCTCTGTGACACCTTTGCATAAAATTCAATTAACATAAAAAATACAATTCCTAAAACTTGCAATTGAACCTACGGACTATACCATGAATTAAAAAATAATGAGCAGAATTTTTCCGTAATAAACTTTTGGAATGAAAGGTCTGAAAAATGTGAATAAATAATATTCTTTTCAAGCAAAGTACCGGGTTCTTTAACCTTTCATTCATGCTTTGATGACTGAATTTCTTGTATGAAATATGTAACACGTCAGATTTTATTTATAACAGCGTTTCATTCAAAGTAAGTGTCGTCGTTAATAACTTATCAATCACACATGGTACGTGCTTTTCAATTCATCAGACTTAATTTGAAGTTGAAATATTATTAATAGGTTAAAATGTTTGATTGATGGTATTAGACATTATGAAATTTTTTTTTAGATTTGTATGCTCACCGACTTTTGTGACTTGAAGATTTTGGACGAATTAAAACTTTTATACCTTCTTATTTGTTTATTTAATGGATGTCTCGATTGATTGATTAAAGTGCATTTTCAATAATCTGTCTATCCATCTCTGGATAGGTTAGAAGTTAAAATAATTTCAAAACTTTTGACAATGACCAGGCGTATACCAAGATAAAGATTATGGATAGAAAGAATATTGAAAACGGCTATAAGTGCGCGCACACAGCCATGCCGATGATTTGAGACCAAAACAATGCAATAAGTAGCTATGTATTCTGTGGCATTAAAGTCAAAAATCATTTATTGTGGATCATAGGTACAATAACAATAATATTTTAGTTCCATGTCATATTTATGTAGATTACTGCGCTTGCTAGCGCAGTTTTTTTATCTTTTTACCTTTATTGTAAACGTCACAGTTGGTGACGGATGAGTAACTGTCTGTGTAAACTGGGTCGCGGCATGGAACGTGGCAGCTGATGCAAATGCTTTCAGTGCCTTGATGTAGCTAAACTGTTCTACAGAGTTCCCTCTTCATTAACACGTAATTCGTTCAGTCACACATTTACCGGTAATGGATATGAAGAAGTTTGCTGACGAAATGAAATAGTTACATTGTACCTTCTCTTCATTTCATTTAAGTGGAAATGAAATGAAAACCGTTATTAACCAAGAGTATTTTTAGGTATGTTTAGTATAAATAAAACTGTCAGGGGCTTTTTTTAATTTAAGATTATTTTAAACGACTTATTTAACATTACATTGGAAAAATGTCCCCTAAACTAGGTAAGTCCGTCTCATAGGGGCAATGCCTTCTCTATCGAAGGTATTATATAATATCATGTTGAAGTGTTCGACAAGATGAAAGGAATAAATTCTTAAAGCGCTGCACTGGGAGCTCATCGTAGAAGTCATCTTAAGACGATACCTCGAAGTGAAATCATAGTTTTGGGGGCGTGGCCCCGTGCGGGATCGAAATGTAACCTCGTAATGTAACATCTTGCATAATATGAAAATTTTGAGGCAGCTTTACTGAACGTGCGCTCAGAAGTGAACAACATAAGCGCCATACAACATATTTATTTCTTAATTAAAAACTACTATGAGGATTTTCACAAAAATATATATGGATTTATATGTTGGTTCAAGAGCCCAGGGCCGCTAGACTTTACTTATTTTGTGACGGACAAAATATACTTAGACAATAGAGTAGTATTAGTGTGCACAGTCAACGTAACATATCAGTTGATACAAAACAATACAATATTCTTTATTGTGCACACTAGAAGTACATAAAATATTACAATTTAAGTATTAAAGACACAATAGGCGGTTTTATCGCTGTAATAGCGATTTCTATCAAACAACCTAAGGGTAGAGGACACAGTCGTTCAAGAAACGCGTAGGTGGCGCGTAGAGGCGCGTACAGTTAACTTAAGCCGTTGGCCAATTCTCAAGAATCAGTTGTCAAAGGTACGAAAGAATTGGACTCACTTTACTTACCGTCTGATGACTGATTCTTAATCAAAATGTAAATGCACTTAACCCAACGCCAATATTTACATATCTGACGCCTTCTGAAAAATTATAATTTTGCATCTTGTATATTCACGCCGGCGAACTTAGCATAAATTGTAAGTAAAATTAGGTCGCTAGGTCAGGCATAAGTAAGCCATAAATTTAGTGTATATTTATTTACGGTGTAAGGTGCTATGCACTTGCATGACTTGTATGCAACCCAACCTTAGAGCTCGTGGTACACAGAGCTAGTCACCTCTCAAGACAGGCCACAACGAAGTCAAGTTGCATCCCTATAAGATCGTTACTGTATCTATAGTCTATACCAATTTAAGTAACGTAATTTCGAAGATAGTAGCTTGTTTTTTCCAGCCTTGCTTATTTAGTGGGTAGCTTTAACTGAAGTAAAATTGTTAACTCTAATGCTTACCTTTTGAACAGTTTCGTCGTTGTATTCTAAGCCGGCAATTAAATAAATAAACGCTAATACACTCATACACCCGCGGTAGGCTTTCCTGTGTCGCGAGTGGCATAGACAACACAATATACATATAACACACCTGCTGCTATCTGTTGCTACCATCTAGGCTACAGACTCGACAATTAAATCCCAGTTGTTATGATGTGCAGTAGTCCAATAGAAGTAAGAAGGTCATCCGCTTACGCCCCAACTCAGTAATGATTACTTTAATCGTTCCTTAGTACAGAATTTTTATGGTGATTCTTTACTATAGGAGCCATCAAAGTAACCGTTAGTTACTCTAAGTTGGGGCGTTAGTGTAAGATATTACTTAATATTGTCGTATGTACTAACCATCTTCATCATCATTATACTCTGTCAGTAGAATTAATTAACCTAGGTGCATGTGCATAAGTGAATAAATTCTATGAATAGTAATCTACTATAAAAACATATTTTATATACTTTATATATAAATTATATTTTATTTAAGATTACTATAAAAACCAAAAACTAGTAAGCGCTTGGCAAAAATGAATAACTATCTTTTGGTGCGGGTACAATTTATAATTATATAATAAAAGCAAAGCAAAGCAACAACCCATAATTGTCCCACTGCTGGGCTCGGGGTCTCCTCTCACAATGTGAGGGGTACAGGCCATAGTCTACCACGCTGGCCAAGTGCGGATTGGTAGACTTCACACACCTTTGAGAACATTATGGAGAACTCTCAGGTGTGCAGGTTTCCTCACGATGTTTTCCTTCACCGAAGCAAGTGATAATTAACTTGTAATACGCACATAATATTTGAAAATTAGAGGTGCGTGCCAGGATTTGAACCCGGGCCCCCGCGTTCGGGAGACCAACGTTCTAACCACTAGGCTATCACTGCTTTATAATTATATATTATAAATTATATAATACAATTTATAATTATAATTAAACGATTATGTTTCTCGAAGCGCTATGGCGGTTACTATTACCTATATAAAAGAATATTTGTCGTTGGTATTATGCTGTTTGCTTTTATGTTATTGTAATACAGTGTTGCCGTTCTAAAAGATAAACCTTGACACACACAGAAATCGACTCTTCTCGCATTAACAATAAAATAAATTTGTCAATTTATAATTTACTTACTATGTCTATAAATTTTATGTCTACTATACATTATATCTTTAGATTTTGTATTTCTATATTTGGGAACTCTGGACGTGTAAATAAAATGATTACTAACCTAAACTTGAAAAGTGCCAACAGTTTTAATATTTCGATGGAATGTTTACCAATCTGCTTAAACTCTTCACATTGTGCTAAGTATACTGTGTCATTTAAATTAATGCAAAGGGAGTCACATAATTTCTATTATCATCTGCCAAAGTTTCATGTCGAAATCATTTTCTAAGTATTCGGCAACAAAGGAAAACGTAAAGAAAAGTTGCTTCGGCTTCCCATTGTCTGGTTTTTGTTAGCGAACCATTCACCCGGCCGACATACATAATGCATCAATTAGATTATACGCTCGTTGGGTGGAGCTGACATAAAACATAATCCGGATTTTATCTCAATTTCATGGATAGTCACAATAAATAATGTTGCTGTAACACAAGACGGTATTGCATTTATTTCTCTAATATTATTCCCAGCTTTATTTATCGGTGTACTTGGAAATCATCAGTTGGCGCTAATACAACAGAATTAGTTCCAAGAAATAAATATAAAAATGCCAGGCAATATATTTATTTGGAATTGCAAGAAATACAGTACCTGACATATGTAAATATTGTCATCTGGTAATTTCCATGATGTGTCGGTACCAATTTAGTAACATTAATATTTCTCAGTAAGTGAATTGTTTAAAACAACTCCTTAAACTCTTTTTAAAGCATTTCTTTTTTTTAGTTGTAAGCTTTGCTAAATCTATAAATTCATCATAAGCGATTGTTAAAACATAAACTTTTTGTTTATTTTTATTATAACTGAACGAGTGAGAACGGGAACCGTAACAGATAATGTTTATAGTCAGGATTACGTGTCTAGACAACGTCATCTCAACTCGGGAGCTAAGCATAAGACTCTAGAGACAAATCTTCATACTTAATCTCACACTAAGCTTTGAATTGAATCCGTCATTACATATTAATGTTTTGTTTAGAATAAAAAACTGTAGAATAACGAGCAATTATAATAAACAACCAGTTAATTATAACAAGTATTGTGTGAAATCGTAGACGTTCTGCTGACGAAGAAGACAGTGAGCAATTCGTTCGGAACTTAATAATAAATAAATAAGATAAATAAACGCTTACATACTCATACCCCTCCCAGTAGGTTTTTACCTGTATCGCGGGTGGCATGGACGACACATATCACCCATCACAATAACACCCATGACCCGAGCACAAATATTTATCTGTCACATAAATATCTGCCCCGGCCGGGAATCGAATCCGGGGCCCCTTGCTTCGCAGGCAAGTTCGCTACGAACTGGCTACGGGTTGGCAAATAAGGTAACATAACTAAAATATATTTAAAACATTCACAAAATTTCATAATAAGAATGATGGTAAACAGTTTTCCACAATTACCTTTGGGATCAAACTCGGCTGACAAAAGATACGTTTTTTTATGGACGTAGTTCAATGATTCTGTGTTCGTTGGTCAAGAAACCGCGGAGGGAAAGGAGAGGACGAAAGATGAGAGGAGAGGAGGGAAAGATGGTGTTCTTTATTTCTCTAACTTCATTTTGGCCTTACATAATATTTTTTTAATGTAAATGGGCGACAATTGCGACAAACAAGTAAAAATACTATGTTACAGTTGACTCATCTTTATTAACTATATGCTTTACAAAAAGAAATATAAAGCTATAATTACCGTTAATAATACCGTTATTCGTTACCCCATGATACTTATTTAATCTATAGACTTTCACAGATACTCGTACAATGTCATCTTAATAGAATTATGTATCAGTACTTCAATTTTGTTTATGGTTTTGTTATCATTTGATATTTAATAGATTATAGGCCTTATTTCCGTCCGAATACTTCCGAGTCATCAAGTCATCGAGTGTTTAGTACCGTGCCTCGTCCGGGGCACGACTCGTGCCCGACTCGTGCCCGGCTCGTGCCCAGCTCGGTGTAGCATAAATAATCCCTAAAGAAGTTTTTACTTCAAAAAGAACTGTCCCTCAAGCCCCCAGCCGGAACACCACGAACTTTTTGGCAGCTGACGCAAGAGAGGGTAGTATTACGGATAGATAATATTTTCAGTAACATATGTGAAAACAAGCTTACATAGAATAAAATCGTCTAAGCTGGGAAGAGACATGGTTTTACAGGGAATTTTTTTACGAGTCGTTAACTTTCCTTAGTAAGATGGGCGGTTGTATTATCGTTATATTCAATTGGAGGATCTTCGTATGAATAAGCAGACTTTTTTGGGTCTTAGGTATTTAGAATTACGGTAATACTCTCGTAAACATTTGAAGAACTCTCATATACATGTAATAATTTTGTGGTTTTCTCACTTTTTAAGTTTTTTAGGATTTAATGTGACTTTTCAATCGTATGTCACATTCATTTTAAACGATAAAAATGGTTTCTGTATTTATATACAACACCTTTTCTATTTTTTATTAATTTATTTAAATTCATAACTGACCTTGTAAGTCTTTTATTTTTTTTCATTCTACATAATATATCCATTCCCTGCCATCTAACGTACGGTACGTAATAATAAAATATTGATACGACGTTATTGTCGTACCATTAATATTTTATAGGCTAAGTTAAGTATTCATGCACTCACGCGTTGTGATTGACAAGTCCCAAGATAATTATTGTTTTCAAACTATGTAAATTAATTAAATCAATCTTTGTCGAGACCGTTATAAATTCATATTAACTTTTATACTAAATGAAAACTACGGAGAAAGAAAGTTAAATGAAGAATCAAAGTAAATGAAGAGAACTTGGCGCTACATCATATCTTAAAACATTTTACGGCACAAGTCTCACTTGGTAAAGGTACGTTTACCAGGTAATTAAAAAAGTGTGAAAATGTTACAATGAGTTCTCGTTTGAAAAGTATCATGTGAAACGTGCTATCAAAAAGTTATCAGATCTCATGTAGAGGCAAGCTTTTAATTCTATACAGTCTAACTATACAAGCCTTATCTTCACAAACCCTAATTTAAAGGGTGGGGGTGATTTACTTATAATCTAGAAATATTTATAATACTTTATTATGTATAACAAGAAGTTCGTATATGAATTTTCAGACCTCAAGCATCAAAATTTTTGGAAAAATCAAAATTTTTTGAACTTCCATCCCCTAGTTGTTTGTGTTTTTTTCTGTTGTTTGTGTACTAATAGTAGCTTACATGCCAAATTTCAGCTTTCTAGGACTTCAGGAAGAATATAATAATTTTAATGATCATCAGTGAGTGACGAAATTGGTGATTTTTAGATGTCAATAAAATCTAAAGTGTAAGTGTAACCTATGCAATTGAAATTTTAATAAATCCGCTATTGATGTCATATGACGTGAATTTTGTTTATGTGATATAATCCAAACCCAAGTTAGGAGAGTTCATAAAACTGGATTAAATTATCTACTCGTTTAAAAAAATTACTCAAAAGTTTTCTTCAACATCGTCTGCTGAACAACTGATCCAACTAATTAGTTACACTATAAAGACGACCGGTTTAATGCTCTGTACCTGTTCTACAGCGCTAGTGAAATTCCTACGTTTTATTTTTGGTTAGGTACGTGTGTCTCAAATCGCAAGGAGTAAGGCAAGTATGTAGATCAAAAGTTTAGGAAAACATTATTTCCCGCCTTTTGTTCGTAACTGCTCAATAAAAACAGAAAATATTTTGTTTGTAAATCTAGCGCTTTTTTAGGAGCGACAGAAACAAATTTCCCAGCGCGAGCATTGCGACTAAAATTGCGTCGATGACCGAACATGACTAAATTCAAATTCAACATTCAAATGTAGGTAGTATTATTTTGCAAAATGCAATACTGTAGCTACTAAATAGAAGCCATGTGCGATCTTGTAGCCTAATTAATAGTAACTTTCTGCGAAGCGAGGTCTCCCGGGTTTGGTTCCCGGTGTAAATAAATACTTGCTCTCGAGTCATGGGTATTCAAGTGATGCCTTAGTTGTGTTGTTTATGCCACCTGCAACCCAGTTGAATCGGCGGGAGAATGAGTGTGCAAGCGTTTAAAAAAATAGTAGCATTGAACAACCTTTTCTCGTTGTTTCTTTTTGTAGGTATATTATAAAAAAATATCCATTAAAGCTAGATAGCTCGAGTAACGTATCCGGAAATATTATAGTAAAAATACATGTAGGTATACCCTTTATAAATACGTGTTCCTTATACATACTAACGCACCTTATTCTGAATAGAATCAGGTTATAATAATGTCTGCGTTGTCAAAGATACCACTAAACGACAACACTGAGGTGTCGTTGAGAATTGTTTATGAGTTCATAATTCCTAACGACACCTCCATAACCATACTATCAAATAGTGCTATCCCCCCGAATAAATAGCAGTAGACAAGATACTTGTTGGAATCACCCACAACGGGTGATAACGCGACACCATTTTGTGAATGGTACCTACTATCTGTGATTTATTGTTAGAGGCGTTCTGCCCGCGGCTTTGAATCCGTTTTCCGGAATAATAAACACCCTGTGTCTTATTCCAGATTTTGGTCTACCTTTGATCTAATTTCATAAGAGGAGATCGTCATAATTGGGCCAGCTTCATTGTTCATTACAGAAACCATAATACTTACCTCCAAAAAACTAGACTTTTTTCCATTTTTACTAAAACTAGATTAAATATAACAAAGAATAATATAAAGTTACAATTGGAATATGGTTTAAAAGTTAAAAAATAGTTTATTTAAATGAACAATTTCAACGATCGATCGATTGCATGTTTAAGTTTGTTTATTGCTATGGTTTTTAAGTCTTTAAAGGACATTTGTACAGACATTTTCTGTCTTTTATTTTTTTTATTTAAACTTTATTGAATTCATACAGTGAATTACAATGGGCGGATATTATGTTACAAAATCTGCGATGTTTCAACGCAGCGGCAAAGTGCGCGTCTGGCTAAATATATTTATTGCCTTTGATACAGTAATTATTAGGGTCGTTTTATTATTCGTCATCGTTGTCGCTCTGACAAGGCTACAAGCAGAAACTAGTTAAAAGCAAATTTACATCTCGACCGTTTCAGTTGCCAATGGCAGTTTACTCTCTACGACTTACTAATGTAAAAGGAATAAGTAAGCATTTCAGCTTCTCTGCAACTTTATTAATAGTTATTTTATGTTGCACTTAGTATCATTTGACTAGACCATCCGTACGAGTATTACGAATATAATTCATAGAGATATGGTTAATAATATAAATATATAGCACAGGGCTCTGTGGAGGTATTCATTCGTATGTTCAGATCATCTCTACAAACCATAATATCAAAGAACACTTCAGTACTATGAACATAGATCTCTCTCTGTGGGCGTAGTTATATATCAGGACTGCCAGAATACTAAATTAAATATACAATTCAACAGGCACAAGGATACTGTTCTTTTATTGCCTGATGACACCCGATTTTATCAATTCAACGTTATTTTGTTATTCTTTGATTCGCGATTACCTCAATGTGTCTGTCTTCTTGACAGTTCCCTTTTTTTTAATTTCCTAGGTTATTACGGACTTATTCCAGATTGCACCGATAAATACATATAATATTATATAAATATAGTATTTAAGTTTTATTAAATATTTTGTAGAAGTTAATAAAAGTTTTTAAGCAAACTTCAACAGGGAACAACTTTACGCCGTAGTGTAGGATAATTGCTAGAGAATTTATATTCAAGTTACTCTGAATGTCTTCTAACTTTGTGAATCTAATTTGATGAAAGTGGTAGTGCTAAGAATGAAATATAGAGTAAGGTGCATAAGTTCGTGTACACAATTTTCCTGAAATATTACTGTCAGCAGCCCGTACTAATGTTTTAGGGAAAGACTGACACAAATATTTTGTTAAACGTGTAAGACTTCATATTACGAATTTATTAAGACTGAATAGGCTTTTATAACTTAGTGCGCTTACCATCCTGAACTTTATCACCATTTACTTACAGGTATATAAACTAGTACAAGGTTTGTATATAATATATAATATTGTATTATGTAGATTATATTATGTTTGAATAACGTATTGAACTGGGTATTTTTTTATTCGAAGTAAGTTTTTTTTTATTTTCATCTAGGAAATCGCCCTTCGAAAGAAGAAGAAAGAAGAAGTGAAGCCTATGTCACCCGGGGATAGTGTAGCTTCCTAACACTGAAAGAATTTTTCAAATCGGTTCGGTAGTTTCGGAGCCTATTCAATGCAAACAAACAATCAAATATTTCCTCTTTATAATATTAGTACAGATTAGTCTGATAACTTAAGTTGTTGGTGATTATAAATGGTGGTAATTAATAGCGATGAACTTACAACTACGGAACCTTACGGAGATCTAACACGCACTTGGACGGTTTTAGAATTCCTTATTGTAATTATGTTTGTAAACATAGAAGTTATGTCAACTGATGTCAACCTGTCTACAGTTATGGACAAGTGTCCATAACGTTGACATTGTATTAACCGTACGGGTTAAATGTTTGTATTATATCACTGAACTGTAATAAATAGAAGTTAGGGTGTTAAATATGAATAGCTTTCATGTTTTAGATCAGCCCGCAAAGACAGGACATTTGTAACCCTTTAAGGCTTTGGACGTATTATACGGTCAATTTTATAGGAGTAGGTACCTATTTAAAAATCACTTAAAATGGAATGGAAGCGTGGTGCTTGAAGCGTACACAACCATCACAAAAACCAGTATCATTTCACATATTTCTGTTTATTCAACGTTTGAATGTTGATCAATATTATACGCCATTCTTTTTTAGTATTAAAAATCGAATCGAATCGTAAATCAAGGTAAAATGACACAGAACGGGCGCATAATAGCGAATGACTGAAGACACTAATTAAGCATAATTAGCAATTATGAATTACGCACGAATTATTAATTAGGTTAAGATCACGAGTCGACCGCACTGTTTCTACTTATTTAGCGCTTTCTTTTGTTGTAGAGCTTAATGAAGCTGGTAGATTAAAAAATGACGTGCATAAGTGTATCAGTGATACCTATATGAATAAAAGATTTTGATTTGATTTGATTTAGAGTTTAATGACCATTTTTCCGAATGTTACCGTTTAAAAGTTAATCCTGTGTTCTCTATTATTTCTTCTATGGTTCTACGTAGAAGTTTTACCAACTTTTTATGGCTGAGTGCTATCTTTTTGTCTATGAAGTTATTGAAAAAGTTTCATCTATATTAATTAAATACATAACAGTCTTCTTAAGTACACATTTCAAAATCCTTCTCGCCAAGCACCAGCAAACCATGGGTCCCCTTCTGCGGAATTTGGGCCTCGCAATAACATGTTCTTCGAAAAAACGGCTGAGTGTAATCAGCACAGAAGTAACATTTGTTGACAAACTGAATTACGACTGAATTTCTACTATAGAGCTGGCCTCTAGTTTTATCAATAATTAAAAAAAACTTACAAAACTTTCAGCTTTTCCCCATACATACATGCCTAACACAATCTTAACAACAACAACAACAAAATCCTCTTTATTGTACCTACACCAAAATGATATCCAAATACATTTTATTATACAGGAACTAGTACAATAGGCGGTCTTATTACTTAAATAGCAATCTCTTCCAGACAACCTATTAAGCCAAAAAAGTGAACAATTTTGGAAACAGGGTAGGGTGCACAATTAAGGACAAATATTTGTCAGCAGCTAGTACTTAATTATGGAGACTAAAAGGAAGAGCAAGGAATGATTTAGAACACTATTAAGGGTAGGAAATAGAAAAGAAAATCTTAATCTTCAATCTTAAATTAAAATTAAAAAAAAAACCCGATACTTTTATTTACACTAAACATAGCTAAGAATACTCACGATTAAGTCACCTTTCATACAAAAAAGTTCATCCGATTGGGAGCTACGGTGCCACAGGCAGACATACAGATACACAAATACACAGACACATTTAACTTACAACACCCCTCTTTTTTCGTAGGGGTTAATAATCGCAATAAAAACATGTTCATCTCTCAGCCACTGATCAATTATCTTAAGGTTAAACTTACCTGAGAAGACGCAATAAAAATTACGACGTAACCATAAAAATTCACTCAGACCTACTAATGCTTAGACGTAGGCACTATTACACACAAACAGAACCATTAACTAATTAAGTATTGAAAAAAATCCCTCGGAGATTTAAGACAGATCGATTGAGATCTTATTTTCATTTCTTTAAAAGTTAGATTAAATTTCTCGAACTTAACGGGGATTTGGTTTCGGGACAGAATTTGCTTTTTATAAATCATTACGGAAATTGGAACTGGTTCTTTTAAATCTGTATAGAATACCAATGCCAAGTTCCTAGCCATTTATTTAGTCAAAGTTAAACTAAATTTAGTTTAGTCGAACGGTCAAATACTTATTCGGGTACTCTTGTCAAAATCATGGTAGTTGGTGCTCTAACGGAGGTGAAGGCCTCTTACAACTTACATCAGACACACTTAAATTAAACGTATTTCAACTTAAAT
Source organism: Thymelicus lineola (assembly GCA_963932265.1). NCBI lineage: Eukaryota > Metazoa > Arthropoda > Insecta > Lepidoptera > Hesperiidae > Thymelicus > Thymelicus lineola. The sequence goes on along the minus strand of OZ010682.1, from coordinate 12,896,515 downwards.
AAAAAAAATTGTAACTTAATCCAAAATTTTTACTTATAAAATGGAAACTCTACTTAAAACAACTGAAATTTTCACCCACCTACGGCGCAGTCAAAGAGCCGGATTACTTCATTCAGCCCGTAATTGTCCGTATGTGTGTATGTAGTTATGTATGTTGTACTTTCCGGGGTAATAAGTAACCTATACATTGAAGTATTATTACTAGTATAGAACCGACACTGCGAACACCATGTATGTCCCAATGAATTGGCGCCGATCGGCTTCAATTTTCAATGGATTCGATCCATTTTCAATGGTGAACGAGGGCTCAATTTTGAAAAAATAACCTCCCGGCGGGACACGCAGACAAATGGGAGATAGCAGAATGAAACTTGTGTCTGAAGTCGAGAACTCTCTGGAGCAAGTCTCGGAATGGGGTCGACTCAATCTAGTCGAGTTCAACCCCGCGAAGACACAAGTTTGCGCGTTTACCGCTAAAAAAACCCCATTTGTCATAGCGCCTCAATTCCAGGGTACCGCGCTCACCGTGAGTAATAGTGTTGGGATTCTGGGAGTTGACATCTCGAGTGACGTACAGTATCGGCGTCATTTAGAGGCCAAGGCTAAGCTGGCCTCCAAGAAGCTTGGTGTCCTGAACCGGGCTAAGCAGTACTTCACTGCGAGGCACCTGCTTATGCTCTATAAAGCTCAAGTCAGGCCCCACATGGAGTACTGCTCGCATCTCTGGGCAGGGGCGCCACAATACCAGCTTAACCCATTTGACGCCATACAGAAGCGCGCGGTCCGAGTTGTCAACGACCCACGAGTCACTCACAGGTTAGAACACCTGAGTTTCAGAAGAGACATCGGTTCTCTCTGCGTGTTCTACCGACTTTACAACGGTGAGTGCTCCGAGGAATTGTTCGATTTGATGCCTACGTCTCTTTTCCATCATCGCACCACTCGCCGAGGATTGAAGTTCCATCCACATCGATTGGAGTCGTGGAGTACCACTACAGTCCGATTCGCACGAACTTTTTTGCCACGTACGTGCAAACTGTGGAATGAGCTTCCTTCCGAGGTATTCCCGGAGCGCTATGACATGGGGCTCTTCAAAAAAGGTGTAAAAAGAGTTCTCCTTCAGGGCCGGCGTTGCATAGGCGATTCCTCTGGTATTGCTCATGTCCATAGGCGACGGTAACCACTTACCATCAGGTGGCCCGTCTGCTTTTTCGTCTGCCCTTCAGGCTATAAAAAAAAAAAAACGCATTTTGTTCGAGATGTCAGTTCTATGACATTATACGAGTACTTCAATGTTTGCGCCCTATTTTTTTTGTAATGACGTTACGTGGTTATCGTAGCCTATCGACACTAACAACACCATCGTTTTACAAATTAAAAATTTATTTGTTGTTATTTATAATTCTCGAATTTAATCGAATACAGGTAATCCGCACTAGTACATAGATGGCCTTGACTGCACTCAATATGGCAAAAGATCCTTGCTCAGTTAATACACTCGACATAGACCCATTTTTATAATTATCCGTGCGACCTGTACTTTTATACTTATACTTACTTCAATGAACTTATATTATGGTAGTCTAAGAGATGTTTTACCTGTGTGCAAATTTTCATAAAAATCCGTTCAATAGTTATTTCGTAATAGACATTTATAATATTTACTGTTCTCGCAGAACTTCGAAACTACTTATCATATTTCGACAAGAGGTGTAATTATATTATTATAGTTAGGAGCGTCTTATAGGCTAACATCATATATTTTAGTTGTTAGTTTTTCCACAAATTAACGCGGGTGAAACCCAAAACGACCCAGCTAGTAATTAATAATTATATTTAACGAAGAGAAGCGAGGCGTCCCAGACTGGATTTATTTATGTGACATATAAATATTTGTACTCTGGGCAAGGGTGTTAAATTGATGACTTAATACTTAATACTTGACTACAAGACTTAATACTTGTGTTGTCCATGCCACCTGCGACAACGGGAATCCTACGGGTATGATTGTGCAAGCGTCTATTTGTTTTTCATTATAATTTGAATAATATCCAAATATTTGGTTCAGTAACGAGATAAGGATCTTCAAAATGTAAACGACGGGTCATGAAAACTAAGCATTCAATTGTAGCAGGCGAAGGGCGCCGGCTTAGCGTAGAGCCGCGTGGAGCGCCGAAAGCTCTAATTCCGCTATACTGGGTATACACCAACAAATCTACTTTTCACAATTTTATTACACGACGCTTGCAGATGTGAATTGAATACATTCAAGTAAAAACAATTGAAGAACCCTACCAAATTGAATAGAAATTTTGAAAATCACGATCTAGTATTTGTGGGAATTGGAATGGAAGTGGGAATTTGGTTTATTTTCAACAAAATTATCACCTATAACAGTAAAAATTACCGTATTATCGATCTGTAGAATAATCAAATCATTCGAAAAAATATACAAAGTTGAGTTTTCTTTTCTGTATCCTTTTTTATCAAAAATTCAGGGGTCTTACCCATTTGTCTATTTTTTAATTGAAATGTTTAGATTGTATAGGTACCCTAATTGTTTCATTCCACAAATATCTTTCAGTATCTACGAGTGTATTATCTAATCTCGAGAACGAAACACTGAAGTATAATTAATGATTAAACGAACTTACCTGTAAGTGAAGTTCTATCATAATAATGTGATTTATTATTTACTTTCAGCATTATTTACCTGTACTAAAATGGACACTGCTAGCTGAAACATGCGCTATCACCCTAGAATATATCAACCATAATACGTCCTTACCTTACCTTCAGGCGGGGTAGTCGTAAAGCAATCATAGAATGAACTAGTAACCACCTTCGTTTTATTTCGGTTTTCGTATAGAAATCCCATTTTTTAAATAAAATAAAGCCTATGTTACTCAGAAAGAAAATATTTAGCTTTCTATTAGTGAAAAAATTTTTGAAATCGGTCTAGTAGTTTTTTAGGTTTATCAATTACAAACAAAATACAAAAAAAAAACACATTTTTTCCTCTTTATTAGTATAGATTAAAAAACGTACGAACGTAAGACTCCTGTTAGCGAATATCTTTCGCGCTATAAAGCAGACAATGAGAACATTTACACAGGTTTTATTGAAGACTTTTGTATGGTACATTTAAGCGACGCGACATTTTCCTTTTCATAGCAATGAATCCTTTAAGACAGGTCTGTCTATAACACTATATTTGTAATGAAAGTAACATAACGAATCTGTAAAATAAAAAATCAATGGAAAATTGTAATTGTTCACATTACTAAATATAATAAATACCAGTTAACGTCAACAGACATTATTTATAATAACTAAATCTAGTGGCAATGGTGAAAAAGTATATTCAGTAGAAAACGCGATCCTATAAAACCTATCTAAAAGAATTGCCGCACTAAATCAAATTTAATTCTTGAATTCTCTGTAAATTATGAAAATAAAAAGGTGTAGTAGTCACATTGTGAAACCAAAAAGCCTTATCTAAATCGCGGACCCCGACATTTATTCACATTAATAAAAAATGTCCAAATCCTAGAAGGATCAGACAGGACAAAGGGTTCCCTAGTCGAGATAAATATTAATTCAAAATTATTATTTTCTTTATTTACCTACTAATTAAAATATTCGCACAGTACGAATTTAATATATGAATGTAAAATACATTTTAACGTTATTTCTGAAGTTGCCAATAAACTAAAATAGCGTGGAACCGAAAAAGTTGAATGTAAAAGTTTATTCACCGAGTTAACCGAGTGCAATGGCTCCCGATTCTACAAATCTACATTCGAGTAGCTATACGTTCTTTATAAAGGTTACTGAAATAACACCAACCATTAAAAACTTTTATTATAGGTACCTATACTATAACTTGGTTAAACCAGATATAGTGATTGTGAATGCTTTCTTGCTACAACATGTTAATGGTGGCCATACACGATCAAGTGTACTTGTCAAGTCTGCAGTTTGACTTGACACGCCAACCAATGCGCATGAGATAGCTATATGGCCAGCTATCTGGCCATATATCTACACTTGATCGTGTATTAGATTATCTTTTACAAAAAATTAGAACAGGAGAATTTAAGGATTATTCTGGAATCAAAATAAGAGCTACTTAATTTCTACTTAATATAGCTTATAAAGTGCTGACAATAGTCACCGAGATCTTCATCGTGTGGGAATTCGCGATCATGCTGCAGTAATGTGATTTACTCGGGTTAGTTCAAGAGTTATGTTGTTATACGGAGTGCTGTTTGACTCTTGACTTGACTCGTCTCCTGAGAACCCCAGCCCATGTTTGTTTGTACGTGTACCGTGCTAACATAACCACGCTTC
>OZ010682.1:12747712-12891962 GCA_963932265.1 Thymelicus lineola | reverse complement strand
TAGGTATCGTGTACACATAATTCCACGTTTCCGCGATCAAATGGACTTCGACCAACAGGACAGTACTCTCTTTGAAAATGTTCGCACACCACGTGCGTTGAATCCGGATAATATGTTCTTGAAGGATTTTTTAAATTTGGATTAATTTGTCCTCCGAGGACAAGGTACCTCAACTGTGCAGGTAATTACAAATAGGGCATTTGCATCATCAGAAGTATCAGAGTTTTGAAACTGGACTGAAGGGGAACCGCATTTAGATTGCTTTTTTTGACATAAGATGGAAATTCTTACGTTTAATTATGTAGGTCTGTAAATAAAAGGACATAAACTTTAAGAAAAACTCTCTCACTGGCGGTAATATGAACATGCTAAAATAAAGCAACTTGCATAATACCTAACTACATACATCTCTGTATCTAATCCTTTATACGAGAAATTCTTGTATATGTATAATATATTTTCAGAATCTCGGAAATGGCTCCAACGATTTCATGTATCATTATGTATTCAGGGGGTTTCGGGGGCGATAAATCGATCTAGCTAGGATTCATTTTTAGAAAATGTCGTTTTATCCATGTTTTCAGGTAATGAAAAAACTGCTACAATAGACTCTTCCTGTTATCTATTGGCGAGTAGCAACACTAAAGCTACTTCAGTAGATGGCGTTGTTAAGCAATACAATCAATCCGGCTACTGGTAATAAAATGATCACGTTTCAAGATAAAAGTTTCTCGACAGCAGTGAGCCAAATACCTAAAGTCGTGGCGTTTTACGGTCGGAAAAACCTTTTCGGGTGAGTTCATATCTTATCAGAACAAGGTGTTAGTATTCTCTTTCATTGACATTCAATGGATAACCTATAAAATATGGTCACGTAAAGATCAGATCAAATCGTTTTGTCGGACACCTATCTACTGACTTTTAGCTACTACTACTGATTCTTATATCGGCTATTTACATAAAAGCCTGCATAAAAAAATGTATGTCCTGCTTCACTCAGATGGAGAAGCCTAGGAGCCTAGGATCTAACCTCGGACGTAATAATAATAATAATGGAGTGGGGAATCAGTTACTATAATAAATTGATATAATTGTAGTGACTACGATCATACAGGACTGTTCCAAAAACATCTCAATTTTAGTGATTTAAAAAAAAACCCTCATTAATCTAGCAAAGATATGCGGATAACATTGGTTGAAAATATCTTATAAGACCCGTTAGTATACTTATCTTTGAAATATTCCTGCATTTCACAGGTAATAAGAGGAATATTATTTATCTCCCGAATTTTCCTGATTGCTTAAACATCAAGCAAGCGACGATAAATACATTTTCTGTATACATATTATTACTATGTCACGTATGTATCATAGTAAAAATAAATTACTGACTACTTACCGAGCTAGGTACTCGGAATTTATGTGGAAATAATTCATACATTAGTTTGGGCTGAAAAGAAAACCACTAGAGACGTCAGTACAGAGCCCTCGGTGATAAACGAGGGATCGCGTCGCGCCGCTTCGTGGTGATGTGAAATGAAGACAAATAGTTTCAATGCGGGCTCGTGTTAAGCACAATCGAATTCTAATTTCCGTAACTAGTTATGTATTAGTTAGGCAATGAACATCTTTTTTCGTAGCCAAGAAAACGACTTACATAAATGCGATTAATGTATTGGGTTCAGCCTGAATAAATCAACGATATTCAACAGCTATTTTTATTACACTGTTCCACGAGATAAATTATTACTAAAATTAGGTTCTAACATCACAAAATTGACAGACATGACTTTTGTTTCTAGTTTGCAACCGACCGTTCAAGCCAAATGTCGAAAGATGAATGAGCTGCGTTTGGTGCTATTAAAATCGCCAAGTCGAGCAAAAAAAAAGCGGCACGGCCGTAACATCCTTTTCCTCGAAGCAGTTCAGGCCATTTTCGAACCCCTATAACTTCGTTGTGGATAAAGCTAGAAGCCTGAATTTTCAGTAACCAACCAGGCATTGTATAAACACGGTATATTTCAAATTTCAATCAATTTGAACCAGTACTTTAAGAATTATAACTAGTCAAAGTTTCTTAATTTTGTCACTCACTGACCGATCATCAAAACTCTAAGGCACTTCTAGCAGACATAGAAGCTTCAAATTTAGAACACAATTAGGGTTTAGTGTATAACTCAAGGAAAAACTAAAATATTTTGCAATTTCAGTCCAGTTTTCTAGATACATTAACTGCATAATTAACTTTGTAATCTCATATAAATATAAAAGATTACAAAGTTACATTTGCAGTTAACGAAACAGTGTACCTATATTATGTATAACATAATGGGAATAATAATGGTGTAAATAGATACCTAGGTATATTATTATGTTCAAAGGAATGAAAAAGCAAGAATGGGACATGTCTTATTAAGTTGTACCAAAATCCCGCAAAATATTCACAATACGCTTTACAATTTTTAGGGCGTATTGGGGCGGCTTAGAATACTAACCCCAATCTCACGCCGGATGGGTGTCGTAAAAGGCAACTAAATCCAATCCACTGGTGGTAGGGCCCCTCGGAGGGATTGTATTACATTATTGTTTCCCCATGGGCACCCCCTGCATAGCAACCGAGGGTGGTTGCTATTTGCTCCTTCTAGAGTCAACCGTGAAATGTTTTCTAACGGGTTTCGGTTGCAATGTCGGAGAGACAGTCTTCTTCTTCTCTTCCTTTCCCCCCGTCTTTTATACATTTTCCTTCCCATTCTTCGTCTGTCACCCCGTCCTGGAGAGGTGTTATTTTGTAGGGTTCTCTTGGGTCCGTTAAAGTCATTAACAACTGTTCTCATGCGGTTGGGCATGATGGACTGACTCGGCGGCCAGGGAGAGCCAATGAAATGTTACCGTTGGTGCACGATTGTTGTAGGGGACCCGAACCCAGGTGATCCCGCCCTGGGAGGCTGTCCCACCGCCAATGTTAAAAGCCCGACGATTGATTTTCTTGCCGGCTGGGGAGCCGGATGTGGGACGAGGACTTTAATCGTGGGTCGGATCGGGGGTCCTTCCTTCCGTCGAGCCAGTAACTTGCCGAGATAGTTTTTATGACTACACTTTGACTCGGGTAGAGCCGACAATGCACCACCCCTACTTTTCCATTTCTTCCCCGCAAATAATTCACTTCAAAAATGAGAAAAGTCCAAAAAAGAAAAAAGGTTAAAATCAGCCGGCACCCCCTTCCACATTTCAAGTGAACTTTTGCAATATCAGGGGCTTACTCTCAAACCTCAACGTTCATTATCACCTTGAAACGGACACTTGAAAGAGACATCCTACCTTCATTTTCCGGGATACATATTTGAACACAAATTTATACCACACGCCGGTGTCTGTCTGTTTTCTCGAGACGATATTTGTTGTCAACGTCTCGACTTTCTTGAAGGAAGAGACCTGTCCACTATCTGCGTACACGTAGACCATGGCGGCCAAACGCGTGTCTACATTGGCAATACTCGACCCTCTACGAGCACGTTCAAGGGGCGATCGACTATGTGCAAGAGCAGATCCCCTGTGCTGAAGTAGTGATCCTGGGAGACTTCAACGCCCATCATGTTGAATGGGCTAGGATCACGTACAACGGACTACGCAAGAAAATCTGCTCAGTCAGTTGGCGTCCAGTCCAACATTGATAGCCATGCTGCTTCCATCTTGGACCTCCTGCTTACCTCACACCATAACGATTATGCTGTATCCGTCGAGGCACCGCTTGGTTCGTCTGATCACTGCCTCGTACGATCTTCGGTACGGTTGGCACGACCCGTTGACCGGCGACCTTGCGCGTCTCGCCGAGTCTGGTATTTCAGATCGGCGGACTGGGATGGTTTGCGGGAATTTTATTCATCTTACCTGTGAAGGCGCATATGTTTCTCCTCAGCTGATCCCAATGCTTGTACTCTTTCCATAGCTTTCCATAGAATGTTACATTCCAAACTCTGTGGCACTCGTTGGTGGTAAAACCCAAGCCTGGTTTGATAGAAACTGCTTAAAGGCAATAAATGGATAGCAACCACCCTCTTTCTCCTCCTTTGATAGAAACTGCTTAAAGGCAATAAACCTGAAGCAATTTGCTTATCAGGATTAGGTAGAGGCGCGTGAACTCGGAGGCACCATTGTGAGTCAGCTGAAAAAGAAATGTAATGCTGCCTCGTGGTCCTCAAAGAAGCAAATTGCCAAGGCAAAGTTCAAGCACATGAACAGAACCAACAAGAGACTGCTGAGCTATCCGTGTGGTAGCCGAGCGTTTTGGTCTCTAGCCAAAGCCATTCAAGGCAATTTCTGTGCATCGTCCCTTCCTCCTTTGCGCAGAGCAGATAATACCTTGGCCCACACCGCAAAAGGGAAAGCCGAAATACTGGGCACACTCTTTGCGTCGAATTCGACTGTTGATGACGGGGGTAAAACACCGCCTACCATCCCACAGTGTAGTGAGCTGATGCCTGACGTGCATTTTACTCAGAATGCCGTGCGTCAAGCTTTTTTTCCCTTGACATCAACAAGTCGAATGGGCCAGATGGTATACCTGCCGTTGTGCTAAAAACGTGCGCTCCGAAGTTGATACCGGTTTTAACGTACCTATTCCAACTTCTCCTACTCTGCCGACATCGTGACGTCTTCATTGAAGATAGCTTTGATCCACACTATTCTCAAAAAAGGAGACAGGCCAAATCCATCTAATTACAGACCAATCACCATAACCTCTCTGCTCTCCAAAGTAATGGAGCGTAAAATAAACACCCAACTGCTCCAATATTTAGAAGATCGCCAGCTGATTAGTGATCGTCAATACTGTTTCCGCCACGGCAGATCAGCTGGTGATCATTCAGTATACCTTACTTATTGCTAGGCAGAAGCAATCAAGTGCAAGACAGAAGCATTGACTATAAGTTTGGATGTTGCAAAGGCCTTCGATAGAGTGTAGCATAAGGCATTACTGTCTAAGCTGCCTTCCTACGGAGTACTATTTAGTTACAACTACGGCACTACTTAGTTAGAAAGGTCAAACTAGCTGGTAAAGAAATTGGAAGTGCTCAATAGAGCTAAGCACTTCACGAAGTACTTCACGGTACTTCAGTATGGAGCCGGCTGACAAAGTAGATCCCTTCAATCGAATTCAACGGCTAGCCATTCGTCTTGTCGACGATCCCAAGCTTACAGACGGATTAGAATCGCCTGAGTTGAGGAGAGATGTAGGCTCTCTCTGCGCATTCTACCGTCTGTACAATGGAGAATGTTCTGAAGAACTGTTTGGCTTAATACCTACAGTTAATTTTCGTCACCGCACATCACGTACCAGGTTCTACCAACACTACCTGGATACCTGGCGTCCGTTCGGTTCTCACGTTATTTTCTACCTCGCACGTGTAAACTGTCATGTGGAACAAACTACTTGCATCGGTGTTTCCTCTAAGGCTCTAAGTTATGACCTGGGGTCCTTCAAGAAGTGGATCTATCGTCATCTTCTTGGCCGGCAACGAGTTGGTGATGCCCCCAGTGTTTCTAATGTCCATGGGCGGCGGTGATCACTTACCATCAGGTGACCTGTCTGCTCGTTTGCCTGCTCAAAGCATAAAAAAGGACTATATTGCCCGAAATTGTTAGTATTGAAGAAATAGAAGGTACTGAAAAGGAAAAGAAATAGGACTAACTACAAAAAGAAATGAGATGCCATCAAAAACATAACTTGTAAAAAAACCAAGTCTCGCAACTCAGTTCTTCTACCGTAAAAATTTGTGAGATGCATGTAATACCAAGTCGCTTAATTTATTCAGTCCCTACTTTAGGGTCCTTCTGTCTTAAGTTATTACGTAATTAGCTAACCTAACAACATCTTAAAGTGACCATATCAATATTAAAAATCTTTTATGTTCTAAATAAATAGATTGACTTGGCAATCGCACAAAACAATCTAATTTAATATGTAATATGTATTACTTGTTAGATACGTTGCGTTTTCATGCGATGGCCAAGTCAATCTATTTATTTAGAACATAAAAAATTTTTAATATTGATATGGTCACTTTAAGAGTTGTTAGGTTAGCTAATTACGTAATAACTTAAGACAGAAGGACCCTAAAGTAGGGACTGAATAAATTAAGCGACTTGGTATTACATGCATCTCACAAATTTTTACGGTAGAAGAACTGAGTTGCGAGACTTGGTTTTTTTACAAGTTATGTTTTTGATGGCATCAATATTACCAATATATCGACGATAGAAAGGCAAAATGTATTATCCGCCATTTAGTAAAATGACCAGGAGAGACGATTAAAGTTTTAGAAAATTCATAACTTTTAAAGTATTGAAGATATCTCTATGAAATTTAAGTGAATAGTAATAAAATTTATTACAAATGCATACATGTAATAAAAAATAACGTATGTCTAATATTTGTATTAATTTATGGAGTTTATACAAAATACCAAAAAATCTCAGATAGGTAAAATCAGTTTATATCCATATATTATATCCAAAAAATTTCAAACAAAGTGTTTTATATCCAAAATATAATATAAATATTTTCCAGTAAATTGTTTTATATCCAAATAAATGTGATATTGCTATCGAGTAAAATGACTTAAAAACACATCCAATCATGACCAGAGAGAGGTAAACGCTTTTATGTAACTTCTTCATATCTATGCAAACCTGGAAAAACAGTTCTACAGACATCATTGTATTCGAACAAAGAGGGCCAAGTGGTTTAACCATACACTTAAATATAATTTAGGCCACAAACTAAACTTTCCATAACTTAATAAAATCCTGAAAATTGTAAAAAAATTAAAATCGTCCATCCAATCCATCCATCAGCCTTTGAAGGTCCACTGCTGGACATAGGCCTCCCCTAACTTGCGCCACTCTAACCGGTCTTGAGCCTTCTGAATCCAGCAGATGCCAGCTGTCTTCTTCAGGTCGTCAGTCCACCTGGTCGGGGATCGTCCTATGCTCCTTTTTCCGAGACGTGGGCGCCATTCGAGGACCTTTCCTCCCCAACTGTTATCGGTCCTTCGCACTATGTGGCCAGCCCATTGCCACTTCAGCCGGCTAATTCTTTGAGCTATGTCGGTTACCCTTGTTCGTCTACGGATCTTCTCATTTCTGATGCGATCACGTAGTGAAATACCGAGCATAGCCCTCTCCATAGCCCGCTGCGCTACTTTGAGCTTGTGGATTAGGCCAATAGTAAAGCACCACGTCTCGGATCCGTATGTCATCACTGGCAACACACACTGCTCGAACGCCTTCGACTTCAGGTACTGAGGTAGTGTTTTGGACGACAAGACATGACGCAGTTTCCCGAACGCAGCCCATCCGAGTTGGATTCTACGAGTGACTTCTTTCTTGAAGTTGGACTTACCCATCTGAATCACTTGTCCCAGGTAATTGTATTCGTCTACAACTTCGAGAGCAGCGCCATCAACAACAACCGGTACGGGTGTGACATGGACATTCCACATGATTTTCGTCTTGTCCATGTTCATCTTAAGACTCATCCGTTGTGAGGCGCTGTTCAAGTCCCCGAGCATTGTATCAAGTTCTTCCAAGGAACCCGCCAGGATGACTATATCATCGGCATATCGCAGGTGTGTGATGTATTCGCCATTGATAAAATAAATAAATAAAAACATGAGAGGTGTCAAGGGACACCCGGATGTAAGGAAGTTCCTTTCGATTTAAATATTGTTTTGTTGTAGAGCGCCATCTCTGTAAAACTCTCTGAATCACTTCAAAAAAAGTGTCGTCATTCGTAAGAATCAAAAAGTGTCGGTATTTTCCGTCTAGCCCCCTTTCACAACGCGCGATAAGGAACTTCGTTCCAATAACGCGTTGAGGAGGTTGAGTTGAGGAGAGATGTAGGTTTTCTCTGCGTATTCTACCGTCTGTATAATGGGGAATGTTCTGAAGAACTGTTTGGCTTACTACCTGCAGTTCATTTTCGTCACCGCACACAGCGTACCAGGTTCCATCAACACTATCTGGATACCTGGCGTTCGTCCACAGTCCGGTTCTTACGTCATTTTCTACCTCGCACTTGTAAACTGTGGAACAAACTACCTGCATCGGTGTTCCCTCTAAGCTATGACATAGGGTCCTTCAAGAAGCGGGTCTATCGTCATCTTCTTGGCCGGCAACGCGTTGGTGACGCCCCTGGTGTTGCTAATGTCCATGGGCGGCGGTGATCACTTACCATCAGGTGACCCGTCTGCTCGTTTGCCTGCTCAAAGCATAAAAAAAATAACGCTTCACACTCATAGCCCCACACTAGGATTCCCTGTGTCGTGGGTGCCATGGACAACACACAAGACAAGGACATTCACACCCAGACCGAGAACAGAAATTCAAACTCATCATTCAAATTTCCGCCTCGCTGGGAATCGAACCCAGAACCCTTGGCGCGGCGATCCGGCATGGTGACCATTGCGCCACACGGGCCGTCAAACACCCACGGGACTTCAATACTTCTATATACCGGTACTTGATCCGGCACCGCTGCGGAGAATTTAGTACTGTCCAGGTCTCGATAGAATCAAAGGCTTTCTCATAGTCCACATAGGCAACACATAGCGGCTGATTACCTCGGTCTTCTGTATAATCTGCCGCAGTGTGTGTATGTGGTCTATAGTACTGTAGCCTTTTCGAAATCCTGCTTGTTCGGGAGGCTGGAAGTCATCAAGCCTGCGTGCAATGCGATTTGTGAGCAGCCTCGGAAACAGCTTATAAACGTGGCTCAGAAGTGCAATGGGCCTGTAGTTCTTCAAAAGGGCTTTATCGCCCTTCTTGAAGAACAGCGTCACAACACTTCTGCCCCACGCTTCCGGAGTAGTTCCAGTGTTGATGACGGAATCGAATAGTTTTTGGAGCGCCACTAGAAGGGGGTTTCCTTCAGCTCTTGGAAGCTCGGTTGTGATTCCGTCATCTCCCAGTGTCTTATTGTTCTTAAGTTATTTGAGAGCCTCTCTAAACTCATAAAGGCTAAAATCCGGGATATCCTCTGTGTAGTGTTGGGTCAGTTTAGCTCGCTTGTCGCTCTCCTCGCGAGGAGATGGAGCTTGAGAGGAGGCATACAACCGTCCGTAGTATCTCTCAGTTTCGTACTTCAGTGCCGAACTCGGTCTTTAACCTCGTAAGCTGACCTTGCCTAGTAGATAGATCCTTGGCGAACACTTTTGAGCCCTGGCGCTAAACAATAACTTATCTAAAATACTTAAATAATGGTGAATCGCGAGGTTTGACAACGGCACGAAGTGCGCGTAACCATCCTCTCCGACACAAGAAGGGTGATTGAAGCGCCTGCGCATCAGCCCGTACTTAAATATTACCATCTGACTTACTCGCAATTTGCTTTAATTTGTATGGTTTAACCATAAATTTTTGTATGCAATAAAAAATTGTAAAGTAGTTTAATGCCAAAAATGAAACTAGTACAGTCAGTTTAAATGCACATGTTATTTGTGAAAAAAACAAGTAAATTTGTTTTATTGTATTAAAATAGGTTCTAGAAGGAACAGTAAAACGACTCAACGCATAATGTTACCTTATTTTGGATAGGTAAAATGTATTATCTTGAAAACAATAGCATTTTAGAACACAGTAAAATGTATTAACTTACAATGACTAACATTTAAAATCGGAGTAAAATGTTTCAATTCTATTGATGAAGAAAAATCAAGTTGGGTATAATGTATCAATTACAAAAATGATAATATTATAATTTGGTAAATTGTTTTAACATTTAAATTTAGTTAAAGTCAAGCAAGGCAAAGTAACATAAGGTAATTTTTTTAGTTGAGATGTGTTTTAATGACAAAATCTACTATTTACTGTACAGTTAAAACACAAAAAAATATGAAAAACTTCCAAAACACTGGTGTATTAACGACCATAAAAGTCTTCAGATCGAGCTGAAACTAGGACCATTCGAAAGAGAAAATTCTCCCGATTCCAACGATGTATATAACTCGATATCGCCTAAAATGGCGGTTAATACATTATGCCTTTCCACCGTCGATATGTAATTCTTATCAGCCACCTACCACCGGCGGATCTGATTTAGTCGCCTCTTACGACACCTATGAGGTTTGGTATTTAGATTGATATTCTAAGCTTTCCCAAGACGGCTGAAAGTATTGACACATCACCGACGCGTTGACTGCTATAGATGAGGTTACACTAATCTGGACCCTTTTAAGTACATATGCCCACATTTTTTAAATCACTAGGTACTACAAATCACCCCGGGATCGACACGGTGATCGTAAGCAAGCTCAAGAGGATTAAGCCATGTGAGCTTGTACTAATGTATTTACAGAACATTCTGGTCTGTACATTTCTGTGTCTAAACTGCTTGTAAGGCTAAAATAAGACGGTTTTGTTAAATTCTCAGCTGCACGAGTACTTGTTGTCGAAATGTTGCCAAATGCAGTTGCTGTAGTTTTGACACGTTCGCGAAAATAGTGGTCACGTAATCTCGTGCAATAAAAGTAAAGAGGAACCATTGTACGGACTTCGGTTATTTCAGCGAGGTTTTCTATTATAACGTGTAATGTCGGACAATTACATGTACTGTTGTTATGTTAGTAGGAAACGGACAGTCCATCAAATGTGAGTGTCTAGACTCTAGAGGTATCGAGTATCCTAAGAACGTTTGTAAACGTGTATGAACGTTTATAAATACAATTATTCTGGTAAGAATAAGGTACTCACATCTCATTTTTAGGGTTCCGAAGTCAAAACGGAACTTTTAAGTTTCATCATGTCCATCCGTAGCATAGCGCAGAGACTGTTAGAGATAGAAAGCCGTAATTTGGCATGAATATAGCATGTTTGGCATATAAATATTTATTAAAACAATAAGTAGACTATTACAACCTAATCTGAGAGAATCTCCCTAGTTAAGGTTGACCCAGTGAAGGACAGCTAAAATATCCACCTTCCTTAAAAACAGTCTGCGATTAAAACATAAATCACATAAAATGGCATTATTTTTACATTCAAGCCAAGATAGCAAGATGACAAGATCTTGAGGCAGTAAATTTTGCTTTGCGTGAGATTTCTTTGACACTAATTAAATTATATTAAAACTCCATGATTATAATTTTACGTTAAAGTAAAAAAGATTTGCGGTGGATATATTTTTATCTCTTCTGGCACTTTAATTCTAAACAAATAACTAGCAGATTTCCACTACAGAATGGCGAAACAGTAATAGTAATACTCGTAATAGTTACGCTTATCAGCAGTTCAAGTGAACCTTTTAGCGTGAGCTTTAGTGAACCTCACTAAGCTTGCTAACTGCAGAAACGTAACAAATCTAACCTTTTCTCCGGATACCAGCTTGGAATCTAAGTATTTTTAAATCCCTGTCGAAGCGGCCAGAGAATTTTGGATGGATGGCAGCTCTATAATATGTCTAAGGAATAGGAATCATGTTAATTTGGTTCAGATATTTTCTTTTAAATATGTTGCAGTATTTGAAAATTTTATCCACGTCAAGGCACAGTATGTACTATAATTGTACCTAGTAAGTAGGTCCAGTACTGTTCGCTCTATATATTTACAAGTTTCATATTATCTTTTCACTTTTACTACGAGTACTTATTATAAGTACTATTATTTTTTCTGTGCTTTTACAAATGGTCAGCACATTGGAACTGTGAAGATATTGTTTAATGTATTGTGCACAAAGTAATAACATGACTTTGAAGAGAAAATGTGCTTATGACGGACTCTTAATAACTCGCGTGACCGTCGGGAGCATTCAGGATCAAATGGTACGGACACAAGCCAGCGATGCTCTAATAAAAACGAATATCCCATATCCTAAGGGAAATCTTCATAATGTTTCTGTCAAGCGATACTGACACGCACTCAGAAATCGTGATAATTATTTATTTATATATCTGCTGGAGTAAATGGCCATAAAAATTTCGTATGTACTACCTATGTTATAAGCGAGTTTAACGAAAAATTATAGTTATTCAGTGCATAAATGCTATTCAAAATCATTGCAGTTATCATAGAACAGACATCTCGAGCAAAATGTGTGTACCGCCAGGATGTTCTTTTTTCAAAATTGAGCCCCTGTTCTCCTTTCAAAATGGAACAATTATATTGAAAATTGAAGCCTATTGGCGCCAATTCATTGGGACATAAACCATGTTCGCGGTGTCGTTTCTATACGATAGTAAATTACTAGCGTTATTATTACTACTAACATTATTACCAGTAGTAATAATACTTAAAAATAATCCCGGGAGTTTCTTGCCGCTTCTTCTCCCGGGACCACTCACGGTAGGGATTTGTTGAAGCGATGGCGTTGAGTGACTTTCGAAAAGTGTTTGTAACAAACCTACTTCGAATAAAACTTATTTCATTTCATTTCATTTCACTTCAATGTTCAAAATACATTATTTCTCATTATCAAAATACACTATTCTACATTCTTACCAAATAGTCGATTACAAACTATGCTCTCTGGTCTCTGTGGAGTCCGTTTTGATACTACATATAGTGCTCTTCAACTACATCTGCACTTGGGCGTAATGTTGGTAACATTGAAATAATTACTTTCTTTTATATTTCAAAAACCATATTATGGACATACTTAATAATAGCGTTGTTATTAAGTTCATCAAAGGTAATAACGATATATCATATAAAACGAGATAATATAAAACTACTATTATGTATTTATACTATTTATAATATTAGTATAGATTACTTATCTAACTTAACAATTATCTATTTAATTCTTTACAATGTTAATATTCTATACAGAAATATATATATATTTATACTTTTATGTCTTCTGTGATAAAACATTACGTATAATATATATATATCATTTTAATTTTTATTACGCCCAAGTGCATATTTGTTGAAGATCACTATAGGTACTATACGTTTGGATACCAACTTAATTCTGGATACGCGTATAAACGTGCGTTTTTGGTTTCCTCAGCAAATTAGTACTTTGCAGTAGCGCCTACGTAAATCGAGGAAGGATTTCTTCAACATTCAATTAGAAAGAAAAAACAAACCACGTTGAATATAACCTACGATTTTAATTACTGAACTGTGATTGCGTCAACTCGGGCCGACGACATTTTATTATTTCATTAACTGCTTTTTATTTCTGTGAATGGCAAGTTAACGACTTCCAGAGCGCAGCCTGAAAGAACGCGATTGATGGTAATTGAGTTGAAAAATTAAAGATGATTGAAAATTTCAAACGATTACACACTCGTCTTGATTGAGTTACCTTACCTTTAACACGTATGTAGGTACAATAGAAGAAACAAAATGAATGAATGAATGAAATGGTTTTCTTGTTGTAGATAAGTAACAACGATATAAGGAGTTATTTTAGCAAAAATGTTTCATTGTAGCAATAGACGAGATGAAGCGAAAGAAACTGTCATCTCAAGTTATTACTTCTTTTGGTAATAAATCGTTTCGAGTGTAGTCGTACGCATCTGCCTTACATATAAATTACTAGCTGTCTCGGCGAACTTCGTATCGCCTAACCTGTAAGCTATGCTATCTTTCAAGTTGCATCAAACTGCACACGGTGTGCAAAGATTAAAATCGGTTAAGTAGTTTAGGAGTCTATCGCGGACAAACAACGTGACACGTAATATACTTATATATGTATTAAGATATTTAAGAAGAAAAAGCCAAAATTTAGGTAGTTAAGTACTGTAATTTATTTGTTATTATGTATAATATTTTGATATTAATAAATTGTTAAATACTTACATTATTTTAATATTTAAAAGTC
Source organism: Thymelicus lineola (assembly GCA_963932265.1). NCBI lineage: Eukaryota > Metazoa > Arthropoda > Insecta > Lepidoptera > Hesperiidae > Thymelicus > Thymelicus lineola. Next base: position 12,878,140 of record OZ010682.1, on the reverse strand, counting down.
TTACTCGAAACTTACATAAATATTCGACTCTCGTACGCGTAATAATATTAATGTTATCTATGGCAGAATCCACAGAACCCAATGTGGCACTAGAATTTAGAACACATAATTATAAAATAATGATAGGTACCGATTTGGGTATCAATATTCAATTTAATACCATCTTAAAGCGCTACTTATTTAATAACCTACCTAAGACTCGTTTTAGGTTTTAATATGTTATGAAACCAGAATACATCTACCGCTAACCAGTTAAATTGAAGATAACTCTTAACATTTTCATCTCAACTATAGAATTAAAAAGACGTTACGAGAGGCATGAGGATTGGAGCACTCGTAACTAAGGCTATCTAGTACTTGTAACTAAAGCTATTTCTATAAAAAGCTCTCGAGTCTCGGCTGCCCACAGATTCGCCAAGTCCATGTTCCCGATCACTCGAGCTGACCACTAATTATCCGGAGAAGGTTTTGCTACGTGCTCAATTGTTGCTCAATAAATCAATACCGTAGATGGCTTTAATCACTTCATCACAGTCATATTTGACAGTTAAAAGATATGTGTTTTGAAAAATAGTATTTCTACTCAGTTATATGTTGAAAAATAACCTTTAAGAAATACAAGTAGTAAAAATCAGAGATTTGGTTATTTAAACAGCACCGATTATTAGTTATTGAATATTAAAATGTTGACTACACTATCTATAGTGACTACACTGAACCATAGAAAGTTGATTCTTGACTTAAGTATGATACTGTATGATGCATTTGCTACGGCAAATAACAGAAATACACTAGTCACGAATATAACAAGTGTAACTGAATTCGAAAGTGTTATACAGATGCACAAATTACCGGCCGGTCTCAATACTATACCACCGGTTAAACTCTGGTTTTTACGTCCAAAGATAAAAAGTAAAGTTTGATCTACCGGTGACTTCCATAATAAAATTAGGTGATGAAATTTGTACAGAACTTCGTAAATTTTGAAGTTATGGACATGGTTTAAAAAAACTTAATAGTGACAAGTTTATTTGGATAATCATCCCCTAAAGGGTGAAAGTAGGGGCTGAATTTTTTTAAGTTGTCAATGTGAATAATTATGTATTAAAACTCAAGGGAAAAATTATACGTTATAGTAATATAATTATGTAGATTATGTTATGGTTAGAAACAGCAGAGAAGGAAAGAGAGAGGCAGAGGTAGAGGGAGAGAGAGAGAGAACGAGAAGGATTTGTTAAACTTAACAAAATTATAAAAGACAAAATTAACACAATCATTCATTGTTTGGCAATATGAAATTCGCCGGGTCAGCTAGTAAAATATATTATATTATTATGTTTAGCAAACAAAAAGTGTTGCCAAATGTCTTAAAATCATTTTTTTTTCAGATGAAGTTCACACCCCTCACAAAAGATGATGTGCTTCTTAAGACCAATGGCTATTGATGTGGCAGGGGCACACCATTATTTCTGAAAAGTCGAAATGTTTTTGTTATCGGTAGAAACTTTCTATCCACCGAAGGTTATTGAGATGAAAAAATTGTACGACTTGACAGATGACATACAATAGCTTTATCTACAGTTTGTTTAACTGATAGTATAATATAATATTGAGACCGGCCGTTAAGTGACTTTTAATAATGTGACATTCAGCACATGTGCAGTCCGTTGGCGTTAATTGAAAGCCACAATCTGTCCGTACGCAACTGAAGAACAAAAAAGCTTTATTAAAAGTTGTTCTTTATGACTGACTCTTGACAGGCTCGCTAGCAATAGCCTTTGATAATGTTGAAGCTTCGCAATATCTATAAATAGTAAAAATTAAATCCCTATTTCGGTCTGTCGCTGCACTTAGCAATTTTGTAATGGGATTTTTTATCAGCAATTGAACAGTTATAACAATAGTTTCATGTCCTTTGTTTAAAAACATAGAGATTGTTTCTCTGGACACGAAACGAAGGAGGGTGCTAATAGAAATAATTATGTTTTAAAATAACAAGACTCGAGATACTACCAAGTATTAAAATCGAGAAAGAAAAACAATAATAAAGTTGGTTTTGACAAGAGGATGAAAATGACGGATGTAACCAACTCAGTGTTTTCATTTTTATGACTGAATAAACAAGTTTGCCGCCATGTTAATTATTCTTTAATCTGAGCATGTGAAATAACAAATACTTTCTCCTTTACTCAGCGTAACGGTAGACAAAGAGTTATTTCTGTAAAAAACATTGATACTCGAAACGAATTAAGGTGCAAATATACAAAAGGAGAACGTTTTATTTGTAGTGACAACGCTGGCCAGACAAAATACTTTGACAAGTGTAACATTACAAATTGTAGCTGTTTATCACTTTCTTATTATTTAGTTTTTTTCGAACGTTTGGCCACCCTGAGAGAATGAGAGAGTACATTCCTGACAGTCAGATTCTGAGATTTGTTGTTGCTGAGTTTCGTTAATCGTTGAATTTTTATCTCGTTTATAACTTGATTGAAGTCTGTATGTTCTAAAATTATTGTTATTTGAAATTTAAACCAGAGTTATATGCTATTCGGAAACACACTCATTTACTCAGTGACCAGCAAAATAGAAAAAAGCACTTTCACCAAACCCTAAACCTAAAGTGAAGAAGTTTGGCACTGAAACAGGGTTTATTGCCCGTGGCCCATACAAAGTAAACATTGCCAAAACTGAGATCATGGAAGATGAATTTAGAAATTATGATAATTTATATATGCATTCATTAATTTTGGATGGACACTGTTAAGCCATTGCCAAAAGTCGTCTTTTTATTTAATGTTGTCAAGTTTTATCTGTATTAGTATTAACCCCGAATTGCATTACCTAGGTACATATTCATACATAGTACATACATACATGACTTCATGGATTTGGTCAACTAAGAAATTTAACACCCGAAGGAAATTGGTATTGCTTGATTTCCTGCACTTTACTGTTATTACCTACATAATAAAATTTTTTTATAGAATTTCGCACATACGTATATTTATTTTAATTATTGCATTAATTTTGTAAAATTATAAATATAGTAACGTCATAAATGCGCTGTGGGTTCTTTTTCGTTGAATAGCTGACGTGACGCGAAGAAGCGTGACGGGTCCGCCGATAGTTCCCCAATATTTATTTAATCATTATCATCAGGTCAGTCGAGTGACATCAAACTTTAGTCGATCGATCGAAAGCGAGGCATCCCGTGTTGGGAATATTCCTTAATCAATCTTCATCTTGTCACTCTGTTTACCGCTAAAACCGTTCGAAGATATTTACGATCTTACAGAATAGATATAAATATACGACAAAATTGACTATCAAAAGTGTGTGCAACTGTGACTGCAGTCAATTTATAATTGACTTAAATATAAGTAATGATAATAATATGATAAATTAAGATTTACAACAAAAATAACCCTCCTAAATAATTCCCTAGGTGAATTTAAATTTGTGACTTTCAAAAGGAAAATTATTGTTGCCACGTTAGGTATGTGCCTTGTCTCGTTTGTTGTTAAGAAGGTGTACCTAGATTAAGTTATTCAGGTTAGAAAATTTATTTAATGAGACAGTTAGGTACTAAGCGATAATAATAGTATCATCTGCAGTCGATGTGAGTTAAATTACTCTTAAGTTTCTACCAGAATTCTGAGTAGCAGCAGCTGGTAAATCGTCTGTATAAACGATCAAATTGGTCGTTAACCGTAATCACTGCTACGGCCGATGAATTTTTATTGTCTTTTCTTAAAGATTGCTGATATATTATGTTAGTTAGTCTATGTACCTATATAAAACACAAAAAATGGTTGTACGGATGTCCTTTATAAATTCTGAAACCATCCAACCTATATGCCTCAAAATTATTTAATTTAAAAGACAATAATCCGAAGGTGGGTTGAGACCACTAAAATAATGCAATAGACACATGCGGTCCAGTCGATTGTCCACTTTTTCCATACAACAATTTGATGATATCTAGTAAAAACGTCAACACAAAAACACTGATCTTCATTCTCATCAGAAATTTTACTAGTGTAGTGGAACAGTCGGATATCCACTATTATACTTTATTCTAGTTTAGCTTTTCGTTTCCATAACTTCTTTTTTTTCACTTCTTTCTCGGCTGTTAAAGCATCGCTGATGCCTATGGTTACACTGATATCTACAGGCAACGGTCACCAAATGGCTCGTATGATCTTTTGTCGGCTGGTTAGGTACATAAAAAAATATAAAAATTATGCAGAACGATTAACTTCAAATTTTATGAGATCTATCACCAAATGCTACAAACCTTATATTTAAATACACTCTATAGTTCTATACAAATCACACTCTGTAATAACCACTCAAAATAATACTTAGCTGCTTAAGTAGAATCATCTGCCAGAATAAATATCACTGGTAAGAATGCTGTCGTGCAACTAACAGTTGCTACTATTATAATATTATTCCAAGTTCCGAAACAGCGCTGCCACGAGCAGCAAATGGTCTCAAATCGGGAGCAACCAAGTTACGAAAAGCGGAAAAATTATAAAGTTTCGTCTTTTAAGAAGTCGCACCAACTTTTATTTATGAATCTACGTCAGCAGCAGATACGAATCATCTCATGCTAGCTTGTTTAAATTCAACGATAAAATGGGTAGGTAACTGAAACGTGGCTTTATTTTTCTGCAATATTTTCAGAAAGAAAAGTTTCCATTGTAATTTTTTTGTCCATTGGACTCCTCTTTTATCATTCATCTTGACAGTTGTTTGTTAGAATTTTCTCCATTAAAAATTGAGGTTTGAAGGCTTTAGGCCACGATGGCCAAGCTCATGGGTGGATGTGCATTTTGTGCAACCTTCACATTGATTCGAAAACAGTACAGACCGTAATAAATTTGGGGTATAGATGTTATATGAGTCCAAATTGAGGTTCCCCTTCTCGTGGTATATGCTGCCAGGCTATGGAGAATGTTCCCAAGCTGTGAGTCATGACGTGTTCATGTACCAGCCCACCAACATTATGACGGTTATAATTTCCAAGGACAACAATAATCATTGTCATTCGTTAATCGTACCGCAAAGGACGAATAGGCTTTAACTAAGTTAATGTGCTCACCATCCTGGACCACATCCCCATTTACCATCAGGTGGGATTGTTGTCAAGCATTAACTTATTTGTAGCAACAATGATATTAGAGTTTGTCTGGGTGTATTTATTAAGTGTTTTTAAACTGTAGTTATTAATCTAACAAAATTAGAGGTGTCATGGGTCGGGTAAGTAAATAAAAATCTTTTCACTATTCACTTTTTTCGCAATTTATAAGAACTAATAACAATGAGCAACTTTAACTAATTTTTAAAAATATATCTAACTTTGATTCAATAATTTTTATCTTAAATATCATCCCTCCATTCTCATAAATTTTCGTTGAATTGTAAAATTTTACTTTTTGATTACTAAATTTATTATATTTTAACTATCTATTATTTACCAATATGCAGTTTTTCAGTAATTTCTAGCAGTAGATAGGAGAGTGTGTATGAAAGAGCCAGTTTTAAAAAGTGTACAAAAAAAGCAACTTGGACGTTTTGTTTTTAAAGGAAACTACTTTTTTTTAGTAATCACTTTAATAATGAATGTTATCAAATTTAAATAAAAGCGATAACAATGCTAATAACCTGAAATATATATACTTCAAAAAAAATGGGAAATCGGCTCTTTCATAACAGCATGTCAATGAAAGAGCCGAGGGGTGTTATGAAAGAGCCGATACCCATTTTATACAAACAAAACAGTTTTTTCAACAAATGAATTCTATTGATAAATTCCAAAAAATGAAACTGAAATTAATTTATGAAAATCACAATTCTTGAATAGTCTCAATATTAAGTTACTTAATCTTAATCAGTAATATTGGATAATAATTATCTTATAATATAAATCAGTAATAATATCCTTTTTTTAGCCGTATTGGGGCGGCTTAGAATACTAACCCCAATCTCACGCCGGATGGGTGTCGTAAGAGGCGACATAATCCGGCCCGCTGGCGGTAGGATCCTTAGAGGGATTATATCGGTAATATTGATTTTAATTGTTAATAAATACAATTATTACTATTATTATTTCTCCATGGGGTTCGCCTGGATAACTACCACCATTGAGCATGAGTCAGCTGCCAAACGACTCGTCGTGTTCCATCTGGGGGTTTGAGAACCAGTTCTTTCTTTCTTTTTCTTCTCTTTTTCTTGGCCGACAACGCATCAGTGATGCCTTAGGTGTTGCTGATGTCCATGGACAACGATAGCCACTTACCATCAAGTGGATCGTTAGCTCGTTTACCGGCTATTTCCATAAAAAATATTTCCTCATAAAAATCAGTCTCAAATAATGTCATTAAACTTTGATACTTAAAAAGTAAAAATTAAAAACACTGTTGGCAGAAGAAATAGAATCACTCCTTTGTTGGCTCCACACATCTTGCATTGGTTTGGTACCATTTTTCTTTGCTGTTTTTTGGTTGTAGGTATTTATGAAGGCATGTTTTTCTACTCTATAATATAAAATAATATTAAATAGGTATAAAAAAACAAGAATGTTGAACTAAAACTTATCGGTGTATTGAAAGAGCTACCATTTGTGTGATGAAAGAGCCAGCTCTTTCAAAGCATTGATCGCTGGCTCTTTCATAACTTTGCGTGATCAAAAATTAATGTTACATTAAAGTTTTATCACCAAAACCTAAATCCAATATTTTTAAGGAATAACAAAACCATGTATATGCATAACAACACAGCATATCCATTTTATCAATTTATGTAACACTCTTATTCTTAAAAATATTTAAGTAAATTCAAATAAACTTATTTTTCGGCATCCATATCTTTGCTGCAATCCTACGACGCCATTTGTTTTCATAGAACTTTCAAATTTCTGTGGATGAAAGCTATCCAGTGTTGCTTTATAAAAAAAATGAATCTATGGTAAAATATCGGTAAGTTAGTTAAAATGACATCGGCTCTTTCAAAACCTGGCTCTTTCATACACACTCTCCCGTACTTATAATTTTTTCAGTAACATTACATAACATAATATTTGTATCTACTTAATAAATAATACCTACCTAATGAGTATTATAAGACCTCGAAACATCTTCTTTTAACTTCATAACTAAGTTTGTCTCGACCCCACGCTTTTTGTTGGAAAGTTGATAATGGATGAGTGGAACGTGACCACGATTATTTACGCAATGTCGCCGATACCAGAGAAGAATCTCGGTTAAGTAAAAGCTTTAATATAAATTGATACTTATGAACATGTTATAGATAAGTTGTACTACTTAGTTTGCATCATTTAAGTTTTTTATGGAAATAGCCGGCAAACGAGCTGACGATCCACCTGATGGTAAGTGGCTATCATCGCCCATGAACATCAGGAATACCAAATCACTGATGTGTTGCCGGCTGAGAAAGAGAGGGGAATAGAAAAAAAAAGAAAGTATCGTTAAGTAAAGTAGCTTTACAGTTCTCCATGATATGTTTAAAGGTGCGTAAGTCTAGATTGGCACTTGGCTAGCTCGACTGGTCTGCAGTTAAGTTAGGTACAGTTAGCTAGTCATGCAGGGCATTAGATTAAGAGCCCAGGGCCGCCAGACATCACTTATTTTCTGACGGATGAAATGTGGACGATTGAGTAGTGTTAGTATGTACTATGATCGTATGCCTACTTGCTAGCTTAGAAAAACGGCCAATTTCCAGGTATGAGGTGATCAAGGTACAAAACTACAACAACAACTATTTTAAAACCTTTGACAAGAAGCCAAGGGGCCAGTCATCCCCTAAATTAATTTTAATATCTCTGTGGGTGGAAGCGCGAGAGCATTATCTACGCGCATGAGACATGAGTATGGTAGTCAAAATCGGATACTGAATCGATCCCACGCTTGGATCTGTCTGTCGTCTTGTCAAAGGTTTTAAAATAGTTGCCTGGAGAACATATATAAAAATGGAGCGTCAGAAAATAGGTGAACTTAACTCATTATTTTGGCAGGTTCAAGGAGTCTGTAAAGCAAAATGGCCCACGGAATGTGTCTGGGAGTATTGACAACTTATTTCTAACTATATTATCTAGAACATACGTGAAAATCAGCTATGAGAAAATACGTGAACTTAGTAATGATTTTTTGTACCTTGATCACCTCATACCTGGAAATTGGCCGTTTTTCCAAGCTAGCAAGTAGGCATACGATCATAGTACATACTAACACTACTCAATCGTCCACATTTCATCCGTCAGAAAATAAGTGATGTCTGGCGGCCCTGGGCTCTCCACCTACATGATAAGTACCTTACGTAGGTATATATGTACTAATATGAAGCATCTAACATTAATAATAACACAAACACTGAGTGTTAACTTGATAAAATATGATTGTGTGTATTATTGTGTATTATTAAATAATGTTTTAGTAAATTAACTTCTCGGTGAATTGTCAATTAATGAACTACTTAGACATATTTAGCAAAATATTAGCTTAGTTAGGTTAAAACCCTATAGAAATAATTTAAATGAGATCGCGGCGTAGCGACCGCATCAAATTTTATGCCATAGGAAATCGCGTTTTTGCTGGTAATAAAACATATACGATATCGACTACTTACCTACTTAAATTGCTATTTTAAAGTAATTTTATATTTTCAATAAAAATATACTTTTGTAAAAATGGTCTATGCCTTTTAAATGAGATTTGCTTTGAAACTGACCCCTTAAAATTCAATAGCATCTACATTTAATTCTCCTGTGAAATTGTACCTATATTGTATTTAGTTACTTGTTAAGTAATATTGTATAAATGAAATGAAATGAAATGAAATGAAATGAAATGAAATGAAATGAAATGAAATAATCTTTATTCATGTAGGTATCACTGATACTCTTATGCACGTCATTTTTTTAATCTACCAGCTTTTCGGAAAGGTGCTTTGTCATGGAGGAGAAGAAAAGCCGTAAAGAAACTCCTCAGCACATCTTTTAAAAATAAAACTTATATCTATTACAAAAATAGGTATTCTCTAACCTGTGCAGAACTGGTTGCCTAGCTAGTCATTTCCAAGCATCCTTGTCATTTAAATATTCATTTATGCTATAGTAGCCCTTGCCTAAGAGCTGAGCCTTTACACGTTTCTTAAAAGATTCCACTGGTAAGTCACGTATTTGTTTTGGGACTTTATTATAAAATTTTATACCTAGTCCCATAAAAGAACGTTGCACTTTGGAAAGACGGTACGAAGAGGTAGCCAATTGATGCATCCTTCTTGTTTGACGATTTGAAAAATCACAATTTTGTTTATATGCAGTTATGTTATTCCGTATAAACACTAAATTATTATAAATATATTGGGAAGCTACTGTAAGTATACCTATTTGTTTAAATTTGATACGCAAGGACTCCCTTGATTTTAGTTTATAAATAGCTCTAATGGCTCTTTTCTGTAATACAAAAATTTGTTCAATACCGGCTGCTTTGCCCCACAGTAAAATGCCATAAGACATAACACTATGGAAATATGCAAAATAAACAAGCCGAGCAGTGTCGACGTCAGTGAGCTGCCTTATTTTTCTAACAGCATAAGCAGCCCTAGCAAGTTTAGTTGTGAGAGATGCTATGTGCGGGCCCCATTGCAGTTTACTGTCCAAGGTCACCCCTAAAAAAACCGTGGATTCCTCTATATTTAATGTTTCATTATTTAATTTAAGAGATTTATTTACTTTTTTTACATTTGGCAACACGAATTCTAAGCATTTGGTTTTCTTTGCATTTAAAAGTAAATTATTTATAGTGAACCAATGTGAGACATGCGACAGAGCACTATTAACATCGTCAAAATTATTTTTATTCCTATCAGTCTTAAATATTAATGATGTATCATCTGCAAACAGCACAATGTTCGCATGGTTTTTAACATAATGTGGTAAGTCATTTATATACACCAGGAAAAGAAAAGGGCCCAAGATCGAGCCTTGCGGAACACCCATCACAGTAGGTGACCCTGATGACTTTTCATCGTTTATATTAACCTTTAGTATCCTATTACTTAAATAAGATGCGAGCAAGCTAAGGGCCTTGTTTTTCACGCCATAGTGACTAAGTTTAGATATTAATGTATCATGCTCAACACAATCAAACGCCTTTGATAAATCACAAAATACACCTATAGCATTTTGCGACGACTCCCATGCTTCATATATATGCTTTAAGAGCCTGGCTCCGGCATCTGTTGTACTACGACCTTTAGTAAAACCGTATTGCTCCGGATGTAATAAATTATTATTGTTGAAGTGGGTTAGCATTTGATTCAGTATGATCTTTTCGAAGATCTTACTGAGTGTTGGTAATATAGAAATTGGCCTATAATTATTAATATCCGTTTTTTCACCTGTTTTAAATAATGGTATAACTTTACTGCATTTCATTAGATCTGGAAATACACCAAGATCTATGCATTTATTAAAAACTACAACTAAACAAGGAGCTATAATATCTATTATGTGACGAATTATTTTTACTGAAATACCCCAGAGATCACCCAAGACTAACTAACAATATAAGACTAACAATCCAATCTTTACCAATACTTTTTATCCCCACTACTGAATGTCTCCGACATACCTCAAGGGATTAATACGAATCATATTCTAGATATGGCTAGAGGACTTCGTCCCCAAGCATATTTTCTGAGAAAATATTTATGCTATTTTTTCATTAGCGACCTTTCCATCAGTCAGTATTCGTTTATACATAGCTCAATTTAATTGGCTTTTTTCTAGAACGTAACATGATTTACTAGGGTCTTATTTGCATGGGCTATTAAAATTCCATAATGGATGAAAAATTCCGTTACTACAGACCATGGACCTTACTCCACTAATAAATACCATCGAGGAGTCTATACTACATCACACACTGTATGACCCCATGACAAATAGATGTAGGTATGTAAATTGTAATCCCGGGAGTTTCTTGCCGCTTCTTCTCCCGACACCACTCACGGTAGGAATTTGTTGAAGCGATGGCGTTGAGTGACTTTCGAAAAGTGCTTGTAACAAACCTACTTCAAATAAAACTTATTTCATTTCATTTCATTTCATGTCAATAGTCAACATTAAAAACTGTTGGTTGTAATATGAAAAAACAGGTTCAAAAGAAATCAAAACATCTATAACAATGTATCGCTCCAATATCGATGTAGGTATACCTATCTTTCTACAATGAGATTTTGAAGAATTGCATTACCGATTTCATCCGACTCGAGTATTATTGGGTTTCTCAAAATGATGGAAAAATTTAACTTTAACAATATACGGTGTATTTTTCAGTTTCTCCAAATGGAAAATGATATAAAGTAAAATGTTATGAGACAAAAAAATATCGTATTTTTTCTCAGTTTCAACATGATGAACAATGATTTCAGTATGGAGCTTCATTTATACACATAGATTTGTTACATTATTCCTTAGAAATATCTACTTAAAAATAATTGCGAACAAAATTTAATTCTAAATATTTTTTTTCAAATTAAGGTACTCCTACTCCTAAATTTATACTTTGTGATATGATGGCATCCTACAGCCATTAAATAGTGGATGATCTAAAAAAACTGCTGCGAGAAAGTAGTGTGAGTTTGAAGAGAAAAAAGAAAGATTTGATGAAAAAATACAATAATAAGGATAATTAACTGACTTGTGGTAATTGAAACTCATTGAACTTAAATTCAATTAAACTAATTTCACAAAATTTAATTTTTTCAGGCTCAAATTAAACGACGAAAATCAAAACTTTTGTAATATAAGAAGTGGTTACTTTAACAGCGATATTACACTAAAATCTTTATTTACTCTATCAATCGATAAATTTAAATATAATAAATGCAAACTCAAACAAAATAGAAGGCTACAGAAATAGAAGGAATAGAAGGCAGGTAAAGTGCTATTCCATAAAACGTGCATAAAATGTTAATCATAAGTCGGCCTCATTCCTAATCTCAGGGCGTTCGAACATACTATGCAGAAAGCAATGTTCGGTATTTATTTATGCATAAATAAATCTGAAGTCTAATGAAGGTAACCCACATAGTTCGTAGATTTAGTAAAGCTTATTTAAGTACCTAACTCCTTATTTAAGTAGGTACGTAACTCTTGGAAACCTTTAAAATATGCTACAAAATTTCAACGTTTTACACTTTATAACCAAAATAGGTATACCTAAACTAGATGTATCATCATCAAACCGATAATGTGCAAATGAAATAGGAACCTATCAGAAATTAAATATTGCAAGACCTTAGCCTGTTACTAGGCTAAGCAACTAAGCACCAATGGTCCAAAGGAAACTTAATTAGGTACGCGTTTCTGTAATGGTCCATTTATAACTGTCCGCCCTCCATTCTAGAAAAATAATCTTTACTATCAGTACTAGCTTATCGTTATAACGTCAAGTTAATTAGATTCATAAAATACAACTATACCTAATAGGCACCTATAGTAAAGATATCCGACTATCCACCGTAGAATATCAAAAGCAGTAAAACTTTCTTCATAAATAATATTTCGATACAAAACGCCTCTTGCGATAGTTGTCCCTTGGTTGCGATTTAGTTTTCCAATTTCCTATTATAGATTTTCCAGCTATCCCATAGAAACTTTTCTGTAACAAAAAAGTATATGCTTCATCTCAAGGATAAAGATATTATCAAAAACTGATCAACAGAAAGACAAAAAAATACTTGCATGTACAATTACCTATAGATGAGGATTATTAAGAATTATGTGTACCTACTACGAGTAGTTAATTACTTATAGCTTATATTATAATAATATTATGTTAAGATACATTATTATCGCTGCTATAGGGAAGATCCTGATATCATAATAATAGCGCCATAAAAATGTGATTTGGAACATTCCACCGCTCATCAAGATGTTAGACATCAAACTCTCGTTTAAAAGGAATCAATGCTGTGATCACCATTTACCTAATAATTACGCGCTAAAACATTTATTATACATTTCTACTGAAAAATAAATGAAACAAAATGTTCGAAAGATAAAGAAATACGGATGAAAGAAAAACATTTTCAATTATTAGTATAACTATATGAAAATAAAACAATAATAAGTGTCAATTATTTCGTTTGTGTTATTGCCATCACATCACCATACAACCAGCCCTAATCCCTCTCCTTAGTTAGCCAAACCTGGAGAATTTTTCCCAATATTCAGGGATTTAATTCTGCTCTCTGGTTATTGTTCCAGTCTCTTAGCTTTCCCTGACATACATAGCTAGGATTTTCTCTGGTATTGTATAAATATTGGTACATATATCGGTATTGTCAATATGAAAAAAATCGTCCAACTAAGTCAAGTGGGATATCGTTGAATAGAAAAGAAATATTTTTAGGTTCCTTTCATTTTTCGTCTAATAAAGAAGTCAATGAATACTAACTAAAAAGTGCAAAAAAAAATATTTAAAAAAAACAAAAAGCCCGACTGCGTAAGAAAACTAAAAAGAAAAAATAAGCCCAATAGTTCAGAATATTGTTAAAAGTAATACTGAACAACTAAACCATAGAAGAATTAACAGTCGGGACCCATTAAAATTTTATAGGGCTGCTTGGGAAAAAACAAACAAGATTTGATTGGTTGAAAAATGGGTGGAAAATCCTTCTATGCTGTAGTTGTTTAAACTTTTAACAATTCTGAACTACTGAGCTTATTTTTTCTTTTTAGTTTTCTTACGCAGTCGGGCTTTTTTGTTTTTTTTTAATAATTTTTTTACTACCCGAATGATGACGATAGATTGACGACGATAAATATTATGTGAATATGTTTTATACAGTCTGTATGTACGAGTAAATGCGATTGTTCCGTTTTATCTTTGGACCTAAAGCTTAAAGGCGTCTGTCCAAATGGCTGTCTCTAAACCGGAACATGTATTTAAGTTAGCAACAATGTCTTTTTATAGTATTCTTCAGCACCGAGACGCGCTTCGAACCGATTTAATGTGCCATAAGAAAAACTTCAGTAAAAACCAACACTTTATTGCTTGAAAGCAATTCGCTGAAACTGCCATCCCTGAGTAGACATTAACGACCTTCGCGTAACGCCTCGTTATCATGTGGTATTAATTCACACAATATAATCCCTTGCGATAATTGACCCACCTTTAATTTTAGGTTTGATGTAGTAAAAGAAAAAAAAACATTCCAATTAAAATTTGGAACAAGGGTCGTAAAATATGTGTACCTAATACAAAATACCTGTTATAAACTGATTACTGTATCAGGTACCATTTCCTTAACAAAAGTATTTAGGTATATCTATACTAATCTATACTAATATTATAAAGATGAAAGATTTGATTGTTTGCATTGAATAGGCTCCAAAACTACCGAACCGATTTGAAAAAATCTTTCACTGTTGGGAACCTACACTATCCCCGGGTGACATAGGCTATATTATATATTATTTTTTTAATATTCTTCCCGAAGCGAAGTGAGGGCGATTTCCTAGTATTATATAAGAGGAAAGATTTGATTGTTTGTTTGCATAAACTGATTACTGTATCAGGTACCATTTCCTTAACAAAAGTATTTAGGTATATCTATACTAATCTATACTAATATTATAAAGAGGAAAGATTTGATTGTTTGCATTGAATAGGCTCCAAAACTACCGAACCGATTTGAAAAAATCTTTCACTGTTGGGAACCTACACTATCCCCGGGTGACATAGGCTATATTATATATTATTTTTTTAATATTTTTCCCGAAGCGAAGTGAGGGCGATTTCCTAGTTTAATATATTTATTTATTTAAACTATTAGTTTTTTGTACACACTTAAAGAACACAATATAATGGGCAGCCTTATTGCCCTTATTGCTTATATACGAGTATAAGTGATTTTTAGGGCTCCGAAGTAAAATCGGAGCCCTTATACATGACAGTTTTGTCACGTCCGTTCGTCCGTCTGTCCATCTGTTTGTCTATCGGTCTGTCTGAAGCAAAGCGCCGAGACCCTTAGTGCTAGAAAGCTGTAATTTGGCATGGATATAAGTACACATGTACCTATTAATTTATTAAAAATCCAGGATCGTAGAATAAAATATTGAAAATAATTTTTTAGGGTACGTCCCCTATAAGTAACGCGAGGATGAATTTTTTATTCGTCGCGTAGGTACCTACCCTCTAGTGTATCGTTGAAAAGGTCTTCCAAAAATATTACGAGTCATGGAGCATGAGTGAAGAAAGCCAATATTTTTGTATAATATGCATTAGAATCATTGAAGTATTATTACCTACTAGCGTATAGAACGAACACTGCGAACACCATGTATGTCCCAACGCATTGGCGCCACGTGGCTTCAATCTTCAACAGATTCGTTCGATTTTGAAAGGAGAAAGGGGGCTCAATTTTGAAAATCGAACCTCCCGGGCGGGACACACATTTTGTTCGAGATGTCTGTTCTATGACATTATACTTCAATGATTAGAATACAATTATTAGGTACCTATTATTAATAATTATCTGTGGGGTTCACCTGGATAACTGCCACCCTCTTGTTGAGTCAGCCAGTTCTTTCTTTCTTCTTCTTCTCTCTTTCTTGGCCGACAACGCATTATTGATGCTATTAGTGTCGCTGAAGTCCATGGGCGACCATAGCCACTTACTTAAAGACTTAAAATTCATTGTATAAACCAATTCCTTCCACATTTTGTAAGCGACGCGTAATAAAGTTTACGACGATCGAGTACATAGATCTGTCCTTGTATTGCGGGATTAGGGCTTTCAGAGCTCCGCTGAACTCTCCGTTAAGCCCTCGTCCTTCGCCAGCTACAATTGAATACTTCGTTTTTATTGCACTCGTTTTCATTTTAGGAACCCACGTCTCATCTTTGTAATCCAAATTCGTTATTTACTCACCCCTTTATCGTGGGTAAATCGTAGCAACAAAAGTTTTATCTTATTGTTCACGCACTTAGGAGGTCTTGTTACGGTTTTATCGTTCACTCTTTCAGAATATTAAAAAGAAGGGTAATCATTGCGTATTTTGGTGGAAATTTTATTTAGTTCCACAATGTTACAATGTAATTCTCGAGTCTACTGTACTATTACAAAATGTATAATACTTACAATAACGTATAAATGTATAATAAATAATACACAACCCTAGTATGAAATCATCTATCGTCTTCTTTTTCAATACAAAACTACGAGATCTGTTTTTAAACGCTTTTATTTAGCTTCACTTCGGAGCATCAAAGCATCAAATCTTCAAAGCATCAAATCTTGTAACGTTAATTTGAATGACTTCCCTTTAATGAAAATTGATGAAATTTGGCAGACATGTGTATTTCCGATGACAATACACGAAAATCATATTTTAAACTAATTTTCATTGTTTATTTGTTGTTAAATTAAAAAAAAACGATTTTCAGACTTTAGACGCATAATTCTCTATGTTCTATTTTACGTAGAGACTTGAAATTTTCACAACTTGTAGCTAATTTTATAAACTAAACATTGAAATAAAAGCGTTTAAAAAAAAAATTTTTTTAGGATTCAACTTTTTATATTATAATATCTATCATCAGTCTTTATATGTACGAATGTGCAAATAAGTGTTGTTTACATACATCTGTTTAAGTTAACATAATTAATTCTAATGGTTGATAAACCTAAATAACTATTCATAACGAAACTAATTATATTATAATATATAGGTAGGAAGTTAATATTATAAAATTATATATCACTATCACTTAGAAGTAGTTATGAGCCAGTATTAAGTTTTAAATGCCTATATTTTAAAAACGATTTCATAATAATAATATTTTGCTGTCGGAGCAAAATCAGGATTTTGCCTAAATTTTTATCCCTTACCAAATTCCTCAAATGGATACCTTATTTTTAACCGACTCCAAAAAAGTAGGTTTTCTATTCGCTAGTAACTACTTACATATTTGATTTTTATTATGTTTTTATTTTATATTTTCTTATATTCTATCCTATCAAGGATTATTCAGCATCATTATTTATGTATTTATTTATTTAAAATTTATGTCACCTTATAAAAAAGGATGAACAAAGGGCAAACTTAATGCCTAATGGCATTGTCCACCAGTCAACCCTGGGTGGATGTGAAAAGAACTGATAGCAGGTGTTAAAGAAGGAAAAAAAATGATAAAAAAGGAGAAAAACAAATACTACTTACGTACAATATACATAATAATATACACTTATAAACTATAAGTACATACTATTATATTAGATTCACAGATTTTCAGATTCTTCCACTTTAAATGGAAAGTTAAAGTATGGAATATTGTTAACTTAACACATTAATGACATTACAGAAATATATATTTTTTTCTCACCATAACAGAACTTTCAATCACATTATGCGCGTCAATTAACCGCTCCGTGTCTATCGACGTTGAATGCTCATATGTATGTTTAACTAAAACAGACTGATACCCACTTATTATTTTAAGTTGATATATCTAACTATTCTAGACAGCTTTTACATTTCAGTTAATAAAGCCAATCCTGTGGTCTTATCTCTTATAGAGATTGCCTCAGCCAATCTCTGCCAAAACAGCTTCAGACAGTGAAAGACGATTTAAATAAGATTTATTCATGACAATTTTAAAAAACTAAACGAAATCAGCATAAAAGTTCGCTGTAAGTTGCTTTAGCTACAATTGAATTTGACCTTTTAAGGGTAAGTGGAATAGTAAGCGAGCGTATAGATATCTGTGTATTAAGGGCCATTACAGATTCTCTGTAAGAGCTCAATACTCAATACTTTTATTGCACAAATATTGTATATATACAGCCATATATCCTACATAATAATAACTCTAAAAGGGTGTTTCAATTTTATGGGTGGTGGGTGGACCAATTAATTTTATTTCCAAATATTTTATTATCTATTCCAATTTATCTGTAAATTATTATAAATCGAGTAAATTAAAATAAATTGTATTACATTAAGTTATAGCTAATAATCATTATACCATATTAAATTTATTGTTTGATTATTGTGTTGTAGTTATCATTGTATAAAAGTTTAATTTAATGTGAATTTTTGATTATGCAATTATTATTATGCCATATTTAAATACTTACTAGTCATTTTTGTCATTAAAGTAATCAGATAAATTATAGTAACATTTTTGAGTTCAGTTTCTTTTTATTTAGTACAAAAAAAAAATAAGAGTTTATTAAACATCTTTGTAGCCATTGTTTTTGGACTGTCACTGTGTATTTTTAATAACCCCCAACGCAAAAACGAGGGATGTTCTAAATTTGATGTGTGTGTCTGTAACTCTGTCTACATGTCATCGTAGCTCTGGAACGGATGAACCGATTTTGATTTTGTTGCTTTTGTTTAAAAGATTTCTTATTCTTTTTTTATGCTAACGACGGGCAAACAGGCATATGGCCCACCTGATGGTAAGGGATCACCGTCGCCTATGGACACGTGTAGCATCAAGGGAGCTGCGATTGCGTTGACGGCCTTGAAGGATACGATAAACACTCTTCTTAAATAGTGCAGTCATTGAAGCGAAAAATACGGTGTTACCTCCGAATTTTTTTACTGTGGACCGATTTGCATGAAATTTTGGAATTAGGCTTATCTAACCCTTAACTTCAAAAGTGAAAATAATCTGAACTCCGCAAATTATTTTTAAGGGGTGTAAACAACCCCTTAATGGAAAAATTAACATTGAGCCATTTTATCGCTAGAAAACATGTGTAATAGTAAGTTTTGAAATTGTAAAGTGTTTTCTAACACAATTACCTCATATTAAAATCATTTTCAACCCCTTGAAATTCTTACAACCCCTAAATTAAAAAAATCACAAAAAATTACTTTGGTATGACATAAAAAGATGTAAGTATAGAGTAAGTATTATTTTGTTCTCTATAATAATAGTCAAATTTTTAACCCCCTTTCAACCCTTAAAAACAACCCCTTGATAAAAAATTGTTAAAAATTTTTTTTGATTAAATGAAGAGGATTTAAATATTATTCTACACTCTCGAAAGTGATTATCATAATCTTCAACTTTGCTACCCTTAAAACTACCCCTAAATTAAAACAGTAAATATATATGATTACATATTTAAAAATAATTTTAATTATAGAGTAAAAAATTGCCATTTATTGAATAAAATATTTACAAATTACATAAAATACTACATAAAATACATCGTACCAGATTATTAAAATATATTATTTTTCATTACTCAATGTCGGAGTCGCTGTCACAATTAATATCTGGTTGAATTAATGGGCTATTTTGGCAATTATCTCCACTGCACGTTCCGCATGTAGTATTACAGAATAGGCCAACTCTTCTGCACCCGCAAGACGTTCCACATCCTTTTTTGCAGTTGCAAAAAATCATTTTTAGGAGTTCTTGTGGTGCGGGTGGATTTACAGACTTAAGTGGAGTCAATAAGCCGTCACTCATGATCCACCCCCAATCCGTTGGACAAATGTTTTTATTACCAAGCCAAATCTGGGTTTGCAGATAAACTCTCTTGGTATGCTCATCTATGGCACCAACGGTTGGAACTAGCGATGACAATTTTACAGCAGTGTTTTTTGTAGCAGCTTTGAGAAAACTTTCATAGCGCATATTTGTTGGTATACGTTGGTATGTATTCATGCCTACGTTTCCAAAATATATGAGCCATATTATGTATATATATACAATTATACACGTTACAATAGTTTTGGGTCTCTATTATACTGCGTACTTTCACATTGCTCCAAATATTCACACTCCGAAATTTTCAGTTACTAAGTAGAAAAAAATATGATAAGTTTTTGGACCATAACTCCTTCAATTTTCATGCTATCACAATTTATAACAAACCATTTTAAAGGTAATTAACAGAACTACAACATCCTTCATTGCAATATATAGTAAAAAACCTTTTTTTAAAACGGTGAAGGGTTAAAGGGCTTAAGAGAGACTGTGATTGCGCTGCCGCGCGCTCTTTAAACAATCATATCTCCGTCAATTTTTGTTTGACAGAAATAAAAAAAAAACCAAATTATTCGTCAGAAAAATACCTAAATTTTTTATCCCTACACTTTTTTACGTATCTGTCGTCATTTTTGAGATATTATGAAAAAAAGGTGTTTTTTTGTAAATTTGAAATTTTTTATTTTTTTTTAATCTTGATTTTTTTTTAAATATGTGTCCTGAAGCAGCCAAACTGATACAATCTATCAAACTCTTCATAATAAAGTTATTTCTAGGCGGAATACGATTAATTTTCATTTTGGCGGAAATGGCACTTAAGAAACCCATTGATTTAAAAGAAAAAATATTAAATGGTCTTCTTATTTTCAATACACCTCACTTATTTTACGTGCAAAAGACCTTTAACAGTGCTCATTTTAAAGCTTATTTAAAGCACTACAAAAACTTTCTTTATGGCAGAATGCATAAAATGCATCTGTTCGCCGCTAGATGGCATTGAACACATAGATTAAATTTCAGACAAAATAAAAAACGGCTTTGATCTTCAATATCTAGCTTAATATTGCACTTAGAATGATTTAAAAAAACTAAATTGTTTGTTTTTTTATCTGCTACAATTTTGGTTCTTATAAAATTTTCGATAAAACATATATTTTTGGAGATATTTGCAAAAGACCGATGAAAAACGTGAAAAAATTGCGATTTTTCAATTGCCAATAACTTGAAAAGTATTGGATTTTTCGAAAAACTTTATAGGTGATTTTTTGCTTAAAATTAGCCCTTCTATCGATATCTGCGGTTATTTTGAAAAAAAAAATGTCCACCCCCGAGAAGGAGTGGCAACCACCCCCAGGGTGAGTGCGGAGTTTAAATCATTTTCACTTTTGAAGTTAAGGGTAAGATGAACCTAATTCCAAAATTTCACGCAAATCGGTTCACAGTAAAAAAATTCGGAGCAATAATGCTTCAATGACTGCACTAAAAGAAGTTTGTTGCAAAGCTCGCTAGTTCGTGGCAGGAAGGAGCGCGAGAAACGAGCAGTTGACGACTGCCACGAGTCGAGGTGATGCAGGTGGAAACGTATCCTTTTGCGGGTGGTGCGATAAAGGAAGGTGGATGGAGGCACCAGGTTAAAAAGTTCTTCGGAACATTCCATCCATCCATCCATCAGCCTTTGGAGGTCCACTGCTGGACATAGGCCTCCCCTAATTTGCGCCACTCTGACCGGTCCTGAGCCTTCTGAATCCAGCGGATACCCGCTGTCTTCTTCAGGTCGTCAGTCCACCTGGTCGGGGGGCGTCCTATGCTCCTTTTTCCGAGACGTGGGCGCCATTCAAGGACCTTTCTTCCCCAACGGTTATCGGTCCTTCGCACTATGTGGCCGGCCCATTGCCACTTCAGCCGGCTAATTCTTTGAGCTATGTCGGCTACCCTTGTTCATCTACGGATCTCCTCATTTCCGAACGCAGCCCATCCGAGTTGGATTCTACGAGTGACTTCTTTCTCAAAGTTGGACTTACCCATCTGGATCACCATAGTAGAAACGGTAGAGGATACGTAGGCTTCGGAACATTCACCATAGTAGAAACGGTAGAGGATACGTAGGCTACGTCTCTCTGGAGACTTAAATCTTCTAAGCCGTCTGTAAGATTGGGATCATCGACAATCGAACAGCACGCCGCTGCACAGTGGTTCGAATAGAACAAGCTAGCTGGACAAAAGTCATTTTGAATTTCCCGGAATTTTATACCTGAGCCCCTAACCAATACCCCAACTATCCCAAATCCGAGAATTATTTTGCACTAATGTCAACCACTAATTAGGTAATTAGGGCAGTATAAAAAGAAAGGGTGAAAAAATTACAAATCAGTTGCATTTTTGCGATTACCGAAGTAACATTAATGTCAGTGAGTTTTAAGTTTTTTGAATAATATTAGTGATGGATCTTCAAGTTAAAGGTATGTACTTTTTATTTATAATTAATATATAAATATACTTAACCCCAGTTTTTTATAATACCTCAATTTTAAAAAAATATGTAGTTTTTTGACGGTTTATTGTTTTCATTGGACCAGAAAGTACTTGTACCCTCATGTACCTGGGCTAGAAATTATATATGTCATAGCCATATATGTTAGCTTTCAATTGATGCCCATTTTAGCTTGCACAATTGAGTACAACTTTGTTATTTCGTCTGTTTTTCAGAATACGAATTATCAGTTTCGAAAATCGAGTTTTTTGATGAATGGCAGAAACACATTAATGTTAGTGAGTTTTAAGTTTTTTGAATAATATTAGTGATGGATCTTCAAGTTAAAGATATGTACTTTTTATTTATAATTAATATATAAATATACTTAACCCCAGTTTTTTTATAATACCTCAATTTTAAAAAAATATGTAGTTTTTTGACGGTTTATTGTTTTCATTGGACCAGAAAGTACTTGTACCCTCATGTACCTGGGCTAGAAATTATATATGTCATAGCCATATATGTTAGTTTTCAATTGATGCCCATTTTAGCTTGCACAATCGAGTACAACTTTGTTATTTCGTCTGTTTTTCAGAATACGAATTCTCAGTTTCGAAAATCGAGTTTTTTGATGAATGGCAGAAACATCCGAAAGAGAACCGTAATAATAGACTATATGATTTTCTATCACTGAAAAATGATTTTGGAAATATTACGAATGAATCTGCGAGGGAAATTAAAATGAAAATTTCAAAAATATCAACAATTTTAGTACAAAAATGGCAATAGTCATTAGTTAAGTATTTTATGACTGTTGTTAATCTTTTTCTATTGTTATTTTTTAAGTATCTCAATTATACAAAATATCTATTATTAATTTTTGTTTTCTTGGAACCCGTGATCCTACCTTCCATTTTTTTATATATCTAGCACTTAAATTGTCATAAACCATCATAAGAAAGCCATACCAAGCAATCAAACCCAATAAATAATTTTGTCTAGCTAGCTTGTTCTATTGGAACTACTGTGGCGAACGTCGGTTTTTGAGAATTCTGAACTAGTTGCAGATATTACAGGTTTAGATGTGAATTTAATTAAGAAGTTTGGCACTATTCTTCGAACATTGGCTTTTCAATTCGAAAAATGACCTTGATTAAGCATTCAAGGTCATGGTTAAGGTCGGTTTTGGCGTAAAATTTTCTGTCCTTTCCGAATCTGGAATAAAAAATAGGGGTTACCATTTGAAAAAATTAAGTTGACCTTGATTTGACCTTCAAAACCACAGTCAAGGTCAAATTCAAGGTCATCATCGGTTAGTCGAGTACAACTAGTACAACTTTTGTATAAAACATTTTCTTCCAAAATGCATTCCTGAAGAGTTATTCAGGGGTTTCCATACTTTTGGACCACCCTGTATATATTTTGCACTTAAACTGTCATAAAACATCATCAGAAAGCCGTACCAAGCAAACAAACCCAATAAATAATTTTGTCTAGCTAGCTTGTTCTATTGGAACCACTGTGCGCTGTACGGAGTGAAGAGGGATTAGTTGGTAATTGGGTGCACCGGCCCAAAGGTGAGAGCAGTCTGTACTCCATATGTGGTCGAACTTGGCCTTGTAGAGCAACAGGCGCTGCTTCGGTGTGAAGTACTGCTTCGCCCTGTTCAGTACACCCAGTTTTCTGAAGGCAAGTTTGGCCTTCTTCCCATAGAACCCATAGAACCACAGACACTGTGAATAGAACCCTTTGATAGGAAACCCTAAAAAATAGTCGACAGATACCATAAGTTGAAGACTTCTCCGCAGGATTAACTACGTTATAATTATTAAACTTTCTACAAGGGTAAGCAGAAACTTAATTTTTGCACCACTGGCGTATTATATCGCTTTTTATTGCTAAAATGAATTTTTAAAACGACCATGCACCAAAGCTAAGCACGTCATAAGCCGCTTGTATCAAATCACACTTTTTATTTCCGCATATTTTATTATGGTAATAACGCGATAAGGGCCATAGAGCTTGTGAATAATTTTCCGAGTTCCCGTTACTAGGACATAAAAAGTTCATTTCCTCGTACACGAGTCGGTTGCTTTTGTTTTTGAATGACTAAAATTTAATAGCCTATGCCTAAATTATGCCTAAGTAGGTACTTGGTACTTGGTGGTACTTGGTACATTGGTATGTACCTAGGTAACTACTAGAACAAATATTCTCTAAATGATGTTTGTTGGCTATAGTAGTTTGGTGTTTTGGTGTAGTTTGAAAATTGAAATTATACATAGGTACCTGCACAAGATTCATTTAATTTAGAATTCCGCCACTGGGCCAAAGGTAACAGGCCCCTGTTTCTTTTGTAAGGAGTGAAAAATAAGGAATCTAAATATTATTCGTTAAAATTAGTAGGTATACATTGGAACATTTAACAATAGTTCTTTACGTAATGAAACGGCTAAGACACATATTTTGACTAAGGTGTAGCGTTTATGAATATAGTTATATAGTTTATATAGTAGTTACCTATACTTGTATCGTTAAGGCGTGTAGATTTAGAAGCTTGGCTCTACCTGACATCTGATAATTTTTTGACGTAGAACCATAATATTATGGTCTCGTCTTGGCATCATTTTATTATACATGAAAATGTTTTTGGTAGGATATTTATTTCTCTGTGTGAATTAAATAAGTCGGTTTCTTAGTTAGTGAAAAATTAACTTAAATATCGATTCTTTTTTAATTCCAAGGACATGTAAGGTACAAAATGCCGTAGGTATACTACATACCATCACGTACTTACCTACTTCCTCGAATAAAGGAAACGAAGGGCCGACAGTCGAAGAAACACTAATCATAAAATAAGGGAAATACAAAAACGTTTTATTAAATTAAGTTCTGAATAAAAATAACGAAATGTAAAAAGAATTCGTACAAAAAAAGGAATTGTCCATATCTATCGTACTTAATACCTGCGTGGAGTACGGTAAAACGAGGGATGGTGATAGCTTTGAAGGCGAGATATGAATTTAGATGCGGATCTAATCATTAGATGCGGATCAGGTGCGGACCTGGGACTGAAAGGCAAAATACTTACATTATTGAGAACATCAGGTTTTCATTATTATTTGGATTTAGGTAGGTACATACTTAATTTGTGCGACCGAGATCCAAGACAATGTAATGTAAGTCATAGTAATACCTACCTACCAGAGTTTGCCGTTTAGTTCATACCTATAGGTAAACTTCTATCTACTTATCTATCTATCAGTCCTTTGATATCCGCAGCTGGACATTAGATTGAGATTTTGATACAGCATATAATTTTTAGCATACTTAATAATATAATCCAGTCAAAGGCCGAAATAGCAATCTATTTTCGGGTTTGCCGAAGGGTGTTGATCAATCCCGAGGTTTGACTAGGCAAACCTAAAGCGCCAAAGTTTCGAGGTTGGATATCTAAGGTAAGTCCTTTGTGCCGTTCCTAAGCAGGCAAACGACGAGTCATCTGATGACAATAATTGATAACTATCGCACATTAGTACGTAATCCCAGCCAACCCGTGGCGTCAACGAGTTGCCGGCCAAGAAGCAAGCGATGGACCCGCACCGCAAGGACCCCTTCTCATAGTACTGTGGGTGCTCCACGTAAGTGTCCTTCCAGTTGGTTACCATTCTGAATAGCCACATAAATAGGGATAAGGATTTCTTAAATACACACGACACTCAGGCGACAAAAATAAAATTCTGCAAACAAAGATTTAGATACACAAAGGAAGTACGTACCTCCCTGCGTACAATATAAATTTTATGAGTTATTAATATTAAGCCCACAGTCACAGAGGCACTGAAACGTCTTCAGAGTTATGGTTTGTAAACAATCCAATTTTATTGCCTATTTTATATGACAGTAATAAATACCATGATAGTAATAGCGTTAAGACCACCTAGGACAGATCCGTAAATTGAAAAAGTAAACGTAAATCATTAGAAGCTGCAACACCGAGGAATTTCTTTCCTTCTTTTTCTTCGCTCTTTCTTGGCCGGCAATGCATCAGTGATACCTTTGTTGTCACTGATGTTCATGGTCAACGATAGCCACTTACCATTAGGTGGATCGTCAGATCCTTTGCCGGCTATTGCTAGAAAAAAAATAGGGTAATAAGTTCACATTTTTCTCCTATCTATAGCGTGATTCGTTGCCGACTATACCGTACTAGAACAGTTTCCTTCTGTTTAATATTTTATTAAAGTAATTAGTTGATTGGTATGGTACTTACCACTAGTGGGTGGTTACATAGGTAGGTTAGGTACATGTCATTCCTATGGGATTCTTTCATGTCGAAGTCTTTATTCTATTTCCTACATGGCTTAACGTTGATATCTAACTATAACAACCAAATCCGAAGAAGTTATGTGCCCTCCGAAGCACTTAAGAAATTTTTGATTAGCCGACTAACTATGAGATCTTGATTGAAAAGGGAGGTTGCTATTGTACTGTATTACAAGATCCACAGGTATAACTTTTAAAACTCTGCTATGATAATGATAATATGTATAAGTGTATAAATCCCTCCCACCTAGGATCTTGAAATACCTTAGGAAACTATTTTTATTTTAGGAGTTTCTGAGTTCGTAACACGTTATAATTTATAAGCGTGATCCTCTCACTTAGTTACAGAAATCCACATGTAACTATATAATCACTTTCTGTCTAAAAATATTAAAACTGTTCCCTTGATTTAGGTCCTTTTAATATTGCTTATAATTAAATTAAACAAGGTAGATATTGAGAGTCCCTTCGACTTTCTCTTTTATTATATTATAATACCACAGACATATAACACAGACATCGATAAAATTTAAAGAGTAATAAGTATATTTTATTTATACACATAAATATCTTAAAGTTAAGTTAAATTTTATATCAAATATTCTCGCTGAGGAACACATACTACTAGAGTTGTATAAATAGAGAAACGAAATGATGACGTAGATCATTTCCGGACTAGGACATCCACTTATTTTCTAAATACGATAAAAATAGTTCACAGTTTTTCGTGTTACCTGAAATGGAATAAAAAAGTAGGTTAATAAAATAAACGGGATAAATTAACAAAAATAGAAAAAAATGCGTAAAAAAATAAGGATATAAATGGTGATGGATAATGATAGATGATGATAGATGGAGAATACCAGCAATAACGCAACAGAATGGAACAAATATTTTAAAATTAACTTACTATACTATTTTAAAATTAACGTAGTACAATTTTGGACTTTCGCTAAGCATCATCCAAATTCAATATACAATTTCAAAAATGTTACATTTTAAAAAATATGGGGTATATTACCAAGAAGAAATCTACCTACGTCGTATAACATAATGTATAATCGATAAAACTTAAAGCTATAATATTAATTTTGAATTTTAATACTCATTTTTATGTCTTCATACATACTACTTAATAAAGAATACTGTTGGATTTGTTAAATCTAATCTGATCTACAACTATTCTACTAATTAAATTTTAATTTGAGTAATTCTAACACTTGCTACTGGAAAATCTTTCCAAAATACATTTATGTTTAAGCTCGAATATCAATATGTCACAATAATGATGTATTAAAATACACTTATATGGAACACATACATAATATATAATTAAGAGCAGATAGTATATTTAAGCAAGTATAGTTAATTATGCAATAAGGTATATATAATTTTACAGGTGTCCTTAAAAATCCAGTCTTAAGCCCAAACAGCACCTACTTATCCAAATCACTCCCATTTCAAAATTTAAGGTGCGAATGACGTATTTTAAAGTCGATTTAAAAAATATATCCATTATATTCTCTCACATCACGCTATGATGACATCCAATGTAATGGGCCATGATTTAATTTACCTTGCATATAAATTATAATAAAACCACCCAACCATAAACCCAAAATAATCCTAATCAGAAGTTTTGCAAGACAAACTCGCTGCATTAAGGCAAGACGCCGCTTCCATAAACTTTTCACCCGTGTATTGCTCTTCATCAGTGGACAGTAAAACTTTATTTAGAAAATGTGATCACATCTCCTCATATCGTTCGCAGCTGAAATGGCTTCCAATTCGTCAACGAAGGCGGTAGAAAGTATCTTACTTTCTACATTCTATTTGATAATTTTGGACTGGAGTATGTATCTGAAATGTAAATTTCAGTTCCGGTGTATGATCGACTACGTATGATCGACTGCTCCGTTCTTCTCAGACTTTGACTCTGTCTACTTCACTTCACCGTACTGGTCTCTTAATTTACTCATTTGCCGGCCAAGCTACCCTACTCTGGAACGCACTACCTCGTAAATTAATACAACCTTCCAGCAAATTCATTTTCAAGAAGCAGGTACTAGCCCATATCCTGAGTGCAATTATTCATATTTAGTCTGTATTTATATGACCGCCTTCATTGTTTTCCCACTGCCCATTCTGCCCAAAGGTTGACTGGCAGAATGCTTTTAGCATTACGTCCGCCTTTTGTACCACATTGCATATGGTACAATAAAGTTTAAATAAATAAATGGGAGTATACATTTATCATCAATACTTTATACAGGACACCCAGTCTAATCGACACAATAATTAAACATAGACGGCATATTAAAGTCTCTTGATATAATAGATATTAAGTCTCATAATTTTAATCATATAATTATACACAAAAATATAATATTTCGTACTTAAAAATAATTCGGAAAGAGTATTTATTCATAAATTATTGATACAACAAAATGTTAAAAAATACGCTGCTGTCACTGCTACATTAACGACTGCAGATATGGCCAAAAGTTTAAAATCCTTAGATGAACGGAAGAACCGCCACATGAGTTGTCGCTATTGTGTAATGGCATTAGCGCACTAACTATTGACCTCATCTGCGTCATGTCAGTCAACGCGTTAAAGTTAAGACGCAGGTCTAGTGGAGCTGAGACATGAAAATTACAATAGCTTCAAAAAATACAAAAAAGCTGGAGTAGAAAATGTTGTTCGAAGTCTTATTTAAATTATTGATACACATTTATTACCTGCATTAAGTTAAATATTATTATCCTACCATCAACAAATATGTGTGTATAATGTTGAATATTATAACATTCAATTTTACTTAAAAAGACGTAGTTTAAAACATTTTTCAATAATCGGTGAACTTGTTATAATATTAAATCTTCAAAGAAGTAAAAAAAATATTTGAGAGTAAAAATTTTAAACAGTAAGTAAATTTTTATTATAATAGGAAATTCAAAACAGGCTCATGTCATTATTTTACATCCCTGCGTCAAATCTTCACCATGTGACTTAGGATAATGAAGCATAAAACAGTATATAAAATGTTTCACACTACCTCTACAATACCATGACAGCTAGGGAATGCAAATCTCGCGAGATTGGGGCTCAAGCGAGATCTCGCGAGATTATGAATAACAATACTGCGAGATCTCGCCAATTTCGAGATCTCGCGAGATTGGCAGTTTTGTGTGTTTTCTTTGCAAATAATCACTATATTTAAATAAATTAGGAAAAAATAATAAAAATTGTAAGTATTACAAGATAAACATTTATTTTCATGAATTTTTTCAATAGACTTTTATGTACCAAACATTGTTTGACCTATCTGTCTATAATTTTTTAATAAACTTCTTAATAGTAAACTTTGACGTACACACACAAAACAAATGAAATAACAAATAACAAATGAAATAAACTACCAGTCTTCTCTTCTAATATCAATCAAAAATCTTTTAGTAATAAAACAGTTATTTTATAACAAACAAAATAACGAGAAGTAAAAAAAAATAAACTAATTAGCTAAGTAGAGTTGAATTATTATCGATTAAATAAAACTATATCTACTCAGTAGATCAATTAGATATTAGAGATTAATTAACAAAATATAGCAATCAAATGAAAGATTTGTTCCGCCTCCCGCGCACCGAACGAAGCCGACAACTCGCAGCTCCGTCCGTGTCAGTCCGCGCTTCGAATAAGACGATTTTATGCTCGAGTGCAATCTCGTTAATCTCGCGAGATCTCGCCTTGTTTTTCGTCCGAGATCAATCTCGCTAAAAAAGGCCGAGATCTCGCGAGAACGAGATCTCGCGAGATCGAGATTGCATTCCCTAATGACAGCAAATGAAATATAGTGTAAACTCTTTATAACATTATTCTTTACGACGATAAACTCCCTATAACATTGAAGTGAGCACAATTTGGTTGGTTTACATTAAAGCCCATAATAATATATTGATGAACTTTTTATAGCGATACAGCCATTCTCTATTACAATGAAATGTGTTCATACTTAGACAGTAAATATTTATTATCGGTGTTGGAATAACCCTATTGTTTATGTTATCTTATCAGTAGACATCGTATTATATTCATTTGCAAGTTTGCATATGCAAATGCATAAAACGCTATTTTTTGGCCTTTATTGCATATTTTAGTACTTTTTCACTGATAGTGCGTATTCTCGCCCTTTCACTATCGAAAAGGTCCGTGGAAATAAAATGCTTTTCTATATAAAAACACTGGTCTTGAAGATATAAAGATAATTAGCGCATTTATCAGCGGCACCAGCTATACTCTGCCTAAAGAGATTTCTGCTGAAATTATTTTTTTCTTGGAAGTGATGATCTTGAACCATAAATTACCTAGACCAAACACACTGTTATACCTATCGTGTTATCAATGGTAAACCAACTTTAAAACCGTTCATGTTAAAAATTATTGTGAATTTGGTTGTTTTCTTTCTTCACTCCATATAATGATAACTCTCTATAACCATAAAAAAATGCCCTTGAGTTTCGTTATAAAGAGTTTTCACTGTATATATACATGTACAAATTGTCATATAAGACAGGTAATAGGTTCGCTTAGAACATCGCGACGCGTCGCTCAGCGGCGGTAGCAGAACAAATGATTTTAAATCCTAAACTACGTTCATTACAGATCGTCACATATCAAATAATTAAAGGTGAAACCTATTTTTATAAATATGAAATATATTTGTTGTTATGAGTCATAACTGTCATAACTATACAATACTACGAATAGTATTGAGGAACTATATAGCAAGACGAATAGCAAGACGAATTGCTCGCACCTTAAAGTTTATTTATATCACATGACATTCCTCAAAATAATATGTGCATCAACAAATGAAGGAGCGAAATTTTAATAATTGAGATTATTCATATCCATGTCAGTCACAATTCAAAACAGTAATAAAGTAAAATCAAACAAGAAAAAGGTGAGAGAAAGTCCGTTGCGGTGTGGTAAAAATCGTTTCATGATTTCATTTTAAGCCTTCTTTCCCCACCTCATTGTTTCTCATCTCCCTAAACAGCTCTCTAATAATCTCTGTATAATTATAGCCTTTGACTCTTCCCCATCCAAGCAGTAATCACTACGTAACAAATCTGCTTCATGCGATTTTCACCAATTATTGACGAATCGATTCACAAAGGTTAAGGTAAAAGATAAAGTAAGGCCAAATTAATAGGCAACATTTGACAACTTTGACTAGAAACAAAAATATTAAATCACTACATATCATAAAACAAAGTCCTCCGCCGTGTCTGTGTGTCTGTTCGTGAGAAACTCAAAAAGTACTGTACGAATTTTCACGCAGTTTTCACCAATAGATAGAGTGATGGATAAGGAAGGTTGAGGTAGATAATCTGTCAAGTTTTTGTGTAAGTTGGTTGAAATGTAACGATAACTGTTGGAAGTGTCGGAAAAAGTCAAGTGACCTGAGAACTTTCATCGAAAAAGCTGCCTAATCCCTTTCAGATATATCAAAACAATGCATGGTGGGATATTCCTCTCTTATAGATTTAGTTCGCGATGGCATATCTTTTAAGGATAGCTTACTATACCCAATATCTTCTCAAAAAATTGTCATGTACAATGTGGTAATTGGAAAGCTATTTAGATCGATACAGTATTGATCCTTATCAACTTAAACATGTTAGTTATTTTAAGCATTTCATGCAAATTATTATAATCTTTTACACCATATGGCTTCAACGAGCACCTCTCCTCTTGAGGAGAGGTCCTCTTTTTTATATCACCCGAGGACCTCCGACATGGCTTAATACGTTAAGGTTAGCATACGTGCTATCTTACGGTAACAACCGGAACCGACGGCTCTACGTGCTCTTTGGAGCACGGAGACGCTCAAGAAATTTTTGCCACCGCGTCCACTGTTGCTTGTTTTGTCGATTACTTAGGATCGACACAAGCCGCCGGACTGTAAGCGCTTCGCCATACACCATATAATTTAAATTAATATCTATAGGAGTTATATCACAAAAATAAGTACTGTTCTCTATGTGAACTAAAGTACTATATCAGAAACGAAGCGAGTGCGTCACTATTTGGGACAAGTTCATGTTTTCCAAGCCCGAGCGAAATTTGGTTAGTAGTGAAAAATCTAATTTAATGGAAGAGAAATAAATACAGAATGACATGTGGTAAGCATGAGAAATGTGAAAAAGTGTCCATATGTAAGAAAAAGGTTGGCAATTATTAAAAGTAACTGTAATACTTGGTTATCCTCGGTTGCGTCCCTGAAGGTTCTCCGAATTTAAAGAAGCTGGTTGATGGGATAGGTTCTTGAGCACTGTTTGTTTCATTCACTCCATTTTCCGTTTCCATTGTCACGGTATTTCCCGTAGCATTATCATTCTCATCAGTATTCTCTTGAACTGAGCTGTCCACGGCTTCCATGCTATTTTCAGATGGACTTTGCGAATTCTATAACAAAATTATAAATACGATATTATACGATAATACAATACTATAATAAGTGCACTACCAACCTTTAGTCATTTAATGAAGCTTAGCTTAAGTTGAGTATAGCCTCTTTTATTATAATTTTTAAAAATCTATAGCAATCTATCAGATAAAACAGAAATCAATGAATTTGTCAATATGTATAATTTACACATTTTCATAAAAATTAAACAATTACAGAAAACATAATGATGATGATGATGCAATAAATAATTCATAAAATAAATGTTACTTTCTTTCTTTAAATATCAAAAGACTTAAAAATCAAACTAATTTTAAATTCACCTTCCTCCCGTTGAACGGATTTCTCTTTTTACTATATTTCTCTTCAAATCTCTTTATAAATGCTGCTTGATTAATATAATCGATTGGCTTCTCTAATGCATAACATGTATGTATTTTCACGTCTAGAAGATAAATAAAAGAACATTAGTAACACTCAGTGTGAAATTGATCAAACTATATTCTACACCAGCGATGGACAGATCTTTCTAAGTAGATCAATATTTACAAACTTTTCCTTTTCCATTCCTGGTCTACACTACTCCAGGGATATAATATGCGATATCAGGGATATCGCACTTTCCATATTAAAAAAAATATTAGTTGGGACTCAGGGCGAGTTTTTCAGTGTCCAATAACAGAAGCTTTTAGTTTCAAATAACTAGCTGGAATAAGCCTAGTTCACTATATAACTATATAGTATAACCATCTAGAGTACCAATAGGCAACTACAAAGCTGGACTGACTATAAGAAGATTAAAAAGACACTAATTTATTTAGGCCTTTTGACTGGTCAGAAAAGCGACAAATAGCCTGCGTCTAGCAGTGAATCCCTATAATGACGACACCTTGTACTTCCGCACTTACCTACGTGCGAAGGCATACAAATATTTAATCTTCAAATATTAAAATAAATATGTACATTACAGTGGCTTCAATTAATGGCCCATTACTGGAGTACTAAAGCATACTCCACCACGCTGCTCCAATGCGGATTGGTGGAGGGGTTAGTGGCAACACGAGCGTCGGAAGTTTTCATGCCGCCCGAGGGCCACACAACCGGGACCGACAGCTGTCCGTGCCCTCCGAAGCACGGAAACGCTCAAGAATTTTTTGCCACTAGCGGTCATCCATCCAATTACCGACCGTGCCCGCTGTTGCTTAACATTGTAGATCACTTAGGATCGACGCAAGCCGCCGGGCTATAAGCGCTTCATCACTCATCACTTAAGACAGACGCAAGCCGCCAAGCTGTGAGCGCTACATTACAGTAAATATCTTTTACTTACCAGGACAAAGTACCTCCGGCACCATGTAGGGATATAGCCAACCGACGAGAGGGGTCTCCCCTGCCACGTAGTGGCCATGTTTGTGATAAAAGAGAAGGCCATCTAATTTTGTCGACTCCAATGGCGGGTATTCCATCAGAAACCTAGGAAAAATTGATCAATTGAAACTACATATTTGTAATAAACTAATATTTATTATAAAAAGGAAAGATTTTATTGTTTGTTTGCATTGAATAGACTCCGAAACTACCGAACCGATTTAAAGAAATATTTCACTGTTGGGAAGCTACACTGTCCCCGGGGTGACATGGCTATATTTTTTTTATTTTTTTTCCCGAGGCAAAGCGAGGGCGATTTCCTAGTAATAAATAAATGTACTACAACATTCCTAGAAATATGAGCGAATGAACTCGTCTTTATATTTTGTCAATATGTGCCTAAGGTCTGATTAATTAGAACTAAGTTCGTTTGGACAAAATAGGATAACATAATTAAGTACTGAGTTTCTTGGTATCTTAATTTAATGTGTCTTTTTATGTCAATAATAAATAAAAAAGCTAAATCAGATGGATGGATATGAAACTAATTTGATTAGTAATCCTTGTCAGTGTAATATTACAACATTAATTAAACTGCATGCTGTTAAAATGTACAAAATAAATGTATAATATTTTTTATAATATTCAAAAATGACAAGAAATAATTATAACTTACTTTTGCAATGATTCAGTATCACAAGGAATCATAGGTAGTAATACATAGCTATCTCTGTTACTCTTAGATCTTTTTCTCAGTTGTGGAGCCTCAAAGAATTTGGTGTCTAACCAAAAACGTCGAAACTCCATCTGAAACAGGTCAGTGAAATTAAGTTGAATATAGCGTACCTTTACGATGATATTAAAATCGCCATAACTGGGGTTGTAACTAAACTCTTAAAACCTTAGGGATGCATCGATCTGCTACTGGCGCTATCCCATGCAATTTTAACTTGATAAAAAATACTTTGTCCGAAATTTTCACTTTAGCACTCTTTGTTTTATATTGGTACGCTCTGTTGTTCTGTTATTATTGATTAGTAACACTTATAAGAAATAATGTTACTTTCTAAGAAATGTTATACTGTATGTTAAATAACAATTTCGACGATTCATTACAAAATGTGTATGAATGATATTTGTGGCTTCTATGTTTTAAAATTATCACAAGTGTTACTTATACCCCAACTTCATACGCGTGGCAGGTTTTCCACGTAAATCTCGATCCCGTGGGGATTCCGGGATAAAAAAGTAAACTATAATATTATGTTGCTCTATAAACCTCCTCTATCTGCCAAAGATAGTCCCATCAAAATCGATACCGATGAGTTTTGTTTCGCCTAAACCATTTCCTTGCTCATGAACCAAGAAGATGTACAAAAATCTATAATAATATGAGTAGCTTGATTGGCTTACCTCTCCATCGGCCATTATATGACCTTTCCAAGACAATATGTCCAAAACATACATAGTGTTAGTATCCTTGCAATAAAATCCGTCGAGGACTGACCCGTTCTTCATCATTTCCATCCGGTTACCACCAGGCAAGAGAGAGCTAGTTGTACGAATTAACTGTCCATATTTTGTGTAAAATCTCGTGACACCCTGAAAGGTACGTTTAGCATTGCTTACTAATTCTTTCCATTTATAAAGAAACAACATATTTGTTTGCAGAGAAACGAGCTACAACTATTGATTGTAATCGCTCACAGCTGCCTGGATGTTGGTAACAACAAAGACATTATTAACTCAATGCTGGCTAATAAGGAACTGATTATTGATCAAAACACAAATATTTTAAAGTAAATCCTAGAAGGAGAATGGCAGCTAGACAGGATGGTAAGAATTCCTATCATCATGCACATGACATGTGTAGATACATTGTATCTTCATGATTAAACAGTCGAAGAGAGCTAGCTCTCAAACCCAGAATGCGTCAAGTTGTCTTGTGGCTGCTTCAAGCTAGAGGTTGGTATGTTGCCGGGCAGACTTCAGAGCAAGATATTATTATATATAATATATACTACACTTGCATATAATATATGACAGTAATAATATTAATTTATTGTGTGATAAACAAATAAAGTAAACAAATAAACCTATCATACAATTAATATACCCAAGAAAGGCAAAGATTTATGAGTTTAAAGCTGATATTTTATATTGAGTAAATATTTAAGGTACTTACATTACTTGCAACCACTAATGTCCTGATACCCTTGGGGCAAGGTGCCATATACCAGTTTTTGCTGAAGTTATCCGGTTTCTCCACCATCCATTCAGACAGCATAAGAACATTTTTGTAATAAAAACTTGAGGAGTTATTGAATCCTGGTACATGAATAGTTGGTTGGTATTGGGCCTGAAACAAATTTCAAATGGAATAATTCAGATTAACAATTTATTTATAATGATAAATATTTATGACAATAAATAAATTGTATTATAGAATGAACCATAGTTAAAATACATGCTTGAGAATATTACTAAATGGCTACACTACATATTACAATATGCAGCTTTCTTCTTTTTAAATAATTCTTATTACATTTAAAAAAAAACACATAATTTTACCAAGCTCACTACAATATATCATGGAAACTGGATTGAAATAGATTAATCCAGTTTTAAGATAAGACGAAACAAATGTGCACCCAAACAGATTCTAAAAACCATTGTTTTGGGATCTAATAATTGTGTTGTTTACCCATAGTAATATTCTTCAAATTTCTAAAAAATATATTTTCTGACTCAAATATCTTCTATTTACAGTACAGACATCAATCATTTACAGTTTTATTATTATTATTGAAAGTGCTGTTTTAGTCACTACATTATTTTTAAGTTTGTACCTACCTGAGATGAATTTCTGAACACATATCTTCTTTGTTCAGTGTAGTCCATCAAATTAAGGATTCCTCGAAAGTTGTCCTGGTGGTTTTCTCGGTTACTGTAAAGTTAATTCATTTATTAATCACTAGCTGTTGCCTGCAGCTTTGCATACGAAAATTATGTTTTACCTTATTCAAACTTTTATCCTGTTTTCCCGGGAAACCTTTTAATTTTCTGGGATGAAGTTGTCTAAAATATGACCCAGGGTATCAGTAACAACTACCAATTTTCATCAAAATCCGTTCAAGGGTTTTTAAGTGATGCCCAGACAAACAGACAGACAGACCAAAGTGTCTGGTTTAGTCTACAGACACATTGGACTGATCGTCTTTACACCAACCTGCAGAGTATTTTTTTTTACTCTTACAGCCTACCCCTTCGTGGGGATGAATTTTCTTCATATTTATTTTAAAATTTGCTAACTATTTACGTTGAGTAGGGGATGTTGTAACCAACTTGTAAATTGATATTGAATGTTATTGTTTACAACTTGTATACTGCAAGCAAAGCATCATAAATTTAAATAAGTATAGAGGTTGCAACAAATTTAAGTAAGCAAAACTTAGCTTTAATTATTTACAGTATACATGGTGTTCCATAACTAGTAGATCAACCATAGGGGGCAGATAGCTTGAGGGTGGACCTACCAAATGTCAAATAATTACCTTATTAAAAGTGTCACCGCTTCAAACATATTGACCTTTTTTAGAAATTGAAAATTCAGCTCCTTTACATTACTTCTTCCTATTGAGTCCACAAATGAGCAGATATTTTGATATTTTTTTTCAAAAAGCTCAGATAGTTGTTTTACAAGAATTATCCGTATGTAATTTTGTTGATATTATTATGAAACTCTTGAGTGTCTAGTTTGGATATTTTTGTTTTTGATTTCCTTCAACACAACTTTAATGTGAGGTGGTTGAAAAAAATGTACTGGGCAAGTATGGAACAGTGCTTTAAAAACTTGTCTGTAAATACAGATTTTAAAAAGGTACTTCACCAGCTACTTTGATTGGGAAATTATTCAAATTATTCAAGTCAAAGGCATTTTAGTGTCAAAGGGTTGAATTTGAATCAAAAGTTATTTTATTGTTTACTATAAGGACTGAAATTTTTAATTAAGTAGTTTTTGATTTAAATTACGTTCGCTTAAATTTATGATCTAATTTATTTTTAAAAGGAACTTAAATTTAAAATTTAAAAAAACCCCGACTCAATAACAAAACAAAATTCTGAATAGGTAAAAAGTAAAAAAATCATAAAATAAATCTCTAAAAGTCATAAATAATATGAATTTTATAAATGTATAATTTAAATGAAACCTTTTCTGCCGTCGTAGAATTTCATTCCGCCTTTCTTCTTGATTTCCATATTTCCCCCAGTTTTTGTACAAATCTTTATGCGATAGATCATCTTCTGCTGAGGCTGTTGACTCTGTTGAGGCTGAACCCAAGGATTCTAATCTTTTTAGGATTTCTTCCATATTGCCGGCAAATCTTCGAGGAACCCTAAGTAAGACAACAATCAAAAAGTATAATTGAAAACTAAAACTATCAATGGTTTCTGTATCATATATTCAAGACACTATAATAATCACTAAAATGTAGACATTGAAACGAAAGATCGATATTAATAATGTATTTGCTTGCAAAGTATTTTATTTTAGCAAGCAAAACCATAGATTTAATATTGTTGGAGCAAAATGTAGTCTGACTGCACCCTAACTTAAAATAGGACCACTTTCCGATAACTTCACACTATTGATTATGTTTCGATTCGCTTTGATTGGCTGTTTGCATATCTGACGTATTATTATTTATGCAGCTATTGGTGATTTATATTCAAAATGCTTCCAGGTGCAGTATTGACAATCCTATTCTTAAATCGCTAACTGTCATATTATGAAATTGAAATGAAAGTTGTCAATGTCAAGTAACAGAGTGTATAAAATAAGGGTACACATAAACAGATTTTAATAAATACATATCATAATCATCTTCAAATAAACATTTTCATCAAAATATTTTAACAAACAAAGTTCCGATTGATAAAAAAAATTTACTACTTTCATAATAGGAGGAAAAAAAAGTTTCAGTGCCAGAATGCAGCACCAGCATATTATTATTATATCGCAAACAGAATTTTTGAAGTGAAACTTCTTTAGAATCGTTAGTGATTTCAAACCGGATGCAACGGAAAAACGACATGTAAGATAATATAACCGCTAATTTCGTCTTTGAATTTAACTTCTCCGTAGCTCAATGGTCAGGACGTAGATGCACAATACCTGATGCACAGGTTCGCGTCTCTCAGTATTTTTTTCTTTTTTTTTAGTTTTATTTTTTTTAGTTTTATTTTTAAACTGTTTTTAAATACATTCAAATGCGCTTTTAAATATTTTCAAAGAATTTATCAACAAAAAATAAGAATTTCATTTTCGTTGTTTAATATTTGTCGATCGACCGACCGATTATACAGACAGTAAAAATGCTAAATTGTATTCATAGATGGCGCGAGGAATAAGATAGAAGATTCGTTTTATCGCTAGATAGATTTTTAAAAAGTGCTAAGTTGTATTCATAGATGGCGTGAGGAGTAAGATAGAAGATTCGTTTTATTGCTAGATAGATTTTTAAAAAGTGCTAAGTTGTATTCATAGATGGCGCGAGGAACAAGTTAGAAGATTCGATTTATTGCTTTTTCATCTCATTATCTTGAAACCAAAATTTTGGAAAGTTTCACTTCTACCACGTGTGAATTGCACACATTTTCTTTTTTTTTATACAAATTGAGCGCAGTAAAAATTGTGTATCATTCGCAATATCATTCGACAATAATAATGCATCATAGTAGTGTATTTGAATATAGCAATGAAGGGACCTATTCCCAAAAGAAAATGTGCAAAAACTATGGGAAATGGCAACACGTTGCAAAGACTTGAGTGAAGAAATGGGTGAATTCGCGTTTTTTGAAGTTATACTTCTTTTGGCACGATGGAGAAAAATGATGAGAGTGAATTTTTACGATGCGCGCGCACACCGGCACCTAAATTCTACATCGTGAAGTTAGCTAAATTCTACATCGTGAAGTTAGTTCTAGGTGGCATGGTATCGTAATAGTTCTCGTAATAGAACATAGTTATGGTGTTTTTACAAGTATGTACATACAAAATTAATCACAGATAGCGCTTAACACATATAGTTTGGCTATAGAGATTCGTAAATTAAATTATTTCAAAATGTTAATTAATTTTTATTTTTAATGTTTCTAATATTGCTGTTTTTGAATATTGTATTTTGTACAATGTTTTTTTAATATTGTTTTTTGAATTTTTTTCATGCCAAAGAAGTATAACTTCTCACGCGCGTACATAAGTAGGTACACGTTTATGTTTTTATATTTTAAATTGTCGTTTTTTAAAAAAATATGTGGAAATGAGTGCAAAACCTCAAAAAAATAAGCACATAAAATTTCCATTCTATGCCTACAAATCGTAAAGTAATTTAAGATAAAAGAAATGGTAATGATATTAGCAGCGTGGTAATGACTTTTATTTGGCTTCAAGTTCAACCCATTAATGGCCCACTACTGGGCACGGGTCTCTCCTCTTGAGGAGCCCTAGAGCATACCACGCTGCTCCAGTGCGGATTGTTGGAGGGGTTAGTGGCCAACCCGAGTGTCGGAAGTTTTCAAACCGCCCGAGGGCCTCCGACATGGTTTAACGACTGTTATCTTATGATAACAAACGGGACCGACGGCTTTACGTGCCCTCCGAAGCACGGAAGTGCTCAAGAATTTATTGCCACTAGCGGTCACCCATCCAACTACCGACCGCGCCCGCCGTTGCTTAACTTTGCCGATCACTTAAGATCGACGCAAGCCGCAGCCGCAGGGCTATGAGCGCTTCGACTTTTATTTAATTATCGGTAATGATTTTTTGTAAATGAGAATGACAAAAAGCTAAATAAGAATGTAGTGTTTCGTTTAAATATACTTCTTATTTTTATAATAATTTGGTTTAAGATATTTTTCTGTTATGTTACTTAGTTTGAGTTCTTTTTTATGTCCAATGTACTTTTAAGTTATTTTGTTAAATGAAGATTGGTAGGTACATATTATATCCAAAAAAATATATATACTTCCTCATTTGAAATTGTTAGAACTTTTCTTGCATTAAAATACGAGTGATTTGTGGGGAATATATAAGAATGTTTAAAAAAATAAGAGGGGTGTTATAAGTGTGACGTGTCCGTGTATCTGTGTGTCTGTGTATCTGTGTATTTTTACGTAGTATGTCTGCTTGTGGCATCGTAGCTCCCAAACGGATGAACCGATTTTGATCTAGTTTTTTTTTGTTTGAAAGGTGACTTAATCGAGAGTGTTCTTTCTTGCATTACATGTTTCGTGTAAATAACACTGTCAGGGGTTTTTTAAATTTTAACTTAAGGTTATTAGAATCTACATAATAAAGCAAGCAAGTTTTTTTTATGTTCCATGATTGCCCTGCACTTTTTTTCAACCACGTCATGTCAAAGTTGCGTAGAAGAAAATCAAAAACAAAAAATCCAAAGTAGATGCTATTTCCTCAGGGTTCCCTGATAATTTTAAAGTAAACAATCTGAGATTCCTTAGAAAAAAAATTAAATACCTGCTTATTTGTGGACTCAACAGGGAAAAGTAGGGTGGGTAAAGGAGTCGAATTTTTGAAATTTTTAAAAAAGGTCAAAATCGCGAAATCTGTGACACTATTAATAAGGTAATTTTTGGGTTCTGAAGTAAATTCGGAACCCTTACAGTTTGGTAATGTCCGTCCGACTGTCCGACGTCTGTCTGTCCGTCCGTATATCCAAAGCAAAGCGCTGAGACCCTTTAGTGCTAGAAAGCTGTTATTTGGCATGGATATTTTTATATACTATTGAAAAACATTTTTTTCAGTGTACCTCCCCTACAAGTGACGTGAGGATGAATTTTTTATTCGTCGCGTACCCTATATTGTAACTTTGAAAAGGTCTTCCAAAAATATTATGGGAGAAAATATTATGTTCGAGATGTCTGTTCTATGACCTTATACTTCAATGTACATATTAAGTATGTTTCTTTGAGATTATTTTGTAACAAAATTTTTACAAGCAGTCCAGAATACTGATACTCACTAAATTGTACTTAGACTCGTTTTCACCGTCAGCCCCTAGATTTTAAGGGACACCTAAGGCTAAAATTGGTGTACCTCAGCATTGATTTCGTTTCCACCAACTTCTAAGGGATACTTATTCGCTAAGATCCTCTTTATTTTAGGGGCCCGAATATTGGCACACTATACTAAATTCCTAACTACATAGGTGACACAATTTTAACATAAGTTATCTAGGTATTAAACAATGATATTAAGCTATAGGTACGTTATGCCCTTACAAATCAACCAAAAAATCTGTTCCGACGGAGCTACAACACACACACACGTTTATCTTTTGTTTCACTACACCAATCCTTATTACATTGGTAAATTATGTAAAAGGGATGACACTACTAAAACCATAATAGTGAAAAAGACAACTAGACGGCCTG
Organism: Thymelicus lineola; assembly: GCA_963932265.1. Taxonomy (NCBI): domain Eukaryota; kingdom Metazoa; phylum Arthropoda; class Insecta; order Lepidoptera; family Hesperiidae; genus Thymelicus; species Thymelicus lineola. The sequence continues at coordinate 12,835,491 of OZ010682.1, read as the reverse complement.
CTATCAACTATCTGAATTAAAATCGCTATACTTGACTAAATTCGACTGACGCAATTTCAGCGCCGTCTTGGCATATCTGTCTCTTTTTAAACATATAATATAATTGTTATTAAATAAAAATATGTATAACATCAGAAATAGGTCATCGCGAAGGTCCTTTTATTAAATTTCCAGTAAACGCCAATAAAGCTGCGCTGCAGCCCTGCAGGGTAGCTGTACCTATTACTGAGAAATCAATTTCCCCGGACATCAAGGTCATACGCTCATGCAAGCGTAGCTTCACTGAACTACGCATGCCTGTTGAGTGCTACGACTGAATTTATTCACCTATACATTACACTAAATTAAAATGTGTAGAGGAGCTACATAAAAACTAAAGAAAGGTTTATGAATATAAAAACCGGACAAGTGCGTGTCATGCCACGCGCATTGTAGGGTTCCGAAGTACCTAGTAAGTTTATCGACTATTACTCGTTAACTACTTAAATTAACATAGCTGTGATATAATTTTCCTTGTAAATTCATCAGGTAACCTATTTCTGAGAATTTTTAACTTGTCTTTGAATTTTTAATTTCATAAACGAACCCCTAATTCCACATATGGTCTTAGAAGACCCATAATATTTTCGAAAGATCTTTTCAACGATACTCCATACAATAGAGTACACGACGAATAAAAAAATCACACTCACGTTACCTGTAGGGGTAGTACCCTGAAAAACATGTTTTTCGATATTTTATTCTGCGATTCTGGAGTTTTAATAAATATCTGTAACCATACCAAATTACGAAATTGTAAGACTAAGGGTCTCGGCGTCTTGCTTCGGACAGACGGACATGACGAAACTATAAGGATTCTAATTTTACTTCGGAACTCTAAAAACTAAACATATCATGAGGATAAAATAGGTATCTATACTTTATAAAAACTCAAAGGGCAATTTCTCTGTACATTGTATAAGTATTTCTCCAAAAATTCGATTAGGGGGCAATTCAATAACGTGTTAGGTGTCAATCGTTGCATTCGGATGTCAATGAATATAGTTTTGCACCTTTTTATTTTAGAACATATTTTTTTCTCAATTAAATGATTGAAACTGAGCTAAAATATTTATAACAAAATATATTTTTAACAAAAAAAATAGCACTTTTAAAGCAGACTATTGTACATTAAAATGACTAAACGTCTAGATTGAAGGCTCAGGGTCAATAGTTGGGTATTTTACCCTAGGTTATTTTTAGATTATGAAATTTTAAAGTTAACCAGATTATTATTTGTATAACTAATTTTTGACTATAAGACTTGTAACTAATATTTGTATGATTTTCCGACATTACTATGAAGAAAAGTAAAAAACAAACCACGTTCCATAATAAATAGGTACCTAATTACCAATTAGGTACGTACTATCATCCCACTCCGTTTAGTTGATAAACCTGTAAGTTATAGGCATGTCAATTTCAAATGCTGCGTAGGGCCTGGAGGGGCTGGAGGCTGCATGACCTAGATATATGGCAGGTATTCAGATATAGCGACCTCGCCCAGGAGTTCTTCTAGGGAGCTTGTGAATTGCGTACCTGCTTGTTGGATGATCTGTTGCTCCAATTTAGTAGAATTTAGTAGATTGGTTTCAACTGATTAATGGCCCACTACTGGGCACGGGTCTCTCCTCTTGAGGAGGCCTAGAGCATACTCCACCACGCTGCTCCATTGTGGATTGGTGGAAGGGTTAGTGGCCAACCCGAAAGTCGGAAGTTTTCTAACCGCCCGAAGGCCTCCGACATGGTTTAACGACTGTTATCTTATGATAATCACCAAGACCGGCTTTACGTGCCCTGCGAAGCCCGTGCTTCCGTGCACGGAAACGCTCAAGATTTTTTTGCCACTAGCGCATAGCGGTCAACCATCCAGCTACCAACTGCGCCCGCTGTTGCTTAACTTTGTCGATCTTTTAGAATCCGCCAGGTTATGAGCCTATGAGCGCTTCAATTTTTTTTAACTGAACTATTTATGTTTAAAGTATTAAGGGAAACATTCAAAAACCTATAATATTATTCTTTTGTCGTAATCAATCCCAGTAAATTAAATATAATTAATTTGAAATGTTAAAAATAGTACTCACTGTCGCGTGACCTCAACCGCCATTTTGGGAATATGACGTCATTGTACTTATTTTATATAGACCGAGTTTTTATCAGAATTAAAATGTTGAATAACTTCATAAAATGACTGATGTAATGAAAACTGGCCAAGTCAAATCTAACCTACTTTAAGATCTCACATTTTTAAATAACAGCAATTGTTATAGGTATCCAATAAAGTAAAGAAATAGAGTATAATACTTGTTCATAATATTTTTTTGTTCCTATAAATACATATTTCGATTTTGCATAGAACTTGGCACTCATTTAGATCATAAGCCAAGCAAAGCATAATTTTTGTATTGAACTTGGCTCTTCTTTTTTACATTTATGTTTTTGGTGGGACATCATTACTTTTTGTAAAGAAAACTAGGCAATGCCGCGCGCTGCCGACGACACACCGTTGGCCGGTTGTTTAGCGCATATTACAAGTTTTTTGTATGGGGACACCGGACACCACTTATTTTTCGACTTTTTTTATTTTTTGATTTTTTCCTACGCTTACACACAATTACCGAGCTGAATTCCAAATTTCATCCTTCTAGGTCATCTGGAAGTAAGTTAGATTTAGGTACTATATGTCAGTCAGTTAGTCAGTGCTAAAATTTACGACTTTTTGACCTTCATATCTTTATAACCGTTTGAGCTAGCTTTTTCAAATTTGGACTTCTACATGTCCTTATGGATATAATTAAACACACGTAGTTTTATGTGTTTACGTTAAAGAGGTTTTGAGTTATAGAAGGGTCAAAAGTGGCACCAAGTGGTTCGTGTAATAAATATATTACACTCGGCGCTGCTGGCTAGCCAGTTCCTTTTTTTTTTATTTTTTTTTCCGGGGGGGAAAATGCATTACGCATACCACCCGGGCGCAGGGGGCACCCGAGTGCTTATGTGGGACTCCCGTATAGGCTAATGAGACCCACGGTATACCCACTAAAACCCCCCCCATCTTCCGCCTCGCCGCCTTGTGACGGGGTTACGGGAACGCTTTCGCACACATCCGCGACCCCGCCAACGGCAGCCGCCCACAAGCGGCTCCATCGCGAAAGCCCGAAGGCCCTCCACGATGGGCGCACCAGATGGTAAGGTGCGCCTCCCTCCTCGGCCTCCACCAGTACTGTAGCAAACTCCCCCTGAGTCTGCTACTAGGAGGCCATGGGTACCACTGGTACCCGGTGGAAGATCAAGTCTGTGGTTCTTCCACCGACCACACCTCGGCCGCAGAGGATAGGGCAAGTGGCGCACCGTAATACCGACATGCCTCTTCCTCTGCGGCCCCACCAGTGCCGTTTCGACGGAACGGCCCCGCCAGCTCGCAGGGGGTAGGGAGAGTGGCGCACCGTAATACCAACACGCCTCTCCCCCTGCGATCCCTCCACGGCCGCAGAAGATAGGGAGAACGGCGCACCCTATCTTCCACGGTCCCACCTCCAAGCGCGTCCGCAGCGGGCTTGTTCAGCCCGCTGGGAGCGCCCTCCTTGGGCCAGCCGGCAGCCCAAACAGGCCGGCCCTGGTTGCCTCTTGGCTTCACCGTGGGTGACCAGTCCACGGTTACTAAGCCCCCCCGCCACGACAAGGCGGGCAACCCCCGGGGGGGGTGGCTTGCCAGTTCCTTTGCTTGAACTTGGCTTGACACGCTGCCGCGTGTCTAGATTTTTATTTATCAATATTTGTTTTTTAATTGAAGATTATTATTTTTATAATATTTTTTTCGTATTAAGGTTCTATCTATGAAATAAAATTGAATCCTAAAATTAGTCAACATCCCAATTAAGTAGATAATAATAAATCTGCATTCTATAACATAGTTTTCAGGCAAATGTTGTTTTGATGTACGGCATCAAAACATTAAAATACGCCCAAGGACGACTTCGGGGTGGCATAGTTGCAAGAGGAGACAGGAGAAGGGGTGGGAGTAGGACAGGGCACGTGTAGTGCGATATCGATAAAAATAGAACAGAACTGCGGAAACTGGTTTTCACTTCTATCTTTAAATGTGAATTATATCGCGTTACTTTAAAATGTCCTTAAATAAAATGCATAACTGTCGTTTAGTGTTTTGTTTTTTGACGATTGAATTTCGTGGTTTAGGATCCTACTACAATGCATATTTTGTAGATAAAATTCTGTGTCTGGTGTTCCATACGTATCGAGTTAGTTTCTTTGTTTAGTTTTTGTTGTGGCTGGGCTGCGTCTACTAAAAGTCAGTTACAAGTCTTATGTGAATAAAAAAGCCTTCCTCAAGACTTCATTGCCGCCTACCATCAGATTCCTCTCATCTACCTCTCAATGATTCTCGTAGATAGGAAAGCATAATATTTTTATAAAAATTATTTCATTAATATCTTATTTATCGTTATGCGATTAATGGCTATCCTTCGTCAAGAATCCAAATAAGGATTTGAACTATTAAATGCAATTTTAGTACTATTACAGCAGTTGCTTTATTTTATAGTATGGATAGATTGATTTATATTTAATTATCTGCTGCATTGTGTAGTGCATCTATTAGATGCAACAGCAATATCCAACTTGCACTTTGCTATACCTGAAAACCCACATACTGGAGGTCGGTCCGAATGTTATGAGGCTTAAGGGACTATTAACGCTTCTACACTCATACCCTCGCAGTAGGTTTTTACCTGTATCGCGGGTGGAATGGACGACGCATATAACACATTACAATAACACCCGACACCCGAGTATATTTGTCTGTCACATAAATATCTGCCCGGCCGGGAATCGAACCCGGGACGCCTCGCTTCGTAGGCAGGGTCGCTACCAACTATGCAACAGGGTTGTCAATTATGTATTGACTTATTGTTGTGTCGTCAGTGGTGTTGTAACTTTGTAAGTTAAGTTTCGATGACGAAGGTTTACTATATACTATATTAAAGTATCTCAGACACCTTACGCCGTTATTATCTTTGATGAACTTAATAATAAATTATTATTAGAGCTCCGTACTGCGGAGCCCTAATAAGCGGGCTAGGGTAGGAGGGTTATAAATGGGTACCTACATAAAATTAAATAGATATTCAATTTTTGCTAAAAGATTAGTAAAAAAATATTGTGGGGAAATTTTTAACAATAAAAAAGTACTATGTTTAAAATTGAAGAAGTGAAAAAACTGACACCAGAATAAAGTAGAATAAACATGAGGTACCTGACAAAAATGAATAGCAATGTTTTGGTGCGGGTACTATTTGTAAATGTGTCGAAAATGTTCCTGTTTCTCGAAACAAAGCAAAGGCGGGCTACGACTAAAATATAAAACACACTTAAGTATAAAACATAAAATTGTTCTAAATAATTTGCTTGTAATTTGGTTACATGATTTCAATAAGGTTTCATCATCATCATCTTCAGTAACCATAACATAACCCGATAGGGTCTATTTATCTATATCAATGAACTAGTATACGTCATTTTAATAAACTTTATATAAAACCAGGATAACCCTTAAGTAACTATTCCAATCGAATGTTTCCAACAATCTGGTGAAGAATAAAACTATGATTGTGTTATTGATTCTTTCTATAAGTCATTGTCGTATGAATATGTGGCAGTAACTATGGGCATTATGGGATACCACTACCAGTGGTGCGTCACGAGCTGAATAGAAAAATTACGAAAGAATTGGCTTATCAAGCATTTAAATAAACTTGACAAGTGCGAGTTAAACTCACTTGGAGAAGGTTCCGCACGTTGATTATGTATTTATTGTTATTTTTCTTTTTTATTTATTTTTACCATTTTTTTAAGACCACAGAGTTCTTATATGTTTACCTGTAATATTTAAGTAAATAACTATTCTCTGTATTTATTTTCAAAATTCTAGCGTCAGTAGTTTCGGAGATAAGGGGGAGGGGAGCGGGAACCGTAAATTTTTGGATTTAATTTTCATTCTTCCTTGAATAATTTTAAAACTATCCAATATAGAACTATAACAAAAATAAAGAGATCCTTACAATAAGTCCTTTCATTTGACATGCCATACGATGCGGTTTGCAAAACAGTTTTTGAATAATTTTGATTTTCTTTTTTTCAAAACTCAGTTGTTTACTTTATTTTGTACTTTCATCTTTAGGTCACAAAAAAGTACACGTATGATTATCAAATTTCAACTTATTTGGTTCAGAAGTTGCGGAGTAAATTGGCTGTGAACGGTCGCGCAGACGCACGAGTGATCCTATAAGGGTTCCGTTTTTCGTTTTTTCGTTGGGAACCCTAAAAATAGGTACATATTGTGAGAAAATTAGGTCTTGTTATCTATTAGGAGTAAGAATACTGGAGTATGGAGAACGTACACTGTAACAGACGAATGGAGTCCCATGACTTGCACTTTAGAAGCGCATGATCTAGTAGTGGCTCTAAAGTGAACTAAATTCACAATGAGATTGAGTACGGTTTTAAATCAAGTTGATATCAAAAAGCGAGGTCGAGTTTTGAAAGATTATCAACATCGAGTTAAATAATAAACGAATTAAAAAAAAACCGGCCGTGCGTGTCAGGCCACGCGCAATGAGGGTTCCGAAGGTGTAAGTTTATCGACTATTACTTACTCAGCTGACATAGCTGTTTTGCGAATTTTTCACTAGTCCATCTCCAACCAATTGAAACACGGTCTTACTAGGCCCGTTTATTCCTTATTCTAAGCTAGGCCCATTATACTTGAAAGACCTTTTCAACGATACCCCACAACGGTAGGTACGTGACAAAAAAATTCATCCTCATGTTACCTGTATGGGAAGTACTTACCCTGGATTTTTTTTATTCTACTTACGATTTTAGAGTTTTAATTTTATGTATGTTTATGTCAAATTACCTACAGCTTTCTAGCACGAGTCTAGGCGCAATGCTGCAGACAGACGTACGGACGGAGGATTTCTCTTCGAAACCCTAAAAAGTGCGACTCGGTCTCAAGCATCAAGGGTTCCGTACAAACTTTTAGCTAACAAAACTAATTTAAAAAGATTAACTGATTGGAGTCAGCTGCCTCCTGGTTTTTGTATTCTCATTAGTACGTGCCCACTTTTTCCACATCCCAGCTTTTATATACACTCGGGTGCAATGAAATCGCACATTTGATTTTTTCTGCAAAATACAAATTATTTTTTTTTCTGAAAGATACATATATATTTTTTTAATATGGAATTAAAGCTGGTTTCATTACCTATCCAACGATACCATACAAGCCGTTATTACTTTATCCTACTGCCAAAAAAAAACACCAATTACAAATTCATCCTTTATTAAAAGAAGTTTCCTTGACAAAACTGTGTGGGAAATGAAGGCTTAAAAAAAAACACCCTTTTCTTACAAAAATACCTTTATTAATACGAAGTGTTACCCCCTCTTACTTGAATTACCGCTCGACACCGGTTTCCCATCGACTCTATCAAGTGATTGATAGAGTCTTGTGGGATAGCGTCCCATTCCTCCTTGAGCGCAGTTTGCAGCTCCTGGAGATTAGCTGGAGCAATATTTCGGTCTCTTATTTTCCTTTTTAAATTGTCCCAGACGTGTTCGATCGGATTAAGGTCCGGACTCCGAGCTGGCCACACCATTGTTTTGATATTCACCTCTTGAAGGTACTGCGTTACAATTTGAGCGGTATGGGGTCTTGCATTGTCATGCATAAAGAGAAAGTTCTCTCCAATGAAACCGCTAAATGGTACGACATGTTCCTGGAGAACTTCTTCGACGTACCTCCGAGCAGTTAGTCCCCTTGTTGGACGCCTTATATTGGCCCCAGTGAGGAAGACAAGCTCAGTTTTGGCTTCCAAAGAGATTCCACCCCAGAACATACACGAACCACCGCCATATGCAACGCGTTCCGTGATGCAACACGGGGCAAATCTCTCTGTAGGCCTTCTATAGACCCGCCCTCGTCCATCATTGCCATGGAGACACATCCTAGACTCGTCTGAGAACAGAACTGTTCGCCATTGGTCGACTGTCCAGTTCACATGTTCCTGTGCAAATCGAAGACGGGCTTGGCGGTGAGCTGGCGCCAATTTAGGGCCGTTTGCTGGCCTATGCGCTGTTAGGCCGCCTTCAGCAAGTCTCCTTCTGACCGTCCACCGACTGACTTCCACTTCACGCACCTCTTGGAGATGATGTGCAAGATCAACGGTTGTCAGGCGACGATTTCGCAAAGCCGTCGTTACGAGAAATCGGTTGTCGCGCTGAGTTGTAGCTCTAGCTCGACCAGATCCTCGTCGTCGTTCATAGCCACCAGTCTCCCGATAGCGCTGGTATACACGACGAACTGAATATCGACTGATATTCAGCTGTCGAGCTACAGCACTCTGGTTCTGGCCTGCTTCAATTAGAGCAACGACTTGAGCGGCTTTTTCTGGCGTAGTATCCATTTTCTTCGATAATTATTGCAGCTGTAGTCACTGGACGTCCTTTCAGTTTGAGCGTTGAAATGCAACTGATGACATTTTACTCAAAACATGCCTTTTTATACCTGCATTAGTCTGGCAAACTACGGTAACCTAAGGGAGTTAATTTTAGGGTTTTTTTGTTGTCATTAATTCTTGGCCGTAGGGTAAAGTAATAACGGCTTGTATGGTATCGTTGGATAGGTAATGAAACCAGCTTTAATTCCATATTAAAAAAATATATATGTATCTTTCAGAAAAAAAAATAATTTGTATTTTGCAGAAAAAAATCAAATGTGCGATTTCATTGCACCCGAGTGTATATTATAAATTATAATTATATATAATATACAATTTATCGAAGTTTAGGGGCGCCTGGCAGAGAGTTGAAACTGTGCTGTCTGGCAAATGGATAGCGGCAAACTAAGCTAAAAACTAAGCTTTATACTTTAACGAATTCGAGCTACTATTTTATACACCTTTGTTACCTGTTACCTGCCAAAGTAACTACATATAATCGAAACTTCACAGTACCTGAGCGTTCTTACCTGTGTTGGTGACATGCGCAGAGAAACTTTCAGGTTTTATAAAATAAGGACAGTCTTGGCTGTCGCGGGCTCCTGGACTCTATGTAAAAAACGAAAAGACATGTTTAACTTTAATGCAATTAATGACTTAAAACGATCTTTAAAACATCCAATAATAGGCACAAAAATATTGTAATGTTGAATGCAGTACGTACAATCCTTGAGACGTAGTTATGTATTTTAAATAATAGCCATCATTTTGAAAAAATTAACAGGTGCATATTTAATGTAGATAGATAAGAAAAATAAAGTGTTTAGGTACTCAGAAATAAGCTCTTTCCTTTGTCATTCCTTCCTAGAATTCTTCCTTATTATAGACATTGTCGAACAGTGTTAAAATACAGTTTGTGTTTTTTATTTCCAAATAAACGTGTTCGATTCCTGGCTAGGAATAATTTTTTTTCAATCTTACGCTCTACACGTAATTTTTTGCGAACAGTAAACAAAACGCTAGGAATATTGATTTTTCAAAAACCTATGATGCAGTTTTATTATAGCTTTCATCAAAATATATTATTATATAAATAAAATATTTGAAAGGAGTTTTGTTTTGTTACCACAATAATCTTGACGGTTTATCAAACGATTTGGAAAATTAAATTGGAAAATTATTTTTTTCATATTTGGACAGGGTATTTAATTGGCCCCATCCTATATTTTTCAAAATTCAGTTCTGCTTATGGGATCCATGAGCATATTTTAAGGAACTCAAATATTATACATAACTTTCCTGTAAGTTGGTAATTTTTCGGTAAAATTGTGATTGTTGTTTTCATGTTACAAGACTTAGAAGCCAATAACTATTGTATTATATTAGAAATGTGTGGTGCCTAAAAATAATAATAATATAATCAACAATACATAAGTCATCACCATTCACCACCGCCGATTGTCACTGATGGAAGTTACAAGGAGAAAGAGTCCTGTGGAGATACCTACTTCTATCAAGTTTAATATAATTTATTGACCGACATAGTTTTACTTTTATACTTTGATATCAAACAACAGAAATAAAAACAATCATATCAGGAATTTAACGAGTTTTCACCGCCTAGATCGCAATTTTTTGACCTAAATATTGGCAGGGAATCTTTTAACTGCATACATTTTTGTGATAAGGGAAGACTAGCTCCCCTTTTTCGAGGAGTAGGGGATGCGAAGGACCTAAGGGCCTCTGCCTTTAGTGTTCGTACCTAGGCTTAGGACGTGGCGTGGCGAAAGATGTTTGGGTGGAGGCAGTCCTGGATTTGTCAATAGGCCGTATAGACCGCAGCCTAGGGGCGGCAGCGTCATAAGGGCGGCAGATTTCTGAAGATGATATTATAGATGATTTTGCTTTTAAAAAGTGCCGTAAAAAATTGTAATTCTTGTTTTTTAGGCATTTCCTTAGTGATCAATTCAGTGTCTTCCTTACTATGAATGGAAAATAATTATTTTAGAAAGGTACATGGGGTGGCGGAAATAAATTGGCCTACAGTTACACTCATAAAAAATATAAATCTGGCACTGGGTGGAGGGGAACGTTGGGGAGGCATGCACCTTAGAGATTACATTGGGTGGTAGAAACCAACAGACAGCGCCATGACTGCGTTCACAGATCAAAACGGTGCACCAGATGAAATGGGTTGGCTTGGTTTAAAACATACATGGATAATCCTGCCCGCCATTTGTATCGATCAGCTCGAGCTCCATTGTAGGTAGCCTCAGTAGATCCCTGGTCCCTACTTCGTATTATACCTTACCTAATGTGTTACCTGGTGATCTTTCTTTAGAATGAAGCTAAGTTAAACATGCTTTCCTAAGAAAAAGTACAAAGGTAGAGATCGTCTAATTAAAAAAAAACAACCTGTAAATACAGATCAATAAATGTATACAAATAAATAAAATTGGAGTATCTGTTTGTAATATTAAAATAACCGTTTTTACTAAGTGCATTTGGATGTATACACGGTACATACCTATACCAAAACAACATTTTTTACAATTTTTCTAATCCTGAAATGGCTGCACCGACTTTGACGAAACTTTCACTGGCAGATAGCTGATGTAACAAGGAGAAGCTTTTATTTTAGAAAAAAATAGTTTTAGAAAAAAAAGCGATACGAAGCTCGCCGGGCCAGCTAGTAAGGCCTATAAGTGGTAATATCCCCCACCACTAGCTGGGCATGCCTATCCAACGGGGATAGCAAGGTTGTATGCCTAACCATTGGTGTATCCTGCTTCTTTCTTTATACTAATAAGTTATTGCTTGACTACAATCCCATCTGATTGAGATTGATTGGCCTGGGGGACGGATTCTGATTTTTTTATTGTGGGGGCAAATCCGAAATTTTAGGTCCATAGGAGGAGGGAGGCTTATAATACCTTAGTATCCAATGATGTTTACCTCTTCTTAATATATAATATCTTTGTTAGTATCCCTGCTAATACATAATTTAAATTTAAATATTATTGCAAAGATATGTGTGGAAAAAATCATAGCCATCTTGATTTCAAAAACTATATTTTGATGGTGTATCTCTGGTGTATCTGTACAATATAAAATCATAATTGACCAACTGAATTATGTGGGTTGAGGGAGTGAGGGGGGCGCAGGGAGGTGCGCCCATGCAAGGATCTAACTCTTCATACTTTGATATTAAATAAGAATACACGACAGTCTAACGAAGTAGGCATTAAAAATTGTATGCCAAGTCCTGGAGTAAATCAACTTAATATTTTATATTACAAACTAGTTACGTTAGTAAAATCTACAATCTACTTTTCAAATTTGGCGCAAAATCCGATACAATACAAGGACGCACATTTTAAATGTAGCGCCGTTTTAAAGCGGACCTCCTGAGAAGTGATAATTTCTTTAAAATACATTACTGGATTTATGTATATGTTTGGAAGCATTTTTTGTAATCTTTTACAAATGCCCTCAGACATAAAATATGTTTTTATCATGTTTGCTTAGTAATCGATGTGACCATTAAATGGTTTTACCCATTTTACGGGAAAGTTACGGCATTATGGAAACTATTTGTGTAATATTTTTCAAAAATATGCCGTAGCTTTAAAATTACAATACTATTGTATGTAATTAATATAAGGTATAATATATTGAAAGTGTTCATAAAAAATACGATGTTAGATTAAAAGTTAATTACACGAATCAAATTAAGGACCATTTGAAAAATATTTATCCAAATCTTTAATTTTATCTTTAATTTTTTTAAAAGCAAACCTACTCATAATATTTAAATTCTGATGTATTTATTAACATGCAGATTTCAATATATTATCATATACATTATCATCAATACCATTCAAACGTTGTGAGTTTTTTTTTAAATAAATTTCCCTAGGTGGTTTCTGCATTTTAAAGTCGTATTTCTATCAGAGTAAGAAGTACGCAAGAGTTACACCAGTACCACTACTCAATTTTTGGTAATTTTTTAAAGATTAAAACATTAATTAATGTTAGTTAATTTTTTTACTATATGTTAACCCATAACAACCCAGTAAGCTAAAAACTGGCCAAGTCAAATCTAACCTACTTTAAGATCTCACATTTTTAAATAACAGCAATTGTTATAGGTTTCCAATAAAGCAAAGAAATAGAGTTTAATACTTGTTCATAATGTTTTTTGTTCCTTTATACATATTTCGATTTTGCATAGAACATGGCACTCATTTAGATCTCCATTCTTTTTGCGGTGAAGCCCACAGCCAAGCATAATTTTTGTATTGAACTTGGCTCTCCTCTTTTACATTTATGTTTTTGTGGGATTATACTATACAAGAATGATATTTTTTTGTATTTTTCCTTTTGAATTTCTTTGGAATTCATTATATTAACTACTATCGTAAATTTTTCAACATAATATCTGCAACTATTCCCTATTCTATTTCTTTTATAAATTTATACTGATAAAACAATACGAAATGAATTAATTTGCATTCATTATGTCCTAAGTTCCTAACAAATAATACTTAAGATATTATAATTGTAGTCGTTGCTATTATAACTCACAAGCATCAATAAAAGACAAACAAATTTAATTAGGATGACACGATGCCCTTTACTTGTATAATATAACTTAGTTTACTCTATGTAATGCATTTTAAATAAAGATATTCGAAATAGGCTAGTTGACAAAATTTGGAAATTAGTTTAAAACTATAGCTTAGCATCTATTTCACCCCAAAAATATATTATTCTAAGAAAAATAAGTCTTTTACATTAGTATTTTGAGTTTTTAGAAATGAACTTGAAATTGACCGCGAAAAAGGCCAAGACTGTCATGGCGTTTTGAATGACGTCACACCTCGCGAAACAGCCGTGTTTGTGTATGACAGTCAATTGTGTTTTTTAATAAATAATGAATTCCTCGTATTATAAATACTGTATAGTGCCCCAATGTAAAAGTACAACGATAAAAACGCCAAACAAATTATTCATATACGTTCCAAACAATAAACAAATACGTAGAAAGTGGTTAAATATGGCAAGGAGGCAAGATGCTCTTACTTTATCAACTGATTCCACAATTTATTTCTATGAAGATCATTTTGATGTAAGTAATAAACACAACTTGATGTATCTATTTATAAATGTATAGTGTCATGATTTTATTTATCTCAATTAGAATTTTACAAAATATTTCGATAATTTATATTTTATTTATTGCAATCCAATGCCAAGTAATATCGACCGGAAATAAACTTAAATGATTCTTTCAAAATAACAGCGGAAGTTCGATTTTTAAACATTAGAGCGGAAGGAAGTGAGACTCGGATATTACTTGGACAGTGGAGGGGTAAGATTGTTTAAATAGCCTCTGCAACAGAAGTGTGGTTGATTTTTGAATTCGGTGTCGAGTAGTTCAGATATAGTGAAGTGGTGTTTACAAGTGTGTGTAATAAAAAGTGTTTGAAAGTGCTATAGCGTTTCATTTAACAAGACGACGGAATTTCTTCACAATAGTAAAAGAAATGAATTTTGCAAAATCTACCATAATATACCACACATAACCTATAAAATGTTATGACTTGAGTAGGGTTTTATGATTTATTTGAGTTAAAATATTATTTTCATTTTATAAAATGTAATAATTCATACTCTTCTTATTTTTTTAGTTGCCAAACAAGATTAAACTAAAAACGAACTGTATTAATTTAACGAGAATTGCTGAAAACTCCAAATAACCTGTTCATTTTATACGAAAATGACAGCTACAACGTAGTGTTTCGCGAGGTGTGACGTCACGCTTCCATGCGCTTCACTGATTGATGTTTAATGTCACGTGATTAAACGCCTCAATTTGTCGATTTTATTTTCCAAAAATATTATTAATCTTTTATTATTTTAATAGAAAAGCTGCATTTTTGTTTACTAATTATCATGGTTAATCATTAGAAACTCTAAGCCATTCGATTTATTCTTAGTGGAAACAAGCCTATTCTAAGATTTTTTTAATTTTAAAGTTAAACCTCCTTAATTACCAAATATTTGTTAGGTTAATTCAAACATCTTCCACAAAATTTTTAATTTAGTGGAAATAACCAAATCATTTTCATATATTAGCGATGATTTCATATAATTATTATAGTCAAAGTGAAATTAACATAACTTTTCACCGATACTTGTTGGTAGATTATAAAATATATACTGGCAACCTTTTTGTCAGGCAACGATCTTTGCCGAGCGTTTTTCTATTGGAGCCCGAGAATATCCGAATGTATGATTAGGTCACGTGGTACTTTTGGAGTCTTCGTGGCGTAGCTTGTTCAGCTGCTCGTCGAAGCGGCTGTCGGACGGTCGCCTCTCAGCGAATTTTGAACGATGTAGCGGCCATTTTAGTTCTTAGTTCATAATAGCGTGCGCATATTTTAATGTATTTAGGACATATAGGGAATATTTCAGGATGACTATCATAGTCTTTTTAATAGATACATCAGCTTCTATGAACCAAAGAGCATATTTGGGCGGACGCCCAACATTGCTCGATGTAGCCAAGGGCGCTGTGGAAACGTTCGTAAAGGTACGTGTGGTGTCATCGACTCTTCAACCGTTTTTGTGATCGATTTGTTTATCGCGTCTAATCTGTGAATCTCGTTTTTTCCTAGGTTCGTCAACGGTCTCCCGAAAGTAGAGGTGATAGATACATGCTACTAACTTTCGAAGAGCCACCCGCGAACATCAAGGTTAGTAAATCAGAGTGAACACGTTTTTGGAGTATTCCTGTGACCTACGCCTAGACAAAATACATTTATGTTAAAGCCGGTTCTGTGGATTTTATTAGTGAAGCACTGAAATCTACAAACCATAACATTTACATACTCAGAAAGTGCGAAATTTAATGAAATATACAGCACGACGTAAACAGGACGAGCCGCCGCCGTTGCTGCCTCCGCGATAGCGCTCGCGACTGCGCTCTCGACAGGCGCTCATTGGTCGAGCAATTACACTATAACGAAATGGCGATTTGGTGGGAAATACGAAATTAAATCAGCTATGCTCAGAAGGCGGCGTATTTTTATTATCTTGTTTGTAAATAGACTACAATCTACAAAACGTTTTATTGTAGGTACCTACATAATGTTGGTAGTGCATATTGCGCCACTAATTTAATTGTAATGAATTTCAGGCCGGCTGGAAAGAGAATTTAGCTACGTTTATAAATGAACTGAAGAATTTGCAGTGCCTTGGTTTGACAACGATGGGTGCTGCTTTGAAGCACGCATTCGACGTTTTGAACATAAATCGAATGCAAACTGGAATTGATACGTATGGTCAAGGCAGATGCCCTTTTTATCTGGAACCATCTGTGATAGTTGTGATTACTGATGGTGGCAAGCTGTCAAGCAATGCAGGCATACAGGAAGAAGTAAGTCTGTTATGATTTATTGTTCTTTTTGCCTTATTTAGTTGGCTTATGTTTCTAAATGAATTCTTATTGGATGTCACAACTATCTGAAATAAATAATTATTTGCCATGTTTCAATTTATGTTCCACATATTTTTTGTTTGCAAAGAAATAATGCTTCACAATACGGATTTAAAATCAGCAGATTTAAAGGTATTAGGACAGGGAATTTAAAAGCTGAAGTGGAACTTATTTGTAAAGTATTCCTAATTGTGCTTCAATTTAAACACCCGTAACTATTTTTGTGGGTGCTGATCATTTTAAAATTTCACTTAAAATTTTAAAAAAACCTACACGATTGGACCACACCTCCACTTACCATTAGGTGGCATTGTGGTCAAGTATTATTTGTATAAAATAAAAAAAAAACTCCCATTTGTAGTTTTTTAGTCATGAAAAAAATTAAACACAAAAATACATCAATACCTCTTTATTTATTACTTGCCGTCTTGTTGTATTCATATTAATATAGCTTAATGAGGTGCTTGTATTATAAATTGATTCATGTTGTATTCAATGAGTGGGTTTATTTCATTGTCAATATTCTATAATATATTTTGAGCATTTATATATTTTATGCCATGCTCATTTGGGTGTACTTCCATTTTAGCCCATACCTCCGATTGATCTGAGTTTTGGTATACCAATGTATTTCGATGCGCTGATAACGAATATCAAAGGCAAAATACCCACATATTTCATTTTCAAGGTCACCTTGAAAAAACAATTTTTCATGATTATTTTGCTAAATATTGATTTTACAGAAAAATGTTTTTTGTAAAAGTTGTAGCCCATAAGAAGACTGACATTTTATGTCAGTACATTTTTCTTGTAAAGCCAGTGGTTTGGGAGAAAAATGTGAATTTCGTTCTGCATAATTTCTTGGTACTATTTCACTTGACATACTTTTTTGCACACACACACTCACACCCACCCATCCACACACACACACTCACACCCACTCATCCACACCCACCCACACACACACTCACACCCACCCATCCACACACACACACACACCCACCCATCCACACACACACACACACCCACCCATCCACACACACACACACACACACACCCACACCCACACACACCCACACCCACACCCACACACACACCCACACACACACCCACACACACACACACACACACACACACACACACACACACACACACACACACACACACACACACACACACACACACACACACACACACACACACACACACACACACACACACAAAACGAAACACACACATGACAATTCAGTTCAGTTTTTGCCAGGACAGAATTTATTCTTTGATTAACAGTCAGGACCCATTTAATTTTACAGGGCTGCTTGAGAAAAAACAAACAAGATTTGATTGGTTGAAGAATGGGTCCCAACTGATAATTCTTCTATGGTGTAGTTGTTCAATATTACTTTTAACAAAATTCTGAACTACTGGGCTTGTTTTTTTATTTTCAGTTTTTTTATGCAGTCGGGTGTTTTGTTTTTTTAAGTATTTTTTTTAAATGAGCTCTTTCCTTAATTTTGCCGTATGTTATTACTTCCCAGAATTCGATCCTTGTTACACTATCGAATGGTGTAATAATACAGGATGCGGTTTTTTTTTCAATACGAACAGGTTCGATTCCTGGCCTGACATATTGATTTTTCGTATGTCATTAATTAACCATAATTCGACCCTTGCCAGTGACACTATCGAATGGTGTAATAAAATTCACCCTGTTTGTTGGGCTATTAAAGTCAAATTTTGGAGAAAATGACAGACAGACATGCAAGTATTACTATAGAGATCCCAATTTTTCATTGCATTTTTAGAATCCAAAAAAAATCACGAATATATTACTAAAATAAACAACCTTATGAAATTTTATGTTAAATACGTAGGTAGCTGAACTTGCTAGGGTTTATGCTTTATCAACTTATTTTACTTTTCATATCTTATCTGCACTAGTTGTGGTTTGAAATAGGATTTCTAATGGTGTTTTGTGACACAGTTAAAAATCTAACATAGCGTAGATTTTCCGTAATATTACATGAGACTGTGAGACATGTTTTATGTACTGGCTATATACAATATGCTATAATCCATTTTTAAGAGTCTGATTTGGTAAACAATCTTATGTCCCAATTTAGAGTCACTAACGGTTACTTTATTCGCTCCTGAGTAAAGATTCTCCGTACAAATTCAGTACTAAGGAACAATTTAAGTAACCATTAGTGACTCTTGAGTTGGGGCGTTAGTGTCTTTTATCAAAATTTGTAATTAAAAAATAAGGCTAACACAAAATTAAAGGAATCTAAAAACAATAATTTCATGCCATATCCAATTTCTATTTACTATTAATTATTTTTAAATGCTTTTATTAAACTCACCCTGGTTGTGTGAGTCAAATCTTTGAAGCTTTATTAGTAGTCTTATTCTAAGGTATCGAAATTTTACATATTGTTCTAATTCTGATGAAAATGCATTTTGTGTTAAGCTTGACCTAACTTAGGTTTGACTCCAGATGTGGAGAACTCACTATCGGATAATAGAACAGTCGCAATTTTTTGTGTTAAGCTTGACCTAACTTAGGTTTGACTCCAGACGTGGGGAACTCCTTATCGGATAACAGAACAGTCGCAATTTTTTGTGTTAAGCTTGACCTAACTTAGGTTTGACTCCAGACGTGGGGAACTCCTTATCGGATAACAGAACAGTCGCAATTTTTTGTGTTAAGCTTGACCTAACTTAGGTTTGACTCCAGACGTGGGGAACTCCTTATCGGATAACAGAACAGTCGCAATTTTTTGTGTTAAGCTTGACCTAACTTAGGTTTGACTCCAGACGTGGGGAACTCCTTATCGGATAACAGAACAGTCGCAATTTTTTGTGTTAAGCTTGACCTAACTTAGGTTTGACTCCAGATGTGGGGAACTCCTTATCGGATAACAGAACAGTCGCAATTTTTTGTGTTAAGCTTGACCTAACTTAGGTTTGACTTCAGACGTGGGGAACTCCTTATTGGATAATAGAACAGTTGCAATTTTTTGTGTTAAGCTTGAACTAACTTAGGTTTGACTCCAGACGTGGGGAACTCCTAATCGGATAACAGAACAGTCGCAGTTTTTTGTTTTAAGCTTAACCTAACTTAGGTTTGACTCCAGATGTGGGGAACTCCTTATCAGAGTCGCAATTTTTTGTGTTAAGCTTGACCTAACTTAGGTTTGACTCCAGACGTGGGGAACTCCTTATCGGATAACAGAACAGTCGCAATTTTTTGTGTTAAGCTTGACCTAACTTAGGTTTGACTTCAGACGTGGGGAACTCCTTATTGGATAATAGAACAGTTGCAATTTTTTGTGTTAAGCTTGAACTAACTTAGGTTTGACTCCAGACGTGGGGAACTCCTAATCGGATAACAGAACAGTCGCAATTTTTTGTGTTAAGCTTGACCTAACTTAGGTTTGACTCCAGACGTGGGGAACTCCTTATCGGATAACAGAACAGTCGCAATTTTTTGTGTTAAGCTTGACCTAACTTAGGTTTGACTCCAGACGTGGGGAACTCCTTATCGGATAACAGAACAGTCGCAATTTTTTGTGTTAAGCTTGACCTAACTTAGGTTTGACTCCAGATGTGGGGAACTCCTTATCGGATAACAGAACAGTCGCAATTTTTTGTGTTAAGCTTGACCTAACTTAGGTTTGACTTCAGACGTGGGGAACTCCTTATTGGATAATAGAACAGTTGCAATTTTTTGTGTTAAGCTTGAACTAACTTAGGTTTGACTCCAGACGTGGGGAACTCCTAATCGGATAACAGAACAGTCGCAGTTTTTTGTTTTAAGCTTAACCTAACTTAGGTTTGACTCCAGATGTGGGGAACTCCTTATCAGAGTCGCAATTTTTTGTGTTAAGCTTGACCTAACTTAGGTTTGACTCCAGACGTGGGGAACTCCTTATCGGATAACAGAACAGTCGCAATTTTTTGTGTTAAGCTTGACCTAACTTAGGTTTGACTTCAGACGTGGGGAACTCCTTATTGGATAATAGAACAGTTGCAATTTTTTGTGTTAAGCTTGAACTAACTTAGGTTTGACTCCAGACGTGGGGAACTCCTAATCGGATAACAGAACAGTCGCAGTTTTTTGTTTTAAGCTTAACCTAACTTAGGTTTGACTCCAGATGTGGGGAACTCCTTATCAGATAACAGAACAGTCGCAATTTTTTGTGTTAAGCTTGACCTAACTTAGGTTTGACTCCAGACGTGGGGAACTCCTTATCGGATAACAGAACAGTCGCAATTTTTTGTGTTGAGCTTGACCTAACTTAGGTTTGACTCCAGACGTGGGGAACTCTTAATCGGATAACAGAACAGTCGCAGTTTTTTGTGTTAAGCTTAACCTAACTTAGGTTTGACTCCAGATGTGGGGAACTCCTTATCAGATAACAGAACAGTCGCAATTTTTTGTGTTAAGCTTGAACTAACTTAGGTTTGACTCCAGACGTGGGGAACTCCTAATCGGATAACAGAACAGTCGCAGTTTTTTGTGTTAAGCTTAACCTAACTTAGGTTTGACTCCAGATGTGGGGAACTCCTTATCAGATAACAGAACAGTCGCAATTTTTTGTGTTAAGCTTGACCTAACTTAGGTTTGACTCCAGACGTGGGGAACTCCTTATCGGATAACAGAACAGTCGCAATTTTTTGTGTTGAGCTTGACCTAACTTAGGTTTGACTCCAGACGTGGGGAACTCCTTATCGGAAACAGAACAGTCGCAATTTTTTGTGTTGAGCTTGACCTAACGTAGGGTTGACTCCAGACGTGGGGAACTCCTTATCCAATAACAGAACAGTCGCAATTTTTTGTGTTAAGCTTGACCTAACTTAGGTTTGACTTCAGACGTGGGGAACTCCTTATTGGATAATAGAACAGTTGCAATTTCTTGTGTTAAGCTTGACCTTGAATAGTGTCAAGATTTTTTTACCAAAAGACTTCTGAAACAGAGGAGTATACAGTTATAGTAACCGTATTATTTTAGTAGTAGTTGTATTATTTTATGTATGATAATGAAACTCACTGTTAGCCTTCCAAATGTCACAGTCTCAACATTACAGTGTTAGTTCAACTAACACTAACTTAGTTGCTTTTACTTCGCTTTAATAATAATAAATCTTTAATTCTGGCAAGGAGGCCCATAACATAAATATCTTATAGACTAAACCCATAGTTTGATTATTGAAAATGGTCATTGACTGGGGCTAATAATGTTGTCTGGTCCAAGCATTCTATGATTGATAAATTGACTCAGTGCAGCAGTAAAATATACACATCCTAATGTATGATGCTGGTATTAATACTAATACTTGCTGAATAAAATGTACCTTCACTACCTTCCAGGGTTGAAAAAAAAAATATATTTTTAGGTTTAAAAGACAAACAGTTCAAATTGTTTTAAACAATTGTTTTTTTTTGGTTCTTTTTAGTTCAGGGCATTATTTCAAATTAATTCGACCTATAATATTTCATTTCTAAACTACATCGTTTCAAATTCGCCATAATATGTTAAATATTTACAAAAAACTATCTATGGATAAATATTTATTTTATGTTGCATATCTCTAATCAATGCTGAACTTGTCATTGTCTGACTGACACAGGATTTTGATTTTATAATAACTAGATATTATAAATTAAATTTTTTATATTTTGATTGATTTGAAATTGAAAATTTGAATATTCTAATATTTCCAATGCATGTTTCAAAAATAGGTGTTTACTTGTCCCATATAAATACCGGTACCCATTTAAATACCGGTATAGATCTTTGTTTGATTGAATAAATTACTTATTCCAAAAATAATGTTTTATTTAATTACAATGCCAATAAAAGTTCAAAAATATAACATAGCAATAGCACAGACTGAACTGGTTTCATTTCAAGCTATTTTGATTCCTAAATATAAATTTATTTTCATTCAAAGTTGTTTTTTCTTATTGTTTTATACAATACTTAAAACTTGTTTTAATCTGTGTTTTTAAATGTGTGATAAAAAACATGGTTTAAATTCAAACTGTTTTAAAAACTGTTTTGAACATGTGTTTTAAAACAAGTTGTTTTAATCATGCCAGCCCTTCTTTTATCCTTTATAAATTATTCCAAATAAAAATTAAATTTTAAGATTATGTTAAATCTGCACCATCTTTAGAAAAAACTACTACATTTTCATTGCTGGGTTCGATATCCATCCAGCACAGATGGTCAATGTGCTGTAATTTCTGTGTCCATGACACATCGATCCAGGGTATCAGTGCGTAAGTGTTTATTTATTCTTTTATTATTTACAGTTCAACTTGCCGATGAATTGTCCTATCCCTGGCTCAGAGCTGACTCGAGAACCATTCCGCTGGGACCAAAGACTTTTCTCTCTGGTGTTGAGGCTGGCTGGGACACCTGCAGTGGAGAGGGACACCGGGCTTGTGCCTTCCGATTCATCTCCTATTGATGCCATGTGTGAAGTTACTGGAGGTGAGTACCTACACTTAAACACATACAGATTAAATTTATATAATCAAAAACCCAAAATAATCAAAACCGTAAATATAATATTAAAGAAGAAAATTGATTACCTTTAATAAACGCACTTTGGTGTACCAGTACATGACTCTTTTATATTTTGTATATTTTCATATTTTGTACTCTTTTAATGGTTTGTTTGCAATGTGTGTTTAATTTCCTCTTCGATTATGATAACGTTTTTGTAATTTTTAATGAGAAGGTTTTTACAAGTATATTTGGGTGATAAATTATTAGGTTCGGTTGTTTTATGTATTATCCAAGGCATCGCTGATGCGTTGCCGGCTAAAATAGCGGGCCTTTATGACACTGTGACCTAAAAGCATTAAAAAAATATTTTAAGGTCAATGTTAGAAAGGAGGGTAGTAAGCCAGCCTTGTAGAAAAGGCAGGCAAAAAACCCTACCATGACGCATGATTACCGTCGGGATTCAACTGAATGGTAAAAGACCCAACCACCACTTATGGGAGAGACAGAGCCTTAGCCACGCCTGTTGTTCAGCAGGCTGCATCTCTAGCAGGGGAGGTTGATTGAGCTCAAAGATGGATGGAGTCCTTTATAGTCCAAAATCTTGATATTGGTATTGATTTTTTTTATGCCAGGAACTTAACATATTAATAAAATTCTTCTTCGTAGTCGGTCACTCTTGTCAGAGTGGTCGTAGTAGCGCTGACGTGGTACACGGAGAGATGCTCGGGTCGCTAGCCTTCTCGAGGACTGCTTTCCTGGCAATGTGCTTCCATTTGTTCCGATCACAGGCGTTGCGAGTACATTGCACCATGGTAGACTTCGTAGCTTTCTTAATCAAGTCTGTCCAGCGGGTTGGTGATCGACCGTGTGTTCTTTGCCTTCCACCTGGCCCGAAACTCCCAGCCTTTCCATCGAGTTCTCATTTCTTGAAATGTGTCCAAAGAACTTCAATATCCGGAGCTGCATAGTTGACGAAAGTCTTGTCTTTAATGTGAAGTTCTCTGAGGATAGAAACAGTAATAATAGTTAATATACTTTATGTATTAATGACAGTCTTGGCTACTCAATGTCGGGACGACTCAGTCCTCGAGCAATGTCGACTTCCGTAGTTGTGAGTTGATCAAATATTACTCGTTAACTTGTTAAGCTAACCTATCTATTATAGTGTGCCTTTGAAATTAGATATAGGTACTACTATCATGAAGTTTTTCACGTGACTAACACCAACCATTTCACTGGTAAGTGGGAGTGTTCCCGTCTCAAAACAAAATTTGCACAGTCAAGCTTAATATTTTACACACGAATGCCTATTAGATGCAACCCTTTTTGAAAGTATATTTTTGAAAGACATATCCAACGATAACCATTGGGGTAGAGAAATATCAGATTTTTTTTATTCTACCAGTTTGCCGGCCTGATAACGGCTTTTTAGTACTAAAGAGTATCCGAATTGAACCACGGATGACAGACGGACGTGACAAAACTATAAGGGTTACGTTTTTGCTACGGAACCCTAAAAAAGTATTTTAAAATAAATCAAAAATTAATGTTGTATTCGTTTTATGTTATTTTATTAATATTGTATATTTAATAAATAATTAAAAGATAATGGAAGTTCATAATGAACACTAAAAAAGGCTTCTTAAAATAGAATGACGTCAATAAGGTTTGTAAACAGGAAAATTCTATTTTTATATTTTTATCAGATTACTCGTCTTGTATCAATGTAATGTTTACTTTTCATGAACCCTTGAGATTTAGGAACCCATTAAAAATTAACAAACTATAACTTGGCAAGTCTCAAATTTACATTGGTAGAACATGGGATGGTTTAGGCGCAAAATGTCCCAGTCCAATGTACAGCTCAAATGTAGTCTACATTTGCAATCACCTGAGTAGATTTGGGTCGTATGTATTACTTTATTCATTTTGTTACTACCATGGTAAAACAAACTTTGGAGAAAATACTTCGTTTTGAAATATACTTGAAAAAAAAAATGTTGAATGCTTGTACTCTTAACAATAACGTATGAACATTGGAACAATATGAGGAATAATTTATTTTATATTTTGTAACTTCATAAAAGTTTAATATAAGGTATAATATATTTTTACATTGATCAGCACAATAGCTTTTCCTAAATAAAATTAAAACATGCAACTGGCAGTATAGACTTACTCTCAGTTTGTTCTGTATTCTGAGGAGTTACTATAAACAAAATAAATGCGTCACAATTGTTTTCATTTCAAGGATTTCAATACAATTAAATTAATTTATACGACACAGCTATTTCATAAACAGGGATTATCGGAAGCAAGCCCTGTGAGAACCTGCTTATCAAGTTTTTTTTTCTAGGTAGTTTATTCAGTTACAATTGTCAAGGCATTCACAAACTGGTGTCATGTTTGATTTGATTGTTTACGCGTAATTTAAAGTGGGATTTTGTTTGATGAAACCAAGAGGGATACAAAAAATATTTTAATGTTATTTTTTATGTAAATAGCCGCCGACGAACGAAATTTAGGTAAAGTTCACATAATTATCTGATCCAAACCGAACCTGTAAAGGTTTTTCGCATTTCTGTTTGTTTGTCTGTCTTTAGGTCCTGTGTGACTAAACGAATATAGTATTTTCATATTAATATTGACTTATTGTGAAACAGTTCTTTTACGACTAAGTACAGGTTTTACAAAAAGGTACAAGTATCTAGTAGGTACCTTACATTATGATTTTAGGAATTATTATTGGGTGAAAAAAAATTAATCAGTCAGAAAATTAAAATAAAATTAGATTGTCAGTTTATAATATGTATCAGTTGAAAGTAAACTGAACATGTAGTATTATCAGTCTTTTAAAAAAAAATTTAAAAAAGTAAACTAAGTGTCCCCCCCGCCATACACGTCCCCCTTCTAGTAAAAGGCTTATTGGCATATTAATTGAGGTACGCTCACCCTATTACTAGGTCTATAAATTATTGCAAATTATGTCACAACTAGGAAATCGCCGTCGCTTAGCTTCGGGAAAAATAGTTAAAAAAAATATATAATATAGCCTATGTCACCCGGAGATAGTGTAGCTTCCCAACAGTGAAAGAATTTTTCAAATCGGTTAGGTAGTTTCGGAGCCTATTCAACGCAAACAAACAATCAAATCTTTCCTCTTTATAATATTAGTATAGATTATCGCAATTATCGTAATAAAATTACGTCATTATTATTTCCAATTTAACAGGTCGGTCCTATTGCATCACGTCTCACCGGATGCTCATGCAGTGTATCGACAGTCTGGTCCAGAAGGTCCAGAGCGGGGTGGTGATCAACTTCGAGAAGATAGGGCCGGACCCGCCCCCCATCGATGGCGGGAACAACAAGGAGGGGGAAGGTGATGACGTCACCACTGATGGGGATAAGGAGATTGATGCGGACGCTGAGCGGAATGGAGTGAGTATTATAATAGGACTGCAATTATGATTATGTTGTAAAATGCATGGAATTGAAAAGCAAGAGTAATGCTTGTTATCGTGTTTTTGTCAGTAACAGGTGCGAAAGTTAATGGCTAAGAAGTGGGTTTATTTATCTCTCCTCTTGTAAACACAAACTTGTTGATGGCACCTCTAGTCTTGTAACGGTATCTTTGGTCTTTGATCTTGGTGACGTTATATCGTTCATGTAAACGTCATATCGTTCATTTAAACAAAAAAAATAAACAATCATGACAGTAAAACATTACCATGATTTTTTATCTGTTCCAGAGATGGAACGGTGGTTCGTACCAGACGGGGACGGCTGGTAACCAGGGATCAGGTGCTCCTCAAGCATGGCACTCCTGTCGAAGACTTATCTATGTTCCAAGGACCGTGTCACAGAAGGGGTTTGCTGTTGGCTTCTGGCCTATACCGGAATCATTCAGACCTGACCCCAATGCACCCACTCTGGTGAGATTTATTTTACCTTATTTCAACTTACTTTTTTTATTTTATGGAAATAGCCGTCAAGCTAGCGACTGACCTCAATGGTAAGTGGATGTCATCGTCCATGGACATCAGCGACACCAAAGGCATCCCTGTTGCGTTGCCGACCAAGAACAAGTGAAGAAAAGGAATGAAAGAACTGTCTCATGATATCTCAGATACTCTGCATTTTCTAAATATCGAGCGGAGGTCTGTTTTGTTCTTGTAGCCCGATCAGGCCTATAGCTCAAGTTAAAATTCGTTTATTCATACAGCTATCACTAATTATGCACATATTTTTTTATTCTACCACCAAAAAGTCACTACTACAAACTCAGTAAGTACTAGTCACATGAATAATAAAACATTACTAATAATTAAATTGTGAAAATTATTAGAGGAGATAATGTTTTTAAAATTTAAAAGTGATTGCAATAAGCTATTCATAATAATATGTGAAATTTAATTATTATTTGTCATTTTAATTATTATTGCCTGCGTGGGTGTTCTCCGTCCACCTACAATGTAGGTGTCTTTAAGAGAAGAATTAATAGGCATTTATTAAGTTAATGCGTTCACCATCTTACACTTCATCGCCACTTACCATTAGGTGGGATCGTTGTCAAGCATTTACTTATTTCATATAAAAAAAAAATAAAAAAAATAGTTTATTACTTAATATAAAAAGTTCTATAATAATAATAATAATAATAATAATAATAATTTATTTATTTGCTCTCACAAAAGGTTATAACAAAATTATGACTTAGTGTAATTTACATCTAATCTCAAACCTAAGCTGTGAGAGCCTGGTGCCTGAAGTAGGTATTTTATAATAAAAACCTGTGATACAGGTCACCAGTGCCCCCTCCGCAGAAGTTTCGATATATTATGTCTATATTAGTTTATCTTTAGTGAGAATATAATATTATAAAGTTGATTATACTAAGTACAGTAGTAATAAGACAGAAAAGTAAGTAGTTTAGGATTAAACAGCAGATATAATTAGTGTAGTATGATGTATGTTTATGTGTGTGATTGTGGTGTGTTGTCTGTAGTGTGATGTGATTGTGTGTTTGTTGTATTTTGCGTGTGTTGTGTTCGTTCATGTGTCAGGGCGTTTGGGGTTATGTTCGGTTTTGTGTGTTTGTGTGTGATTAGTTTTGAATTGTGTAGGAGGAAAACAATAAAGGCTGATTGGGTAAACTAGATATGTAAGATGTGAAAGACAGGTAGATACTTAAATATAGGATAACAAGAGATGAGGATTGATTCAGATTTTGTTTATAGTTATAAGTCATACGTTTTGTTCTGAGGATACATAGGATTATACATCACTCATTTGACAGTCCGTAGTATGTCTTCCGTTTCATGGTAGTCGAGGGATTTAAGATAGCCTGAGACAGTTTTTTTGCAATCCTTGAGCAGTAAAGGGTAAATATCAAGTTTAGTGTTTAGCCTGTTATATAAGTAATTTCCAAGGAAGCCATAAAACTTATGTGAAAGAGATGTTTTTAGGACTTGTCTTTCACATATATTCCCTTTCCTACGTTTGTCCTGACCTAATCCTGGTACATAGTTAAGTTGTGAATGTTTTCTAAGAACTATACTAAGAATAAAAGTTTGACGCACTGTTAAAATATCCCAATTAGTATAGAGTTCGCGGGTGGGAAATCGAAAAGGAAGTCCTGCTCCAACTTTTAATATTGCTCGTTGAGCCCTTTCCACTTCGATAAGATGGGACTTTGGAGCACCACCCCAGGCAGTAACACAATATTCTAACAAAGGCTGGCAAAGGGCAGAGTAAACCATTTTAGTGATGCGGCGGTCAGCCACATGCCTCAGTTTTCTAAAAATGTAAATCATTTTACGGAGTCTCATGACTAAGGTTTCCAGGTGAGATCTAAAGCTTAAGGTTTGGTCAATATTGACTCCAAGATAATTAATTGCATTTGTGCGATCAACTACTGGACATCGGCATCCAATAGTTTTTTCATCATCACAAACGTGTGCCTTGATGGTGTAGGTGGGACCAGGGAGTAAATTCAATCTAGGAGCAAATGTTATAACTTTTGTTTTGGACACATTTAGTGTCAATAAATTACTTCGCAGCCATTGGTTGACTACGTTAAAGCCTATTTGTGCAGTAACAAAAACATCGCTCCAACTGGTACCCGTGAAGAATAACGCCGTGTCATCAGCGAAGGTAAGTATTTTCCCGCCCTTTAAATGCAGTTGACACAAGTCATTTACATAGATTAGGAAGAGCGTTGGTCCAACCACACTTCCTTGAGGAATTCCATATTCCGTAGTTGATTCATCACTCAGCCACTGTTGAATCTTTACTCTTTGGCTTCTGTTTGTCAGATAATCTTCAAAAAGTCGGAAAGGGACTCCTCTTATTCCTATTTTCTCTAATTTAGCTAGAAGGCGTGGGATTGGGACCGTGTCAAATGCCTTAGCCAAGTCTAAGAACACAGCTAGGCATCTAGTTTTCTGGTCTAGGCAAGATACAGCGGAGTCTACTAGTTCCTGAACAGCATCATTTGTAGATCTACCTCGTCGAAAACCGTACTGACTGGGCGCAAGAAGATTATTTGCTTCCAGGAAGTTTACGAGACGCTTGTTCATAAGCCGTTCCAGGATCTTAGATAAGGTTGGCAATAGAGAGATAGGCCTGTAGTTGTTGAAGCAGTCCTTCGGACCACTTTTATGGATAAGCTTTATAACTGCACGCTTAAGGGCTTCAGGGAACTGACCTGTTGACATAGCCAAATTGCAGATATGGGTGATGGGTTCGGCTAGAAGATGCGAATATCTTTTGATAATCTTTGCTGAGATCTGATCCATTCCCACTGCAGTGTTATCTCTGAGAGACATGATGATGTTCATGATTTCGGTGCTGGTAGTAGGCAGCATGACGAATGAATTTAATGAAGTACGCTGGTATGTACTAATACTATGCCCTTTTGAGATATCACTAATTGCATTGGCTAGGTTTTTACCTATTTCAACAAAATATTTATTTATTTCATTGAGGCGAGGTGTCTGATTAATATCATCTGTCAACAAACTTTCAGAATAGTCACTAAGTCGATTTGTTCCGCTAATCTTTTTTATAGTTTCCCATAGTTTTTTCTTATTATTCTTTGTATTCTCAATCTCCTGTCTTTCATAGTTTCGTTTTGCCTTCTTTAACATAGCATTGCAAAAATTTCTATACCTTTTATAAATTAATTTCAATTCTTCATTTCCCGGATCTTTTTTTAACTTTTTGTATAAGTTGTCACGGTGTCTTAGGCACCGAAGTAGCCCTTTAGTTATCCATCTTTTAATTATTCTGTTCCTGTTAGTTTGTTTCACTGTATATGAACTAATTTTTATACCCGAAGTTAAGAGCGCTATCAAAAGGTCTGTAGCTAAATTTACATCGAGACATTCTAGTACTGAGTTAAAATTAGTATTTTGTATTTCTTGGTCAAGTTTATCATAGTTAATCCGATGCATGGGTGAGTTATTGCTTTGTTGACTAATTACAGAATTATCCAGATTAAAGCTTACGGCTACGGTTTCATGATCAGTTATGGATGTCTCCGATATAAAGCAAGTTGCCTCTAATTCTGTTTTAAGTATTATATGGTCGAGACAGGTACGGCCGTGTGTTACGGTTGAATGTCCTGGTAACATACCATGAGATGCTAGAATGTTAAGGTATTCATGGGAACGGTTGTCTGTGGTGCCCTGTGAGATATCAATGTTTACATCACCGCAAAGTACTATATTTTTATAACACTTTAACTTCGAGAGTAGTGTATCTAAGGAGCTAATGAAGTTGCTTATATTATGTTGACTAGGCGGACGATATATACCAATGACACAGTAATTGTTGTTTATTTTAATTAGAAGGCAGTTAGCGTCATGAATAGTAGGCTCTTCATGAGTAACGCGTAGGCTAGTTTTGTAATAAATAACAACACCCTCATTTTGTGTTTTATGCGACGTAGTTTGTATATAATTATAGTTTTTTAAGTGCGGTATATATTTAGCAGTAGGTAGCCAACATTCTGACAGGACTAATATATCCCATGATATCTGTGATCGCTGTAGTAGGGTTTCAAAGTTGTCCATATTACAGGTTATGCTACGAATATTCTGGGTTAGAAGATTGAAATAATTGTTAGCGGGAACAATATGTTTTTTTATATCATCAATGTTACAGATAGAGGATTTGGCCACTTGTATAGCATCCAGATCTAGGCTGAGAGATTCAATGTTATGAGTATTAGCTAGCATTACTATAAGTTGCGTTAACTATATCGCCACGGAGATTCTCACGTGACGGCGAAGAATTGTTTTTATTAATGCAATAGCCTAAGTCTGAACAGATTACATATAGCCGTTTGATTCTGTAGCCTGAGAATGATATCGATGTAAAATATGTAAGGTAGTATAGTTTAATTGACAATGCTTTGCTTATTGTCCAGAGTTGAACAATAGAATAGGGAATGGGATTACTGTGATAAAAAGCTGAAGTGTGACGGTAATGTGTGTGTATTGTATAGTGTGTATCTATTATGTATGTATAAATTCGTGTATATTTGTAATGTAATTTTATGAGTAATTTGTAAGTATATCTGTTTGTGTGTATATATCTGCTTATATTATAATAACAATAACTGCAAAGATAATAATTAACAAAGTAATAATAGCTAAAATCATTTAACGTATAAAAGTTTAAAGAAGTAGGCAGCATAAGTAAATAATTCACAATCAGAAGCAAATATAATAAAGCTAGTCATAAGTGAAGTTTTAATAGTTCAGACTCCGAGTTAATTCGAATAGGCATTGAGTTTTCTTCAATTTTTACGTAAATTTTTCCATATGCAGTCCAACACGCAGCTATGTTTTTATTCTTGAGCTTTTCACGTACAAGAAAGAAAAGGCGCTTGGTTTTGGTGGTGAGAAACTCCGAGATGTAGATCGGGCGAGAGGGACCCGCTAAATTAATATGAGCCGTTTGTAGTGATGTTCCCTTGTTGTCTCGTTGGGATCTATTGAATTTTTTGTAGCAGGACATGAAGGCTTCTTTGCGTGGAACGGAGTTGAAGTCCACCACTACGGCGTTAGATTTTTTGCGATAAATATCCTTAATTTCACAGTCCTTTAATGGAGTTTCTAGGCCAGTTGAGTTGCCGATATTCTGGACTATAGTGATTAGATCCTTCTTATTTTCATCTTCAGTTTTAGGCAAATTTCGAATTTCTATCATTGTCTTACTACATTTTAGCTCCATTTGTTCCAGCTGATTTTCCAGAGTAATAACTTTTTGTTTGAAGTCATTATTTTCCTGTTTGAGCTGTTTTAATTCTACTTGAAGGTTTTCATTTTGCATTGTTAACATAGTTACAGATTTTTGTATGTCCTGGTTTTGCGAGACTATAATTAAAAGTGCAGAGTTGAGATCATCAAATTTTTTGTCTTGCTGTTCCTTTAATTCTGTGAGCAGAATTTTTAGGTTTGATACGGGTGACAACGGTTTTTCAAAGACGTTATCATGGTTTCGCTTATGCCGCTTTGTCACATTAAAATAAGTTTCCTCAGGTGGTGCATTCATAGTATTCATAGTGCATTCTATGATAAATATGTATGTGGTGTATCATGACCTATGAGGAATACACTGCCTAATGAATTCAATTTAAATCTCCATGACATTATTG
Source organism: Thymelicus lineola (assembly GCA_963932265.1). Taxonomy (NCBI): domain Eukaryota; kingdom Metazoa; phylum Arthropoda; class Insecta; order Lepidoptera; family Hesperiidae; genus Thymelicus; species Thymelicus lineola. The sequence goes on along the minus strand of OZ010682.1, from coordinate 12,803,244 downwards.
ATGAGTCATTGAATGTTAATGAATGGTTATATGGTACAAACGATAGAAGACTTTTTACTTGTTGATATGATGCTTTATAATATAATGACTAAAACGCATCAGCGATAAATGACTAAATTATCATTGATGCGTTTTATTATAGGATTATTCATGAAAATTAATTAATCTATACTAATAATAAAGAGGAAAGATTTGATTGTTTGCATTGAATAGGCTCCGAAACTACTGAACCGATTTGAAAAATTCTTACACTCTTAGAAAGCTACACTATCTCCGAGTAACATAGGCTATATTACATTTTCAAAAAAAATTAGGGATCCTTAATAAAACTCCAATAATGTAAACCAAGGTGTAAAACATAAAGAAAACCGAAGCAAAGCGAGGGCGGTTACTCGTATAATATAAAAACGCAATGCACTTGTCCTAATTTGGTATGCAAGTCGCGTTTTGTGACTCATTTTTTATGAAATATCCTTTGTAGTCAGACAAAAGATGTTTGATAAAGTTTGCTTTTAATGTCTAAGAGACTATTTACGCTTAGATGTTGGATTATCATTTCAACATGACTTTTTACGTGATACACTGATTGTATAACTGCTACTGTTTTATATTCCTTTTTTCCTTGACAAAGGACATACATGATTTGTAAAGTATCATGATATTGTTATGGATGACAATTTATGTAAATTGCACACATTGCATTGGTTAGTGATTTATCATTCCTGTCGTCTGCTTACTATATAAAACAATAATTCGGTATAAAAAGAAAACCAAAGGATATTCTATACCTTTCGTGTAAAAAATATGATGTTTTTAATCTTTACCGACAAAGATCTTAAACAATATCTTAGATAAATGCAAAGATTAATTTTTCGTTGAGTGTGATTTGAAGTTGTTTTTGCCTGTTATATATTTTTTGTCCAAAATACCTTATTTTAGTCTTTATATTCACTACATACCTAGTAAATAAAAACTATGTATTTCTGTAATCACAACTCACAATAGATTTACTGTTTCTTCAGGCTGAAATGTGATCTTATAATTTTGGCGTCGCAGCCAGTTATCTCAGTCTATGCCTATTTGAAAGTCTGTAAATCTTTTGAGGCATTTTATCTGAGCCCGAAGGAGTAAGGCAAACATATTGTTTCTAAATTCGAAAGTAATAAAAAAATATGCGCGTATAAATGTACACATACGATGTGAAACTTCTTTACTATATAATATATATGTATATATATACGAGTATAATGGTCATTATTGCCGTATTTTTTGTAAATGTTACTAATTTTTCCTCTAAAACTTTACTAGTAATCGGGGCGTTTTTTGTTATCCGGTTTCTCCACTACATAGATATTAAACTTGAACTTTCATTTTACAATAAACTATTTAAACATCTGTTTTACATTCTTGTTATCTGTCACAGCCGCCGCGCTCAGCTCATCCAGTGGTGAAGTTCACATGCTCCAGTCAGGAGCCGATGGTGATTGACAACTTGCCGTTCGACAAGTACGAGTTGGAACCCAGCCCTCTCACGCAGTTTATACTGGCCAGGAAACAACCCACTATTTGTTGGCAGGTGAGAATAGTTTACTTATTATGGTTTAGTTTAGAAGTTGTGGTTAGCTTAATCTGACTCGTGTATGTGGTAGGGTTCTTTGTATGAACTGTTTTTAAAGTCCTTTGGTAATTAAACAATTTATAAATATATTACTTTTTAGTGCAAAGAATAAAATTGTTGATGCATCTAGTGAGACATTTAAGAACCAAGTGGTGGTGGGTTATCTATATTCTTTTTTAAATACCATAATTCTTCCAATTTTGTTTCAATATCCTATCATAATTTTTCAGGTATTCGTCGCTAATAGTGGCTGCAAGAATACCGAAGTGAGCCAACCCTTTGGCTATCTAAAGGCGTCGACCAATCTCACTTGTGTGAACCTGTTCGTGTTACCGTATAACTACCCGGTACTTCTGCCGCTGCTCGACGATCTCTTCAAGGTCCACAGATGCAAGCCTCCTGCGGAATGGAAGCTGGCGTTCCAGCAGTACTTAGACAGAATGCCATCTTATTATGTAACGGTGAGGACTTTTGTATTAGCATGAAAACTTTAGTGTTGTTACTTTAGGTTTTAATGATGCAATTGTTATCAACAATGTCTGCCACTCAATATTCAGGGTTTTGGAAATTTCATTAAAATTACCTTCCCTACTGGAAATATTGGTGTACGATACATATCATTACCCATATCATAGTAAAATGTGTAAACTCGAAGTGTTATTTTTTTCATGTACGTATTTATATTATTTATAAATACATTTAGACACATAAAACATTGTGATTTGAGAAGATAGTGGGCATGTAATTTTGAACATTTTTTTTAAACTAAATCCTTTACACACAATCCACTTTAGGGACTCAAACTGTAACAGTTTGATTTCCAAAGTAACAAATTTTACCCTAGTTAAAAGTAATATTTGTTTCGTTTTCAGCCTCTTCGTAGAGCATTGACCAAGATGGGCGCATCCGCGCCGTTGGTGCAAAGTCTGATTCCCGACACTCAAGACAACTCTCTTAGCTTTTCTGTACTGAATTACTTGAAAAGACTGAAGAACCAAGCTAAGATCGAGTTTGAGAAACTTTGTGCGGATGTCATCAATAAGGCCTCAAGTTGTAATAGTCAAAAGGTATGTTATGATTATGTGAAACATGTAACGTTAGTTACAAACTTAATAGAATTTAGGTAATAATATACAGTTAATAGTTAAAGAAAAGTAAATTAAAGAAAATTGTTAATTTTTTCTAGAGATCTGAAGTCAACTTTTTAAATAATTCATATTGATTTCACCCTTATATAATGTTCAAGTATTCGTGAATATATAGATTCTGAAATTTTCGCAAACTTTCAATCATATTATTATAGATTTTGTACAATTCAATAATTAAATTACGGTGACTTGGTTTCTGTGTAATTCTATCACAGTATGGGTTTAAACCTAAACTAATAAAAGTGGAGATTTTTTTTTGTTGGGAGATTAAATGGATTAACTAAAAAACTACTCGACAGATTTAAAAAAATCTTTCACCGATAGGATGCTCTATTGTTTCTGAGTAACCTGGACTTTATTTTATTTAAAAAAAATAAGGGATCGGTACAACAACCGAATCAAAACCAAGGCGGTTACTAGTCTATACTAATATTATAAAGAGGAAAGATTTGATTGTTTGTTTGCATTGAATAGGCTCCGAAACTACCGAACCGATTTGAAAATTTCTTTCACTGTTGGGAAGCTACACTATTTCCGGGTGACATAGGCTATAATATTTTTTTTTTTTACTATTTTTCCCGAAGCGAAGCGAGGGCGATTTCCTAGTATTTAATAAATTAACGTTTATAAAACAAAATTCCAGATAGCAGAGAGTGTCAGAGTGGTGCCGCGGTCCCCGCTCAAGAAGGACCTCACAACGCATCCATGTTTGGACAAGTTGGACAAGTTCACGGCGCTGCGCGATCAGTTGAACGAGTTCGGCGGGTTCGTGGTGGGACTGTCCCGCGGACGGCATAAAGCGCAGACACACACATATCGGAACCCTTTTGATATACAGCGGCGGGATTTGTTGGATCAAGTAAGATTTTATTGTTTTTAGGGTACCGTACAAAAAATTAAAAAAAAATATATAAGATCATCTGTCTGTCACAGTCATTTTGCACCGAAACTACTAGACCAAATTACTTTAAATTTGATACTCATATGCTTTATCATGTAACAAAGATGAAGATATAACGTAAAAAATTAAATTTTGAATTGAGGGATGAAATGCAAAACCAAAAAAAGTTGCAAACTGTATCGTGTGATATATGAAATGGCTGCCTGAACGACAATATTCTATAATACAAAGATGTTGTTCACGTGTTCAATGTTTAGTGTTTAAACTATAATAATTTCCTTCCAATTTTCCAGGTGGTTCGAATGCGAGCGAACTTCCTTCAGCCATCTCTAGCGCACACTCGTCTGGTCGACGAGGACAGCGTCCACTCGATGCCGGTGGCGCAGATGGGCAATTACCAGGAGTATCTCAAGCGGATGACGCCGCAGCTGCGCGAGATCGAGTCGCAGCCGGTTCGGCAACACATGTTCGGCAACCCCTTCAAGATAGACAAGGTAAGATGTGTTTGCACTGGAGTGAATGTGTGTGCATGAGATATTGTGTGTAAATGCATTTGTGCATGTGAATCTGTTGTCAATTGGTCATACAAAAATATTAAAAAGTTAACACTAATAATCACATCTGGTGAACTGGGATATCTGTTTCAGATACAAAAATTACCTGCACTAGTGTTCAGACAGCTTCACTTACTCACTCTTAAAAGTACAGACTATTATTATAATTATGTACTGTGTTTATAAGTGTGTGATGGTGAACGTTTGTTCTTATTTATGCTTCTTTATGTTTCAGCGGATGATGGTAGACGAGGCGGACATCGATCCAATGGGTGCGGTGCGGGGCAGCGGGGGTGGCGGGGGGAACAAGCGGGGTTCGGATTCCCCCCGCGCGGTCCCCCCGAAGCGCAAGGCCGGCCCCCTCCCCCATCACGTGGTCGCGCGGCGACCTTCCACACCCATGTCCCCCGCTTCCCCCGCCTCTCCCTTGCCCCCGCTCTCCCCCCCGCCCAGCGTTACCCCCCCGCCGGCCGCGCCGCTCTCGCCGGTTACGACGCGACGGCCCGCTTCGCCCCTCGCGCCGGCGCCCTCGGATCTACCGTCCGGGCGACCCCCAGAGGTATGTCTGAAACAAGAACATTGTGAATGAATTTCCAAAAAATATATTATATTATACAACATGTATGTATAAAGGATGGTCAGAGTGGCGCAAATTAGGGGAGGCTTATGTCCAGCAGTGGACCTCCAAAGGCTGATGGATGGATGATGTATAATGGAGAACGCTGGGCCCATGTCAGGCAATGGGTTTTCAAAAAGTGATAAGTGGATGATTTGAACAGTTTACCTACACTTTTAGCTAAGCAAGTTGAATTCCACTATAATTAAGATCACAAAAACATGGCTACAAAATTTAACAAAGGGTTAATGAGTTATGTGACCTTTTTCGCGAATATTAATAATTTATTTTGTATTCAAGCACTAAATGTTTGGATTTTTGAGTTTTTGAGAGATTTTTTAAAGATTCTCGGTCAACGGTGAAATGACTCGTCATGATTTCTTTTCTCCCGTTTTTTTTCTTAGAAACGCTCGATACTCTTAATCAGTCCATTGGCGAAAATAATCCTTTGCTATCTCTTAGGCTCGTTTGTAATGTATTATTTAAATGAATAAAAAATCAACAAATATGTATGTAAAATGTAATATAGTTATTATGCAAGTTGCAGGAGCCGCCTAACGTGGACACTGGTGGGTCGAACATCACCGCGTCGCCGATATCAGCCGCGCCGGCCTCCGCGCCGCCCAATTTGCCGCCCGTCGTCAAACCCTTTCTCAATGGAGGTTTGTTTGTTGCATCGTCATTTTATTATACCCTAGTGCGGCATTTATAATACTAGAAAGAGAGTTTTTAAATTTTCTTTTACCCTAGTGCGGCATTTTAATACTTACTAGAAAGAAGAGAATATAATACTTACTGGCATTTATTAAGTTAGTGCGTTCACCATCTTAGACTTCATCGCCACTTACCATCAGGTGGGATTGTTGTCAAGCATTAACTTATTTCATGTAAAAAAAGAGAGTTTTGTTGCATCGTCATTTTATTATACCCTAGTGCGGCATTTTAATACTTACTAGAGAGAGAGTTTTGTTGCGTTGTCTTTTTATTATACCCTAGTGCGGCATTTTAATACTTACTAGAAAGAGAGTTTTGTTTCATTGTCATTTTATTATACCCTATAATAGTGCGGCATAGGTGTCAGTCCATCTAGCTAGAATATTCTATGACCTGTTGGTACCTGTATGGAAAATGTGGTAACATTAATTTTCTTACCTAAAAATCAAACACATTTTTAAACTTATTGGAGAACAGCTCTGTGGACAAAATTCGTGAGTGTCAAAGTATAATACTTCACAAGGATATTTGTGTGTATATTATGCGTGTTACCTAATGTGCCAAATGCGAAATGTCTATTTTTGTTAATTTATTACAAAAATTTGCGCCAAATTTCTGTGCCAAATTTCATATTCCTCATGTGCGTAATTGAAGTAAAAAGTGTTATAAAGGTTTTGCTTTACTTATTAATATAATATAATGGTGGTGAATATAATATAATAAATGTACGTAATAACATATTATCAGTAATTTGAATCTGCAAAACATTCAAATTGTATTAAATTAAAATTGAACATCCCAGTGTACAAAATTTGTTGTTAACAGGAAAATGAACGAAATATGTAAATTAATTTAACCTATTTTAACAGTTTTCCTTATCTGTTAATGTTTTAAGTTTTTTCTTAGCCAATAAGAGGTAATGGTTATTTAAAAATTACTTGCGATATTTCTGGACATGAGAATCATTAGGTCGGATGTGCACATACGACGAAAATTACTTTTTAGCATACCGATATTAAGTTTTTGTTTCTCTTTCCAACGATCTGACCGTGGTATCTCTATCTCTTACCGTTGTAAAGATACACTCATGCATAATGTCGGTTATACAGACTTTTTCAAATACCTGAGAGCCATAAGCATTTATATTTACTTAAATTTTTATGCACCAAATTATTAATAGTTTTATGATCCGTATTTCAACTTAAGCTATTATGAATCAAAAATGTTTGGCCTAATACGCTGGTAGCATCAGCAGATATGCATTTATGCCTGTAAAGTTTACTTCAAATTGTAGTACGTATCTTCAAATATAGTATTATGCTTGAAAAAATGTTGCTTATCGCTACAAAGGCATAAAGTCTGTTCTTAATATAGGATTTTATTGTTGTAATAATAATGTTTTGTATGAATATATTTCAGGCATAAAGTCTGATGTACAAAAATTTTATAGATTAAAAATTGTATTAAACTCATTTTAACAGTTAGGGTGATACTTGTAATAAAAATTAAAAGGTACTATTGCCTACAAAATATTAAAAAAAGAATACTGACTGAAATACTTATAGTTCAATAATGCTGAAGAAAAAATGTTTGTCAATTTTGTTTTTGCTCTCCTGAAAAGTTAGCATTTTACACATCCGACCTAATGCTTCTCATGTCCAGATTTGCAAATAATATTATATATTTTTTAATATCAGTTCGTAAATTAAATTTTTAATACATTTAAAATTACAGTATATTTTAATTTATATTGTACTAGAAAATCGCCCTTGCTTCGCTTCGGGAAAAATAGTAAAAAAATAATAATAAAATAGCCTATGTCACACGGGGATAGTGTAGCTTCCCAACAGTGAAAGAATTTTTCAAGTTGGTTTGGTAGTTTCAGAGCCTATTCAATGCAAACAATCAAATCTTTCCTCTTTATAATATTAGTATAGATTAAAATATTTTTTTTCTTACACAATACACATTCCAAATAATGAATGCGAATACTAAATGTCATGAAAAATAAAATAATTATTATAAAAAGCGTTTTGCTAAAAAAAATGTAATGTGACGTGACGTAATCTTTTTGCCTATAATAGTAGTCGCACTACCTATAGTACCTACGCCTATAGTAGTAGTGCACTCGTTAACATATGGCAAAGTTTGCCAATTATCCCCTTAATAAACTTACCATATCCGTAAAAACAAGCAAAGATGATGATAGTAGGCTTAAAAAATTTTTTTTCTTTCACTCTTATGAAAAACGATAAAGATAAAATATATTTTAGCTAAGCGTGTGAAAACTATATTGTATTATAAATAAAATACCACCTTTGTACTACCACATTTATAGCAAACTAGTGGATACCCGGCGTGTTTCATTACACAAAAAAATCTGATGACAATGAAAGTTTTTTGTGTTGACAGTCTGTATTAAACACCATTTCATTTATTGTCTTCAAATTGTTGTATGGGAAAAGTGGAAAATCGACTTTATCAATGGATGGAATGGATGTGCCTAATGTATTGTTTTAATGGTCTCAAACCACCTTCGGATTATTGCTTTTCAAATGAAACATGAGGCATATTGGTTTGATGGTTTCAGAGTTTATAAAGGACATCCTTACAAATATTTTTTGTGTTTGACGACCCTGTAGCCTAGTTAGTAGAGACCTTGCCTGCGAAGTGAGGGGTCCCGGGTTCGATTCCCGGACGGGGCAGATATTTGTGTGACAGATAAATATTTGTAGTTGGGTCATGGGTGGTTATTGTGATGTGTTATATGTGTCATCCGTGCCATCTACGACACAGGTGAAAATCTACTGCGAGGGAGTGTGTTAGCGTTTAATTTTTTTGTGTTTTATACATAGACAAACGATTATGATGAGTAATGTTATTCTAGTTTTTTATTTTTTATTTTTTTTTATTTTATCGTATTATATTGTCTGTGCACCCTACCCTTCTCGCACTCATTACTATGTCCTCCTCCCTAAGGTTGTCTGGAAGAGATCGCTCTATAGCGATAAGACCGCCTTTTGTACCTCAAATTTTACGTGTTTTGTTGTATCAATAGCGTAGTTGGTGTGTACTATAAAGAGTAATCTATCTATCTATGATTATAATTAACAATGCAATAGCTAAAATATGTTTATTATTTTACGTAAAACAGATGCGTACACAACAATGGGCGGGAAGTGCCTGCGTTCGCCGTCGCCGCCGAGCGAGGCGGTGTTGCCCGCGCAGCCGGCCGCCGCGCCGCAAGACACGCACGAGCTGCAGATCAACGCCATCCTACAGGGCGTCGCCGCTGAGAACAACTCGGCCATCAAGAAGAAGAAACGGAAGGTGAGCTCACGTCATAATGCTATGACATGGGGTCCTTTAAGAAGCGGGTCTATCGTCATCTTGTTGGTGACGCCCCTGGTGTTGCTAATGTCCATGGGCGACGGTGATCACTTACCATCAGGTGACCCGTCTGCATGGGCGACGGTGATCACTTACCATCAGGTGACCCGTCTGCTCGTTTGCCTGCTCTAAGCATAAAAAATTACTTTTTTTTGTTATTGGCTTTTTTTTCTTCTTTTTTTTTTGGCTTAGAGCATACTTCGCCACGCTGCTCCAGTGCGGATTGGTGGAGGAGTTAGTGGCCAATCCGAGGGTCGGAAGTTTACTTAACGACTGTTATGATAACAACAGGGACCGACGGCTTTATGTGCCCTCCGGAGCACGGAAATGCTCAAGAATTTTTTGCCACTAGCGGTCACCCATCAAACTACAGACCGCGCTCGCTGTTGCGTAAAAAAATAGGCAAAATCTTCTTTACATAATTAATGAATGGCCCTTTAGGTGTAACTGACGATCATTGGCGACCGTCCCTATTTGTTTGTTATACACAAAGAAAAAAACACGGCTTCTTAATTTTAGTTACTTTAGCACTAATGAATAATGAAAATGATAAGAATGCTTGGAAATAATAGTGCCGCATCCAGTTGTGCGTAGATAAGAACTTTTTATGTGTATGTATGTTGCTTTAAAATACGTGCTGAGGAGTTGCTTTCGCCGATTCTTCTCCTCGATGATTAAACACCTTTACGAAAAGGCGGTAGAAATAAAAAATTACCTTCATAAGTGTATTGACCAAATACTCATTTATTATAAATAATAATAATTACCGGAAATAAATCTTATCTGATTGACCTAGTTACGTCGCTATAATAACCTCCTTATCATTAATATGTATATTTGTTTATACTATACGTTTTGTTAGTAAATATAATTATATAGATCAGAACTACCTGTACATATACTGATAATTTGTATTCCTTACTTAAAACCGTAACTAAACGTTGCTATAACACCAAAGGATATCGCCCCCCATGCTAGGCTGGCCATGTGTGTTTTGAACATGTTCGGAACTTATATAGGCGAGCGATGTAGAAAACTTAGATCTATGCTGTCGACTTTATTCACCTGAGTTAATTCACCCAGGTGTCTTTTAATGTACTTTATTCACCTGTGCACCCAGGAGAAATCTACTGACCGCAGGTGAATTAAGATATATAATAATATATTATATTAAATCAGTAGACCTAATTTCACCAAAGGTGATTAAGGCAAGCTATACACGAATGACACGAGCCTACTACCGAGGAGTATATAGTAAACTTAATTCACCTTCTTAAAAAAAAATTTTAGAGTCACATCGAATTTATAAAATCTTCGATGGCGTGATACACGACGTACGTGACAGTATCGTAATACAGTGGACCCCCGGTAATCCGGCCCCTGTCTAATCCGGCACCCCCTGTAATCCGACATGGTCTAATTATTTATTATTGAATATTTTTTTGACAATCTTCGCTAATGCATGATTGAACAAGTTATAACTTGTAGGTACGCATCACCACTATTGTGCTCGACACGTAGGGTATTGTTTTGATTCTGATTGCTTAGTTTGAATTTGACTAATTACGTCACTTTAATGACATTAATTTTATAATAAAACTATTGTGTTGTTTAATTTACTAAATTGGACATACTTATTGAAGTATGATTTGTACTTCAGAGTACAATATAACATATAGAATCTTATCATTGGATCTGTAATTTGTCGGATTACAAGGTACTCTTTTGTAAAAAATTCCGGACTATAGGGGGTCTTAGGCAGTACTCTATAATCCGACAAATTCGATAGTCCGACACTGCCCTGCAAAATGTTTCTCGGATTACCGGGGGTCCACTGTACTTAGGCGCCGGCCACACAGAAAAGACGCAAGACACGGACCCGTCGCAGTCGCGGCGCCCGTTTAATCTACTTTCATACAAAATGTATGCAGCCGTCGCGACGTAAAACATACAGAAAAGACGGGACGCCGACGCGACGCTTTCTCGTCGGCGCCCTATTGGAAAACATACAGAAAGGACAGGACGCGGGCCTGCTTAGGCGCCAGCGGGGGAGCGGAAAGGACGCGGAGAGCAGGTCTCTTAAAACGTAGTGATTAAGTACTCTGTGGCCGGGAAAAGCCCAGTGTGCACCGACCGTCACGCCCGTTCCTTGTCTTTTCTATATGTTTTAACGGCGCCCTGTCTGCGACGGGTCCGAGCCCCGTCTTCGTCTTACGTCTTTTCTGTGTGGCCCGCGCCCTACAGTATCATAATTTTTTTTTTTTTTTTTACACTAATAAGTTAATGCTTGACCACAATAATATAATACCTACAGTATCATAATACCTACATTATCGTAATACCTACAGTGTCATAATACCTACAGTATCATAACAATTATTATGTATAACAGAAGCTGCCACCACCAGCGCCCATTCTACCACCGCAGCCGTCGCGCGCCGAACTACTCAAGATTCAACGACATAACTTGGACGTGCGCGCCGAAGTATTCCGCGCAGTACGGAGGCCGGGAAGAGGTATGTAGTTGACACATTGAACACGATGTATGTCCCAATGAATTGGCGCCAAGGGGCTTCAATTTTCAATGGAATCGTTTGATTTTGAAAGGAGAACGGGGGCTCAATTTTGAAAATAGTACCTCTTGGCGGGACACATTTTGTTCGAGATGTTTGTTCTGTGACAATATACGTAAATGGGTCGAAACGTTCTTTATTTGTGTGTATCATACAAAACTAAAAGTGAAGAAACAGGTGAATTTAATACTAAAAATTGTTTGCTATTAAGTTGGTATTAGTCTACTTTGCAACCAACTTTACAACTTTTGTATTAGTTAACCAGGAATAAAACGATGATAGCGGTATAGTTCTCCAAAAATACAGATGTATACATACATACACGTTATACAAGCAGTGTAATGATATTATTTGGCCGGCAAGGCGTCGGTGTCGGTGAAGACTGGGATTTCCAATGTTCATGGGCTACGATCATAATATAACGTGAAGTGGCTTGTGTGCTCGTTTGTTAGCTTTTCAAATAAAATAAAATATCAGTAACAATGACCATTTTGCTAGTGATATAAACAATAACTCTTTTTTTTCTTTTACAGATTTCACGAAGCTATTTGAAACGTTGAAATTATTAAAAGGTACTGTGGAGATGAAGAAAGATATGGTACGGGAAACGATAGTGGAAGCGCTAAGATTCAAAAGGAGATACCTCGCTCAACTCTTGGAGAACTTCTTAGCGGCCTTAGAGAAAAACGGTAACAGTGCCTCTGTCAGTATAAATAATATGTCGAACTCTATGTATGGTCAATCGAGCAGTCATAGTTAGTAGCATATATTGTACTATTCTAGTGAATGTTGTTAATTTTATAGAATAATAAAATTATTGTTCACCATGAAGTTTCAATCTAATCTTAAAGCTCGGAACACTTAACTAATTTACGTTTAAATTACACTAGTATTATTATTTGTCTCAATCTCAATGTGAAGTAGTATATTTGACTTAAATGTGACTTAATGGAACCAACTTCTGAACACTGTCCTGCCAATTTTTCCATAAGATTGTTGTTCTTAACTAAAATCTTGTAGAATTTTGTCTCCGCGTGTAACCAATTGTGTTGTTCAGAGTCGGTATAGTCTTAACATCCGCCTTATTAGAGGTATATTGTGTGTGTATATGTAATACCAAACAATCTATTAAGGTAAATAAATAGATACTTAAAACTATTGTTTCATAATAAACATACATTTTAGAAACCAATTCTTTTATACGTGCACTTTAAAGGCATTTAATTTTGAATACTAATTCCCGAATGTATGAGTTTAAGGTTGTTGATGTAAAATGATTTGATTCCATTGTTTGGTTGGTTGGACCATTTTCTGTCATTTTATCTTGTTGGAAATGAGGGAGTTATATAGAGCAATAAATAAAGATTATAAAATAATATGGAGTGTATTACCGATAAATGACAGTTTAACTGAATCAAATGTAAATAGCACTTGTAAATATTAGATTAAATTATTATTACCAATGAGACGGATGTATGCGATGCCTTAATGCATCGGTCTAGGGCCATTAGTTTGATGGGACAATTTCGAATTTGATAGTAATAATTTAGCATAATTTGTGCTTATGTAATAATGAAAGATAAATTCATGATTTTTATGGAGTACAACTGGGCACGATTGGGCACAAGATTGATGTAGGTATTTATAATTTTTTCAGATTCAATATTGAGCCCGTCAAGCTAATGTCAAAGGGTCAATTGTAAAGTGTATATATCATTTTATAAATAAATTATGATCCTTTTTGGATTTTATTTTGTGTTTCATTCGGACTCCTATTTTTCAAATCCCTGCAGTATGCCTCATCTCAATATTTTGCACGAAGTGCATAAATGGGAGACATCTTGATTACTTATTAGACTTATGTATCAATTTTAGTTGACGCCTTTTTCACGAATCATTATTTTCATCTATGACAAGATATTCATCTATGATAAATTTGATATTATTATTTATTCCTTTCTTATAATTCGTACATAACACAGGTACGCACGTTTCATAATAAAACTAATATTTCTTCCGCATTTCGTGGACCATGTTTCAGATCATGGTCTGCCTGTGTGCTAAATTTCAATAAAATCCGTTTATTCAACCATTCGTCTGGCAGGGAGGGGGGGGGGGGGGGGGAAGCGACGCCGACGACATCACGACTTGTCCACTAAAATACTATGATGAGTATTTTCCCACTTTATGTCCACTTTAATCCATTAACCATATAAAAATTAATCGTTAATCTTTTTGCTCATTTAGGTACGTCCACATCAATTCATGCCCCATATAAATAAGTTGAATCCAAAAAAAATTTTTTTTTTAAACGCTTTTATTTCAATGTTTAGTTTATAAAATTAGCTACAAGTTGTGAAAATTTCAAGTCTCTACGTAAAATAGAACATAGAGAATTATGCGTCTAAAGTCTGAAAATCGTTTTTTTTAATTTAACAACAAATAAACAATGAAAATTAGTTTAAAATATGATTTTCGTGTATTGTCATCGGAAATACACATGTCTGCCAAATTTCATCAATTTTCATTAAAGGGAAGTCATTCAAATTAACGTTACAAGATTTGATCCTTTGATGCTCCGAAGTGAAGCTAAATATAAAAGCGATTAATAACCTTATTGCCGTGTAAATAGAGTAGCATTTTGATCATAATATTGAAGATTTGATGCGTTGATGCTCCGAAGTGAAGCTAAATAAAAGCGTTTAAAAATTAAAAAAATCATTCATATAACCCTGTCCACGAATCTTAGAGACTAAATTGACGTTTCATGGGTGACCAGTTTCGGGTGAAAATTAAATAGTGATGACCATAAACCGGAAAGTAAATCGGAAAAATATTCGCAGTTTTTACGGTGGGTCGAATATTTGTATTAAAGAGTCCCTAAAACTGATAGAAAAATAAGTTTAAGCAATCATATCAAATATAATTATATCCATAATATATTTACCCTAATTAACTAAACTTAAAAGTTATTCTACTTACACAAACGAGTAAATACTCGTTCCCAAATATAACCAAATGGTTATGGTGACATTCGGTATACAGCTAATTTTATACTATATAGCCAAGTACTAAATAAGTTCAAAATTGCATCAATATTAGTGGGATTGAATAAATTTATTTTAAACGTGAAGGATTTAGTACCTAATAACTTAAACACGTCAAAAATATTTATATCATTACTTTGTTCAGAATAAGACCTAGTGCTTTCACTGTAAGGCTTCCCGCCCACGTCCGATAATCGGTGACCGATTTTTGTACTGACTGTCGGTGAGTCAGTTTTATTTATGACCGACTTTCTGTAGGACGTGTGCGTTGCATCATTGCTATCAGTACGTTTTATTTTTCTCCTACAAAAAATCGGTCTCCGATTATCGGTCGTGGGCGGGAAGCCTTAAATGTATCATCAGAATCACGACCTACGTCTATTAAAAACTATTTTGATACATAAAAATTGAGATATCCGAAATATCTCATCGACTATAAGCCTTAGGCAAAAAGTTTTGAGTGAAAATAAGTTTTATCGTCCTATCAATGATAATATTGTTACTAACTGAATGATTTTTTTCTTTTCTAGATGAAATCGTTTACGATTCAAAAAACCGGAAAAGTAGATCGCACAAATTTGGCTGGTATCATTATTTCGAACTTTGACATTAGCAATTGTCATTTTAGTCTCTAAGATTTGTGGACAGGGTATAGGTATTTTTGCAGTTATGTGTCCATTTTAATCTATGCCCCATGAAAAAATTCATTGATAGATCTTTTTGCATTTTTAATGTCTACGTTAATCCATGGTCCATAAAAAATCCATTGATCCACTTTGATCCTTGAGCTATGATTTTTTTACGATGTGGGTTTTTTACCAGACTGCCCGGAAGGGTTATGCTTTTCGCGCGAATGTTGTATGTATGTAATGTGTGCATGTAATTGTAATATTCTTTATTACCTCGTATTTTCCAAACCGCTAAACAGATTTATATGATTAAGATATCGTCAGATTCGTCGTAGTAACTCTTAGATAAGTAAAAAAAAACAAATATGGTGGCTGTGAGATGCCATTGTTTGAAGTATCAAAAAATAAAAATAAATTGAGTAATGCAATAAGGGGATTGTAGGAGTTTTAATTGTGTAGGGTGTTGCACTGGCAGGCAACACTTGCACATATGTCAGGTGTTTTAGAATATTAATATATTTAAATAGTGTCACAATAGAATGTGTTCTATTGTGACAAGAAGACTTCTATCCACAGAGTACTTTGTTATATACTGCTTCTATCTGAGACACGAACCGGGGTAGACATAATTTGCGTGTGGATTGAGGGCTCTTTTTTAAAAATTACTCATATTTTTTCCAAAATTAGGAGAAATTTAGGAAAAAATTGTGAAAACATCGTGGTGAAGATAAAAAAGTGAAACGTTTGTTAAGAAAGTTGTGGTCGATTAACTGGAACACTCAATCCGCTAACATAAGAAATTACTGTAATCTCGTATCTCAAAATATACTTGATGTATGTTTAATATTTTTATGTGGAAAAATTGTGCAGAATTTGTGAAAGCTATTCACAATTTCTCAATTGATTTTAACGGTTTACTTGGATTTTGTAAAGGTTTATTTGGAGCTCTCAATCCTCCTATGTGTGGATTGAGTGTTCCTAAATTTCTCCAACTTTGGCTGAATATTTGTTTATATTCTTACTCCTATTTTACGAGTAT
The DNA here is from genome assembly GCA_963932265.1 of Thymelicus lineola. Classification (NCBI taxonomy): domain Eukaryota; kingdom Metazoa; phylum Arthropoda; class Insecta; order Lepidoptera; family Hesperiidae; genus Thymelicus; species Thymelicus lineola. The sequence goes on along the minus strand of OZ010682.1, from coordinate 12,787,015 downwards.
AATTAAGACTGAATTTGTGAAACAAGAACCCTGACTTAAAACATAATATTTAGACAGTAAATGAAAAAAATACTTTCTTATCAATGTCCCGTCTGAGAGCTCCAAGTTTATTTGTTTAACCCAAGCTTTTATACAAAGGGCGAATACATCAGAAATTGTGAAAATGTTGTCACTAAAGTTTAACACGATTAAATTTTCTGTGAACTCTTAATTTTAAGAATAATCCACAATATTATACTGCCCCCATATGGTGAAAGGCCGTAACTACGAAAAAGCAGTTTTGAGATAATTGCACTTTTGTCTGAAGCAAAGTTTTAAGCACTATCTACAGGCTTTTTTTATGATTTTAATCTTTGATAATTCGTATAATAATTCCTTTTTTCTATTACATTTGGTTTTAATTATAAACTGAAACACAGTTTTTTTTTAATTCAATTTTCCCTTTCATTTTAGAAAAAATATAAGGAAAATTATACAACCCTAAACAGAAAAGCCTCAACTAGATAGTTAGGTCTTTTCTTGTTATGATTTCAGTTAACGTCTTTTCTCGCTAGAATCGAAGATTTGTACTGTTATTCCTTTTAAATAGAAAAGCCTTAATTAAAACATTACGCCTTTTATCATTAGTATTTTCATAAGATTTGGTGACATAAAACTTATTTATTATTATCAGTCTTTGACAAAATGTCTTTTTTTATATCCTGAAAGACTGACGACAAAGCAGACAGGCCACCTGATGGTAAGTGGTCATTGGTTGATTAGAAGTAAAACTACTCGTTTACTCAATAGGTACTTGTAATGAATTTAAATGATATGTTACAATTTCTTATAATAATTATGTGCCGCTGGTGCACTAGGCCGGTCGGTAGCCCGTCTGTTGTTGGTCAGTGGTCGTGCCGCGACCAATAACTCAAAATATGTAAGTTATTTGAAAATTAACAGTAAAGTTCGGCGAGAATACAATAATTAAAAGCCCTAACGTCTATTAGGGTTTTTGATTGTAGGATATCGAATCATTGCTGGTGAATTATGCTAATTTGAAAAGGCCTAAAAATGAAATTACGGCTTTTCAATCATGAGAATTGCTTTTACTAATAAGAAAGGGCTTAAAAAACGAATTTATGGCTATTCATCCTAGATAACAACGTTTCTGGGACTGAGTTACGCCTTTTTATCTACTTGTAACTCGGGCTACGATTGAGTTAGAGCTATATCACCTACACAGAAAGGTTGGAAATTTCTTGGTGATTCCGAATCTATATTTAACTCATTTTTGTCAAAAATTGAGTTACGGCCTTTCACCGTATGACGGCAGTATATTTCCAAGCGACGAAATTGTGTAGGGTGGACATAGATTTGTTGGACACATTTTTCACCTACGTAACTACGCGTTTTTAGGGTTCTGAAGAAATAAAGAATACTGATCTCTTTATTCATTTTGAAATTTGTGTTTATAATAATTTATCAAGTTATATGAAAAAGTCAAAGTCACAACCCATAACTGTCCCACTGCTGGACTCGGATCTCCTCTCACAATGCGGAGAGTAACACACCATAGTTTACCACGCTGGCCAAGTGTGAATTGGTAGACTTCACTCACTTTGAGAAAATTATGGAAAACTCGCAAGTTTCTTCACGATGTTTTCAATTATAATAAAATAAAATACTCGGTGTACATTGAATTATACGTTCTTACTAGAAACGCTCATCGCTTAAGTACATTTTACTTTCTTTTACGTATGCATGGTTACCCTATATATTTTTTGTATGAAAAATATAATAATGTTGATTATTCTTAAAATTAAGCGTTCACAAAAAAGGAGATCCCCAATTTTCGGCCTCGAACCATATGTAATCTGTGCTAGAACATCGGACTAGACAAGAGTAAACTACATACCAAAAAATTCGTCTTATTTATAAGATAAACATATTTAAATCTTAGCTTCAGCTGCTGTTGCCAAATGAACAAAATAATGCAAAAAAGTTTTCACAGTATTTACCTCATTACATACGATTTTATAATCGATTGAATCGATTGATAATGATCGATTGATGGAACATAATAATATATTTTATGTATTATTTAGTGATTATAATTATAATATTAATTTATTTTTTACATATTTTCGTATTCCATATAAATCAAAACTATGTAATATATTATAATTACCATTCAATCGTTACGCTAATTTTATTAAATTACATTTCGAATATTTTGACATCGATTAATCGATTGACAACAATGATGATGTAATCCCTAATAATGTCATTTTGGTAACCATAGTATTTATAAATAACACCACTGTATTGTCATATTTGTCATCGATCTTTCATCTTTCTACGCGTGTTTTGTATATTTTACTATCAAATATTTTCAGCGTATTTGGAGTCCTATTTACTATTGAAACTCATCGACACGTACACAGTGATTTTAATTTTCTATTGTATTCGCTTTCGTACTTGTGTTTTGGTGAATGTGTTTCGCAGTTTCGCTACAATTTCTTGCAAACCAATACTATATGAATATGGACTCCTTAATCGCCTGTTTCGTGACTGACAAAGGTTCAGAATAAGTCCTGAACACTGGATAGCGTACCCTATACATCTTTAGAAGATCAGGAAGTTGCTGTGGCCATACTTACAATGAGTATATTATGGTATCTTGATTGGGCAAGGTACTAACGAAATATAACGCCTCCTGCACATCTACACGAAATATTAATATATTATAATGATAACTAATAAAATCTCTTGAAATGTGCAATAGCTTTTATTATACAACCTTTTTATGACATTCGTTTTGGGTGAAAACCATTGAAGTAGTAGATATTATAATAGACACCCGCCAACGTAAGTGTAACATACATATTAAATAGCACTGTGACACGAGTATGACATAATCATAACCTATAATTAAGGTGATTCATTCTAGGATTTCCTTAGTTGGCCATTGCTGGCAACCGTGAAAATTGGAGAAATTGAACTTTTTGCAATAATCTAATTAACAGCCAATTTCCAGTCTTGTCTACTTAGGCCTGAGTTTCTATGGAAACTGGGGTTCTCCTTTAATCGTGTTAAACTTTAGTGACAACATTTTCACAATTTCTGATGTATTCGCCCTTTGTATAAAAGCTTGGATTAAACAAATAAACGCTAAAACTTGGAGCTCTCAGACGGGACGTTGATAAGAAAGTATTTTTTTCATTTACTCTCTAATTATTGTGTTTTAAGTCAGGGTTTTTGTTTCACAAATTCAGTCTTAATTATGCTCGTAAAATAGGAGTAAAAATATAAACAAATATTCAGCCAAAGTTGGAGAAATTTAGGAACACTCAATCCACACATAGGAGGATTGAGAGCTCCAAATAAACCTTTATAAAATCCAAGTAAACCGTTAAAATCAATTGAGAAATTGTGAATAACTTTCACAAATTCTGCACAATTTTTCCACATAAAAATGTTAAACATACATCAAGTACCTATATTTTGAGATACGAGATTACAGTAATTTCTTAAGTTAGCGGATTGAGTGTTCCAGTTAATCGACCATAATTTTCTTAACTTACGTTTCACAAATTTTTTATCTTCACTACGATGTTTTCACAATTTTTTCCTAAATTACCTACTCCTTGATTTTGAAAAAATATGAGTAACTTTTAAAAAAGAGCTCTCAATCCACACGCACACGGTATAATATCATGATAGGTTTTTAGACAGCAGGTGGTTTTTTTTTTAATTTTTAAATTAGAACTATGAGTACTAGTACTAATGTAAAAGCAGTTACTAGTACTAAATGAACTACCTACCTATTAAAAGAGACACATCAAACGACTAGCAGTCATGACAGTTACGGCAACCATTACCATGGCAAAAAACTCCGAAGCACAGAAACGCTTAAGAAATTTTTGCCACTAGCGGTCATCCATGCAACTACTGACCGGGTCCGCTGTTGCTTAACTTTGACGATCACTTGGAATCGACACAAGCGGCCGGGCTATGAGCGTTTCAGCGTATGAAGTATACCCATGCCAAATTAAAACTAGTACTTACCTACCTACTAGAGTTTCATGGATGGATGGGCAGACGTGGCAAAACTTTCTAGGTGTTCCTAGTTTACTGCGCAATCCCAAAAGGCAGTTTTAAAAATAATCTTTTAAAATGTTAATGTTCCGATTTACATAATAATATTCGGTAATATATAACTTACTAGTGAGAACAAAGCGGTAGCTATACGACTTTTGTTCCCACTAGGCCGACGCGACGGTAGAACTAGTGAGAAAAAAATTCCCACTAGCTCTACGATAGGACTACCTAACGAGTAGAATTAGTGGGAATAAACCACTTTTATAACATATCTATGTAACTTTTATAATTTATCAATTTCAAGCTTTTCGAAAAATTTAGAATTTTTCAAAGTTACCTGCTTAATTGCGCAATTTTAAAAACATGTTAGGTAAATTTTTCGCGTCATAATTATAGATAAAGGTAGATGAGTGACGGATGAAAGAAAAACCCTTTACAAAATATTTTTTATTAGGTTCGTTTGTGTAAGATGACTGCATAATAACTCTTTCACCTGTTTCTATCAATGACTCGCAATACCGTTTTGGTTGAGATAAAGTGAAGCGGTGTAATCACTGGCACAGAAACTGTTTAATCCTCTCAATTCTCGGACTCGCCGGCGGGGCTTTCAATAGCTTTGTCAATATTTTGCAAATTTGTGCCAACCGGAGCATAGTTGTCGACGTTCGTCGAATTATCGACGCTGTTGTTATTTTAGGGATCTCTACTTTGTCTACCTTAGGGTATTCATACCGGTTTTATCCAAATAGGTGTTACCTCAATAATTTAATATCTACCTATTAAACAAATAGGTACATACCTACTTACTAAATAAGCTCATCAAAGCCCAGCAGCTTGTGTCGTTGGTTGAGTGACCGCTTGTGGCATTATTATTGAGTCTAAGTCGCCGGTTCTGATTCAATGCTCATTAAGCCATGTCAGAGGCCTTCAGATGGCACAAAAACTGCCACACTTTGGTTACTAACATCTTTATCAATACGCACTTGTATTAAATAAGGGAACATACCAAAACCACGTGCCTCATTTAGGGGGGGGAGGGGGGTCTTCAAAACACCACGATTGGTCACAGAGGGGAGGGGAGGGGGGTTAGGTTTTTGTCACGTAATAGATAATATTTAGCAACCATTGCGCCACAAAGTCGTCGAATATAAGCAAAATTATTATTTTTAAACTCTGTTTTTGCAAAAAAGTATTGAAAATCAATTTATTTATTTATTTATCAATTTATCAATTACCACGTGAAAACTAGGGGGGAGGGGGGTCTTCTCATATATTACGGATGGTCACGAAGGGGGGGGGGGAGGGGGGTAAAAAGTTGGAAAAAATGGGTTACGTGGTTTTGGTATATTCCCTAATGTGATCTCAATAAAGTAGTTTAATAATAATTAGAAAAAATTTTGCTCTGTAATAAGCCGTTAAATGACTACTGTAGATTGCAGTAGACTGCACTACAGCGTACGATACCATGACCGTGCTATGAACGACACGCATTGATGCCTTCTTTGCCCGGATTCTAATTTATATCGACGGTGGAAAGGAGAAACGGAAAAGCTTTTTATTTTCCGAAAAAAAAATCATAACTAATTACAATTTCAAGTTAGAGCGACAGGAAAAAAAATAGTTTCTTTATTTTTTATTTACTATCTACCTACTAATTAAACTTAGAAAAATATGCTAGCATGATAAAAGGATTTATGCGTCGCTTAATTATTTTATGGCAAATACAGCGGAAGGAAAAACACAATAATGCAACTTCAGTATTTTGACAAACACAAGGAAAAACACATCAGCAACAAGCTATGCATGATATGACAAGGGGGAAAAACAAACGTATCGAGCATAAGATGTGTGGAAGGGTTGTGGAAAAACCTGTTAACTAACAAAACCATAGTATGCTAAGTAGAGGAAAAATACGATAAGCGCTAGTTTATATGTAATAATTCAATGTTAAATTTATAACTGAAGTCCCTACTTTGTTTCCCAAAGATACCAAAAAAAGAAAAATAATTATGCTCGTAGGAGTTTAACATTTATTTATTTATTATATTTTTTTTATTCTTTGTGTAGGTACTTGGATACGCGAAGGTGTTGGTCGATGACGGTTGTTTGGTGTAGTGGGGATGAATAATCTATATCTATACTAATATTAAAGAGGAAAGATTTGACTGTAGGCTCCGAAACTACTGAACCGATTTGAAAAATTCTTACACTGATGGAAAGCTACTCTATCCCCGAGTAACATAGGCTATATTATATTTTCAAAAAATTAGGGATCCTTAATAAAACTCCAATAATGTAACCCAAGGTGTAAAAAATAAAGAAAACCGAAGCAATGCGAGGGCAGTTACTCGTATATTATATTTTTCAATATAACGAATAATTTTTTTTGGTCTGACTCAGACGTTCCTAGTTCCTAGTACGGTTATGATTATTCCTAGTAAGGTACGCTACAGTGGGCAGACGCCTTAATGCGTTGACGCTAAGTAGGTAGGTACCTTTACTATCTATTTACCTAGTAGCTAAATCTCGGAGCAAAATAAACCCATAATTTAGACTATCTACAATAACAAACGATACAGCAATCTAAAGCTACAATCACAGAGTACTGTCGACGAAATGGGTTTGTGACTGCACTGCAACATTCATAATGTAAATTCAAAATTGGATACGAGCTCACACTTTGGACACTCTGCTAACAGACAATATTGCAAGAAAATTAGTAGGGCTTATCCAGCTAGGTGCAGGTGTTTTGCTACGTGTGTGAATTTTAATCTAGTCACGAAATCTTGACTTCATTGTAGGTAGGTAAAGGGCGCTCATAGTCCAGCGGTTTGGCGTCGATCCTAAGCGATCGACAAAGTTAAGCAACAGCAAGCGCAGTCGGTAGTTGGATGGGTGGCCTCTAGTGGTAAAAATTTCTTGAGCCCTTTCGAGCTTCGGAGGGCACGTAAAGCCTTCGGTCCCGGTTGTTATTGTAAGATAACAGTCATTCAGACATGTCGGTGGCATGGAAACTTCCGACATTTGGGTGGCCACTAACCCTCCACTAGTGCGCACTGGAGTAGCATGGGTGGTGAATACACTAGGCCTCCTCTAGAGGGAGACCCGTGCCCAGTAGTGGGCCATTAATGGGTTGAAGCAAGGTAAGTAGGAATAGTCAATTGAATTTTGTCTTTTTTTTCTCCAATATTTTGTACTAACCTACTTACTTTTAAATTTTTATTGTGTTCGTGTGTGGCTGTAGATTGTGTAGAAATAAAAAAATATTCTATTCTATTATATTCATCCATCCATCCATCCATCAGCCCTTGGAGGTCCACTGCTGGACATAGGCCTCCTCCCCTAACTTGCGCCACTCTGACCGGTCCTGAGCCTTCTGAATCCAGCGGATGCCCGCTGTCTTCTTCAGGTCGTCGGTCCATCTTGTCGGGGGGCGTCCTGTACTTCGCCCTCGTTCGCCTTCGCCTTCGTACTGTTCTATTATATTACTTATAAAAAAAATCAATTGAGGTTTCAGTCGTAAGAAGATATTAAAGAGTCGTGTTTTATAATTTTTATATTTATAACAGAATAAGTCTTAAAATTTTAAATAATACTTGTTATCAGAGGTATTTATTTTATGAGTAATCCAGCTTAGGTAATAGGTACTTACCTTAGGTACCTACAAATGAAAAGCAACCTTGAGGCACAGAATAAACATTCTTGAGGTAAATTACTATTATATTATTATGTACTTGTAACATAGGTAGGTATTTCCTTAGGACGTAATAAATGCTGTATAATGAATAATGATGGAGAATGAATATCGGGCAAATACCTATAACATAATATCGAAGAAAGCTATCACATCCTCGAATCAATTGCCGGGCCAATACGCATGTAATGGTCAATAAAACTGAGGGATTATGATCGCTTCCTTTGTCAATTCAGCAAATCCCGGCTGGGCCAGCCCGCGGGATCCCGTGGCTGACTAACGGATCTTTCAATTGCTTCTCCATAACTTATTGACATTATTTCGGGATTCACTTTATCAAAGCTTTAGTTTATTATAATTATTGAAATATAAATAAACGTTTACACAAGGAAGTAGGAGTAGGTCGGTAGGTGACAGGCTCATAGAACAGATCTACTGTTATTGGAACACAGTTACGACTACCTCAAGGACCAGAGGATTCATAAAATGTCATGTACCTACATAAGTATGTTTAAAAAAATAAAGAAATTATTATTATTATTATTTCAATATTATAACACAAATAAACAAGGAATTTGGCCAAAATAAATCAATCATACATATGTCTGGATACAAACCAAGAACCATTATCTTCGTCCACTTATGAAAGTTACTAGGCATAAAATAGAGAGACATCATTTGCGTTAAAAGTGAATGTTTTAGGATTTGCAGAATGATGGGTTTAGAAAAAGCTAGTCGAATTGGAGCACAGGAGAATTTGTACTATAGGTTTTTGAGTAGCTCCATTTATTCAGGTACCCTCACACTTTGTCGGGCTAGAAGATAGGTATAATTTATGTAATATTATAATCACGTTATAATCATCGCCAAACCATATTACCACTTTGACTTTTACCACTATTTTAATTGAATTGTGACCGCACAAGCCGATGAGGCCGCAGTATTGTTACTTCACAACTTATAATGTTACCAACCGATTGTGCAATCGTGTTGTAGGTACTTGGACACAAAAGGTATAAATAAATACGGTTGTGGATTTAGCCCATTTGTCCTCTGAGGTTTTTAACAATCTGTGGCTGGGTTATCTATATCTATACTAATAATAAAGAGGAAAGATTTGATTGTTTGCATTGAATAGGCTCCGAAACTACTGAACCGATTTGAAAAATTCTTTCACTGTTGGAAAGCTACACTATCTCCGAGTAACATAGGCTATATTACATTTTCAAAAAAAATAGGGATCCTTAATAAAACTCCAATAATGTAACCCAAGGTGTAAAAAATAAAGAAAACCGAAGCAAAGCGAGGGCGGTTACTCGTTTTAATATAAGTAGGTATATGGAAAGTTGCTACTATGAATGTATATGTAAATGTTATTACCTACATAATTATAAATAGTTTTCTGGCATATTACAGCTTAAGTGCCCTGGATGGCACCTTGAACAGATGAAGTTAGGGCGCATTATAAGTCGTCGTTGGGGCTGGCATGCGGGGTGCATATTTGTAAATACCCGATGCTTCAGCTACCCGAAGTTGCTGTGTAAATGCAGACGTGTCGGACTGACGCGTCTGCTATTTACAAGACCCCAAATTTCTTGTAAACAAGCTAACGCGTCAGTTATCTTGTTAACATAGTAATGGAACTATAAAAATAGAAAATACCAATGGCGAAGCCTCCCACCATGAAAAAACCTCAGAATAAAATAGTGGGTATTTCTACTTAATCTGAACGAAATTTTGCGTACCAAATGATTCTAATAGGCGTGTGGTAAATAGCAGACGCTTCGTCACGACACGTCAGGTATTTACAATTGCCCGAACGGCAGCCGAAATGTCCCGAGTGGCTGAAGCCTCGGGTATTTACAAATATGCATGAGGGGTATGGATAATTTGTTCCACACGTCGCGTCGTCGCGTCGTCAGGGGCTGCATGCGATAACCGTTTTCATTAGTCAATGAGGCCCGTCGTATGCAAGGTGCAAAAATAATATACTTATCGATAAATTGCACTGATCGTTACACCGTATGCGAATATAATGGCTGAGTAAATGAAAAATGAAAACGCGCCATTAGACTAGCAACTGTTCGCGGCTACGCTCGAATGAGTTTGCCAATTGCGTCACGGAAATAAGGCATGTCTTTCCTGAAAATAATTTTATTACTAATTTGATTACCCACTTATATCTTAAATTTGGAGTCTTTTTTGAGGAAAATATATAATTTATTTTTTATTTTTGAGGATTTTCAAAGAATACTAAAAACAGTTTCTAGTGATCTATCTATGTGTGTCTATTAATCTGCCAAATCTGAACTTGAACTTGTAGTTATGAAGATATGACAACTTAAACTCAAAAATTATTTCTTTCTTCTTTCTAAAAAATAAATTTTCTGTATTCCATTTCCCCTGGGAATTTTGATGAATCTAGCCTTAACAATTGTTTACATTACGACGGAAATCTGTATGCCATGTTGCAGCTTTTTAGGTCGACGAGTTTGGGATGGGCGTTCATATTATTATATGAGTCAGTTAGGACTTCTTTTATATTATATATTTTAAAGATGACAGTCCTTAAGCTATGTTAAAGTTATTTAGGCGGAATACACATTTTCGACACTTTGTTTGGACACTAACCCGCGTCGATACATCGAGTCATCGAGGTAGAGTACGCTCCACGTTTCCCCGATTACGAGATACTTGTGTGCGTTGCTAAAATAAAATTAAAGATCTTTTAACTGTTTTATTGGCAACCCCAATTCGCAAACCCACAAAATAAATAGCATAAAGCAGAAGGTAACCCAAGCAATTTTATTATATTTTTAATTTTTTCGTTTCTTAACATCCAATAAATAATGTAAAAAATTGCTAAAGATTTTAGAGAAACTGTAGCAAAAGATTCATACTTTTGTAGTGTATTTTAGATTATGTAAATAACATTTAGTTCGAACCGCAAACGCAATGAACAGTCGTGAAAAAGTTCATTAACGTACCTTCTAATTACACGACGATTCTGTTTCCTTCTGTTTCCGTTTTAATGTGAGCTGTCTTTTATTTCTGTGGCGCAGGATATTTAGTTTTCACTTTGCGAAGCTGGTAATAATCCACTGTTGTTTACGATAGTATGGAGGGAGGTTTGTGAGGTTCTGCAAAATATACTAGTACAAAATATAAAAATTTATAGTTACTAAACACTAATAAATATAAAGCTTTCGTGGTACGTACTTACTACGTATCAAAGTAGGTATATGTGAATAATATTTTAACTTTATAAAAATTTGTTTTGAATTGTGTAATTGTAGTAGTAAAAGTAAACGCTATAGTTGTTTTCTTACGTTATTAAGTTCTCAGCTAGTAGTTAAATTTTATTGTAGTTAAACAAGTAAGAAAGCACATACAGCTTGGTTTATATCCCTGAAACACGGAACACAGAGACTCGTGTATTAAAGTTTATACTATACCAAACAATTCGTTTCGCATGTACCTTAATGTTTTATTTATTTGTTTTATAAGTAGAAGGAAAGTTAATAAACTTACTCGGTAATGAGAGTAAAATATTGGCTTAATCTCCGTTTATAAATCATAATTTTATTGATAAATTAGCAGATAAGTCCAAAGGTGTTACTTTTTTCAAGCTGTTAGGTAGATATGCGATACGGTTTTACTGTTAACCTTACTAGTTCAGATATGAGAGTGTTCCCTTGGCAGAATGGAGAAGTAATATGCGTTTACGGGGCACGTTTTTTGTTTGTTTACGCGGTGCGATTATTATTATCATAATAATATTTCGAGGAAGTTCAACTTTTACTTATCATTGACAATTATAACACGTTTGGTACTGTATTGTTTTGTTCTGTGAGAGCAAATAAATAAATTGTTTGTTGTTGTTTGTTGTTTGGTGTCGTACAATGTTTCTTTATGATTTATTTTTGTGATGAAGTCAAACGTCCTTAACGGCTTGTTCCCACTTAATCCGTCATTGATGATACGGTTTGATAAATTCAATTTCATCATAATAGAAACCGATATTTTATGTTTACAAGATATTGATTTACATTTGTTCCTGATGCATGTATAAACTTACGAGACGAATGCCATTTGTTTGTGACGTCGGTTCGACGTTCATTGGAAAATGTAGCTTTGAAAAATATAAATATTTCGTCAAAAATGTTACTTTAGTGCATTATTCGCATTTTTGTGTCATTTCGTGTATGTGTGACGCATAGATTGCCCCCGTGTGACGTCAAGATGTACTATGCGCAGTTGCAAAGATAATAACGGATCTGAAATATCACGATTCGGATATTGATCCAGAACAAGCCGTTAATGTACAAAAACTAAGTAAGTAGGTACATAATACTGACTTACTAAATACCACAAGGTTGAATCCAATTAATTAACCTCACGTAATTCAACACATTGTAGGGAGTATTCTAAATTCGTTGAAGACATTCTTGTTCAATATAAATGCGAGAGCATCGTATATGTATGCCGCCCGACACATTTCAATTAAGCCGACTGGCAGAATTAGTTCGCGTCTGTCTTACGAAACAACGTTTGGGAAAGGATTATAAAGGAGATGTTCAAAAAATGTATGGGGGCTGGTCCTAAATTTGTACAAAGACAAAACTTGGATGTGGAGAAAGTGAAAATTATTCCGATTGTGACAAGGTTGTGAAAATAAAAAAAGGTACCTCCCTTCTTTTTTTATTTGTGTTTGAATTTCCGTAGATAGATAAAAAGCTTGCCACACTGGGCACTTTTAAGTTCTGGCAACTCTAACCTGACACTGACAGTGACATTGAGTGATGATTTAAAGTTAACATTTTGTTTTGATCATGGATGTATTACTCTAACTGGATAAGTAACTTATAATAAGTAATATATATAATTTATTTTTATATATTTTTATATTTTTATAGACTATATTTTGTTGACAATATCAAATGTTTATAATAAGTAATTTATCATTTTATAATGTTTTAACTAATTTGACGTTGGTAACTGTATACTTGCATGTTTGCTCTAAATTGTAATTTTGTATTGTATGTCGCTTTTTAAACTTTAGAGGTTTGCACCTGTAATTGAGGTGACACTTAGCATGGGTAGTCAAAAATTGTGTAAATTAATTGTATATCATAGTGTACACTTTGTTGGAGCAACATAAAAAATAAATAAATAAATATCAGAAGGACCATTTTTGTATTGTGACCATGTTATCTATAGTCCCAGGATATATCATTCGATTGTAATTGGGTGTTGGTGTGTGTGTGTGTGTATTATATAGATTGTGTACGATAATTTTCAATTTACTCTTAATGCAATAAATTAGATTCGATAATTTTGAAGAATTTCTAATAAAATGTATTATTTCAGTATTATAATTCTTACCACCAGAAAAAATACCAATAGAATACATTTTGGAGAACCGTACCAAAATAGGACATAATTTTTCTAAGTTAGTGTGGACACCCTACAATTGCGAAGGACAACCTCAATACGGCTTGTGATTGGTCAAATAGCCCTTCGTATATGACGTCATCGATCTTCAGGACCTCTACAAAGTCAGTGATCCAGATAGAGTAATATATCCATGGTTTTCATGGTTCAGTCCAATATTGACATTTGACAATTGAATTTGATTGATTGACATTTGACACTCTACACTGACAGTTACTAACATCAAACTAGGATTTATGTCGTTTCGTTTCATGTAATGTTATTATTTAATACATTTACAACACCGATTTACAACGTTAAATATAATAGTTACGTATTGAAAACATAATAATATAATAGGGGGACCTCAGATATGTTCATAATTCGTGAAAAGGACGTATGTACCTGTTAGAAAATAAAACCTTTGCGTTCCTTTCCACCTTAAAATTATGACGAACATATTTCATCAATTTTCTAAAATATGGAGGTTCAATAAAATATACGTCTTGAAATTTCAAGTAGATTAGAAAATATGCTTTCAAATGAAATATAAATTACGGCTGTACAAATTTCTTCGGAATAAAGGGCCACTTTTGAACATCTCCTTTAACTAAAACTCGAGTCACACTTGTAGTCAATAGGGATGTTGACTAATTTTAGGATTCAATTTTATTTTTTAGATAGAACCTTAATGGTCACGAAAAAAATATTATAAAAATCCCTAAATGTTAAATTTAATATAAAAAACTCATAAACAAAAATCAATATCCCCACCAAAAACAACACGTGACGTCACTAACCAATATTCGGTCTATTGAAGTTTGTTAAAGCTTATAAATTACGGACAACAATGTCATATCCTCAAAATGGCGTTTGAGGATGGTTTGAGGTCACGTGACAGTAAGTACTATTTTTAACATTTTAAATTAATGATATTTATTTATTGTGATTCATTTCGATTAAATAATAATATTTTAGGTGTTTAAATGGTACCATTAATACTTTAAACATTTTATGTTAATTTACAGTTAGTCAACATCCCTATCTGTTTGTATGCTGTGGTTTCTTGCGATTGTTAAAGCCTGATCACGTGACATTGGATGAAAAATTTCGACCAATCATAGACTTGATTGACGTTGACTTTATAGACTATCCTAATTAGAGGCGTTTCTGCACCCATCTGCTTATCGGATAAAAATTGTTGTATATCAAATCTGGACATGAGAAGCATTAGGTCGGATGTGTAAAATGCTAACTTTTCAGGAGAGCAAAAACAAAATTGACAAACATTTTTTCTTCAGCATTATTGAACTATAAGTATTTCAGTCAGTATTCTTTTTTTAATATTTTGTAGGCAATAGTACCTTTTAATTTTTATTACAAGTATCACCCTAACTGTTAAAATGAGTTTAATACAATTTTTAATCTATAAAATTTTTGTACATCAGACTTTATGTCTGAAATATATTCATACAAAACATTATTATTACAACAATAAAATCCTATATTAAGAACAGACCTTATGCCTTTGTAGCGATAAGCAACATTTTTTAAGCATAATACTATATTTGAAGATACGTACTAAAATTTGAAGTAAACTTTAGAGGCATAAATGCATATCTGTTGATGCTACCAGCGTATTAGGCCAAACATTTTTGATTCATAATAGCTTAAGTTGAAATACGGATCATAAAACTATTAATAATTTGGTGCATAAAGATTTAAGTAAATATAAATGCTTATGGCTCTCGGGTATTTGAAAAAGTCTGTATAACCGACATTATGCATGAGTGTATCTTTACAACGGTAAGAGATAGAGATACCACGGTCAGATCGTTGGAAAGAGAAACAAAAATATAATATCGGTATACTAAAAAGTCATTTTCGTCGTATGTGCACATCCGACCTAATGATTCTCATGTCCAGAAATATCATATTAAGTAAGGAAAAGTATCGCGAATGGGTTGCCTAAAACATGTTCAAGGCTATTATTAATTTATTTATAGCATGGAAAAATAAGTAGTTGGAGGAAAAGTACCCTGAATATTAAGATGGCCAATTTTACTGAAAGGAAAAAACATTCCTTTATTTTCACGAATAAGTAAAACTGCATTCAAAGATTTTCGATAAATCACCTGTTTGAGCCTTGGAAGCTTGCCGTCTAGATTTATACTTATTATTATAGAGTTCTTGGTTCGGACCAAAGGCTATACAAAAGGCGGTACCCAAACCGCAACGATTTCAGCATTTACGGCAGATGTCGAGTATTTTGATCTCAAGGCTGTGTTCTAATCTGTGCTTTGACATTATTTGGAACTTTGAAACTTGACTCTAAAGTCTACAGAGACCTCTTAGGAAAATGTGTTTCACACTGTACTTCTCTATTTTGTGAACAAAGACTGTTCGACCGTTTGAACGCGATAATATCAAAAATTACACGTCTACAGGATGTATATAATGGGATATAAAGAATATAATGAAACTCCTGATAAAATCCGGTAGATACCGGTGCGAGAGCGGTGGTCTATATATTGTAGACTTCTGCACCTTGATTTTGAGTCTATATCTAATTAGTCTATTTCTAATTAGTGCTAATGCAAATGTAATAATAATGTTTAATACTTTGATCCGACTTATTTTTAAATATACCTAATGTTCTATACACACGGTTAGAAACTGTTTTGCACTGACTACCTTTGGAGCGCCTCTGGATTCTTAATGTTGTCTTTCATACTATTTCGAACAGTACAAAAAAAGCTCTGGCCCTTTTCTATTCCCACGCCAGTGTGTGAACAACATTACGTTTTGAACATAGCGATATGTTTACTAGAGGATCAACGAATTACTAGCTGCTAGGATTACTAGCTTTCCTAGTAATCCTAGTGTAACATAAAGCTTGGATTCTACTATAATTCAGCTTACATCCGTTTATTCTCTAACTACTTCCTTTCCTAACTTTGACGTCATATTATAGCCTGGTTGTTGGTTTTGGTTGGTTGGTTTGAGGTCGACCTCAAACTGACAGAGAGCTTGATGTTCTTTGAGAGCTTTAGCATTGATGTTAGGAAAGCTCTCTAGCAACACTATTGACCTGAAATAAAATTCACGCAATATTATTGAAGTTGGGTCAACTTTTCTAATAGTTTTTAGTATCTAATATATTTTTGTCATATCTTATAAATATGTGATTTACTCGTAATATTCAAATAGCATGGATATAATTATGTCGTGATGGACTTAAATACAATTATTAATTAAGCTTTACAATTAATTTTCTATAGAAACTACTTATTCATATAGCTCTTACCATTAAGGCAGCGTCCTTAAGGAACGCATTTCGGCATTTCCTCGAACATTTCATTGTGGACTTACTCAATGTCCGTCCTGAAGGTACATTATAAATATTCGTGAAGGAATTGTTGAAATGAGAAATCGGATGGATAGTTTCAAAGATTGTCGATAAAATCCTAATTTACGATTTACTCTATATTTTGAATAAAGATTACGTAAATTTTCCGGTCGCATGTGTTTGCAATGCGATGTTTCTTTTATGTATGTCCATCACATTGTACATACCATTCAAATACAAAGAAGCTTAGTGAAACGGTGTGAGTTTGTGAGTTTTGGTTTAAATTTTGTGTTTTCGGCTTAGGTACATACATTACAAATAGCATAGGGTCAAATGTTTTTCTACTATGATATGATATGCATACTAATTCAATTCAATTCAATTGATATGCGTTTAAAATATTTCACAATTTATGGAATACAAAATCTGTCAGTGGTTTTGAACATCGTTTCTTATAAAGTGGAAATTTAATATTATTCGGTTCTAGTTTTTGATGGTTTTCAATTTTAAATCACTGATAACATTTTCGTGCAATCTACACATGACGTAAATGAATTTTCAGGTCGGCCTATTCAGCATTTTTGTTCAATTTGTTGTTTTATTTGTGAGGCTTCCTAAATTTGAAACCTTTGCCTAAGAGATTAAAATATTTTAAAAAATACTAGCAGAGTGCAAAGTGAAAGATTGATTGGTTAATATTTACCTTTAGGTTAGTACCTACTCTTAGACTTATAATTCTTGCAATTGTTTAGGTATATTAATAGTTATTAATTTACAGAAATTTATTTCTTATTTTTGTAACGTGTGTGATTTTTCAAAGTTAATTTCAATAATTAATACGTAATCCTCATTTTATCCCTCACAAGATTCCGTGTCTACTAGATAATTCTAGTTTACAATAATAATTACAATGTTATTATTAGATAATTCTAGTAAAAATCGAAAAAATTAACAAAGAATGATGAATGTATAATTAAATGATTTTTTTAATGAAAATAGCCGGCAAACGAGCTGACGGTAAGTGGCTATCGTCGCCTATGGACATCAGCAACACTGCGATTTCATCTGTGATATTCGAGAATAACCAGTAACCACGCTGTTTGTGTCCATTACGACATCTTGATTTATGCCACATGGACATGGCGTGTTTTGGTAATCGAATTTCCAATTAAACCGACCGCGTTCATAATGTGAGTGTGTTTGCTTTATCTTCATTGTTTGTAAAATTAATTACTGTGTCTTTTGTTCTATTTAATACACAATTATGTCACTATTCAATCAGTACACCATGGAAATAAGGCATAAGATAAAAATTTGAATTTTACAGGAGAGAAAAAAAACTACTAAATTTTACTACTAATTTATAATACCTACATTACGATTTTTTGCACAAAACCGTCAAGATTAATGATAAAAATTTGAAAAAATTGAGCATATGCAGGTTTTGTTCCTCTTTCCAATCATATTAATAACTAAAATTCAAAGTATACGACTTATGCTTTTTTCCACTGAGGGTGCGTTAAAATATAAAACTCTTTGCCGACAGTAGACAGCTAAAATTGTGCAGCAACTTATTTAAACTACAAGCGTGTATAAGGTCAAGTTTCCCTTTATCCACAAAAACATTTAGCTATCTAATTTAATTTCGTATAAAGAGGCCCTTAGTGCACGTCTGTGACCCACATCGTATGAACGTGGTGACTTAACGACTAGTGATAAGATGCCTTCGTCCAGAATGAGACATAAATAGTCCATAAAGATAAGCCACTCATTCGCATAATGTTGCTCCAATACCTTAACGCAAACAATGCAGAGATTGGAACCACATATCAACACCTGTATTGTAAGGTAAGAATACATATTGTCAATGACCTCAGACTAAAAGATATGAGTAATAATTAATAGGTAACAATTTGTATGTTTAGGAGTTCCACGAATATGACTATCTTTCGATGGTTTTTATGAAGTCTATTGGAAGAAAATAATTTAATTTGATGTACAACATTCTTGTTCTTGTTTAGGTTCTCAATGTTTTCCATTCTTTATTTGTGGGCCCATAGTATTTTCATAGCTATAATATACTATACTATAGATCTGTACATAATATAATATTATGTATATCGTAAAGGGTGGAAGTATGCATTTGTTTGTTCAGGTCATCTCTATAAACCATGTATCAAATAGTACTTCTACAATGCTGACATTTTCCTCGTTCTAAATATTTAATTTTTCTTCATGACATTTCTTATGGCAGCTTCGGCAGCTTCTACATCGGTCGAGCGTTGAGAATAAAGAGGTCCGTCCCTGGATCTTCACTAAAGATTTATAGCCTCGCCGACATAATTATATATATTTTTTTAACAGAATCTCAAATAAATAAACAACTACAAATTTAATCACAAAATAACACATCACACAGGCCGAGTGCTGAAAAGTAATTAATTAATTCATTAAAGTGCTTAGCTTATACTCGTATTTATTTCGCAGCAAGAAATTTCATTTCATGCACTTGACTTTTCTGAATTTTCAGGAAGATAATAATCTATACTAATAATATAAAGAGGAAAGATTTGATTGTTTGCATTGAATAGGCTCCGAAACTATCGAACCGATTTCAAAAATTATTTCACTGTTGGGAAGCTACACTATCCCGGAGTACAATAGGCTATATCACAGACATGTATACCTGTGGGCTATATTATATTTTTTTCTTACTATTTTTCCTGAAGCGAAGCGAGGGCGATTTCCTAGTATGTTATAATATGTTTGTATGTCATCTTATATGTATAGGTATATTTTTCTCAGTTTAATCTAATGTTTATTCAAGATTATGGTTTTAGAAAACTTCATAACCATTTAAGATTTACGACCTTAACTTTGGATGCAAGGGGATCGATCTTTGGGGTTGCTAAACAATAGTAATTATGGAAATAGCCGATAAACGAGATGACAATCCATCTGATGTCAAGTGACTATCGTCGCCCATGGACATCAGCGACACCAAAGGTAATACTGATGTGTAGTCGGTCAAGAAAGAGAGAATAAAGACAATACGACGAGTCGCTTAGCAGCTGATTCAAGCAAGAGAAGAAGAGAAGCTACCACTCTAGGTAGACTCGGTGGCAACCCAGTCTAGTTGTGGATTAATATGATGAACAAAGACAAGGCAATGACTGCTGCTGCAATTTAGATATTATAGTTTCTGGGTTAAGGGTCTGAAGTTAAGGGTGAAGTTCTTACCTGCCTTTATGTACGCACACAACCGACTAGAATACAATGTTCATAAATATTTACTATCTATAGCTATTCAGGTAAATAGTGAGAGTTAGGTTAAAAAGAGTAGTTTTAACTTTAAAATTTATTTCCGATAAAAAACAGAGACTGAGTAACAATTTATGTTTCAGGCGTCGAGTGAAAGCCTGCGATGAAACCTTCTCGTATCAGAGCGTTGCAGCTGTGAAAATACAATTTGAGAGAGTTTTGTAACTACCCTATATGTTTACGGATATATCAGAGATTAGTTTTGGCGTATTTTATGTACTAAACTGCCGCATATGGTCCCATTGATAGTTAAGTGTGTTAAAATAAAATGTTTAAATATCCTCTGTTAGTTCTGCTTGGATGGTAATGACTACAAACCACATCGTCAGTTCACTTTCTAGTTATTAGAATAACAAAACACTTGTTCCGTTTTCGTAACCATTTTTCGTAACCAGCTACGAAAAAGGATTTTTTTTTCATTGTTTCGTAACCGGTTATCAAACAAGAAAAAAAATTGCCGTTTTCATAACCGGTTTGGCATTAGTTCTGAAAAAGGAATATTTATTTCTTGTTTCGTAACTGGTTAATAAACAAGAATATTTTTTCCGTTTTCATAACCATTTGTTAACTTACTACTTAACTTACAATATAGTTTCATCTTCGTATCGATGTTCCGCATGCTTAGAGTACGAAAATCATAATATTTCATCAGACTTCTGCGGTGATTTTTAAAATTATAATACATTTGAAATAAAACGGACAAGTGCAAGTCGAACTCACGTGGAAAGTGTTTCGTGTGATGAATATGTTATCTTTATCTATCATAATATCCTCTTAAATCTACCCCTTTGTTTCTGGTAACTAAAACATTGATACGAAGATGAAACGACGACAAACGGTTACGAAACAATGAAAAAAAAATCCTTTTTCGTAGCTGGTTACGAAAAATGGTTACGAAAACGGAACAAGTGTAACAAAATCAAGATCAAATACCAAAAAAATACTTGTTACCCACGACGCGGGAAAGGAGGCGGTATATACGTTTGGGTTTAGAAATTGTTTGACTGTCAGTTTGTTTGTTGGTATGCCTGTTACCGTTTTTTATGAAAACTACTGGGCCGATTTCACTGCGGTTTTTTTCATTCAACAGTTATCATTATAGAGCAGGTCCATAGATATGTTTATGGTGGTAGTTGATGGTAGTTGTTAGCTGGTAGTCAGTGGGCGTTGCAGAAGTCTGATACGGCGTGGGTTTTTTCAACATTTTTAATTTTGTGTTTATTACATATCTGCCCCAGCTAACGAACCTTGAACCCTCGCGTGCTAGTTTGATAACTATCCAATAAGCTACAGGACCGTGTAATATATTTTACAGTCTACGCCAACGTCGGTTACAAGTAAAAGCGCAAAACCTCGAATACAATTTCACGGCTGCAATAGGTCGATACGGTACAAGTTACAACGAGTAGTTGGACGCGAACTCAACGCAATACCATTTCCGTATCGTTTTATTTTGTGTGATCAGAGAGAACAGAATATACAGATTGACTTAGGTATACTACATATATATTGGTTGTTGTTCTCTATGTATATCCTAGGACTAAACTAAACTCTTATATTATTATATTTTTGTGTCGGTCTTTATGTCGCGTCAATTTTGTCTGTTACTTCGGGGGTATTTAAATAAGTATCGATGTATGTACTCATATTGTGGACAAACAAAATGTGTTGTTTTGAGAGTAACTGAGAAAAATTAATGAGATGAATTATTTGAAAAATGTTATATTAATAATTATATATTTATATCTACTTTCAAATATTAAGAGCAGATTCGACTTTGATTCTTATTATTGTTACAGGAAAAAAGAAAAATGTAAATAAAAATAATGAAGGATACTCACTCGGACAGACCTGCATGATTTATACACGGGACCCTCTCTGTGCTAGTTCAACTCAGATTTGACCGGTTTATTCGCGTTATCACAATGAAATGTAGGTGACTGAAATATTTTTACACATTTTATATGCTGTAAAGCTTAAATTTATTTCTGTAAAAATATTTTTAGCGTTACTTTGCAAAATAAGACTAGTTGAGTGATTGGCGTAGTTAGGAAGCGTGTTTATACAAGGGAATATTCTCCTTTTTCAATTTACATTTTTATCAAGTAACTTCGTTGCTTTGAGTAGTTTAGTGATTTAATAAGTTATTCGAGACAATGAGTATAATGTAGCTTTGAGAAAGTAATGAAGCGGCACGACAACAGAAAGATAATGAGATAATTTTTTTGCGCTAGTGTCATAAGATTTCATTCTTTGAGGTTATTTAATTACTTGAAAAACTGATAACCAACGCGGAAAATTCAAAGGGTTCTGAATATTGCCTGTATAAAGTAAACTTCGACCCTAAAGCCGCTGACCACTGATTTTGGACTTAAGCAATTTTGACCAAAATATAACCACCCTGAATGATAAATGGTCAGCAACCCTTATACCAATTTCTTCCAAAATTGCTTAATTCATTTGGTCATTTAAGTTTGTTAGAAGCTGTCAGGATACTCAGAGTAGAGGCATTAGAATGGCGTCTGACCCCTCCACCAATATGTATCACAGAGGTTCATAAGTAGAATACCTTACAGATCTCGATCACGAGAAGAGACCCTAGCAGTACCGCTAATATATTGAAGCCTTTAGTTTAACAGGCCATTTCAATTGTAGTACGTGCATGTAATATTTGATACCTATTGGTATATTAAAAATGAGGTAACACACATGAAAAAAATACAGTGGAATTGAGAAAAAGAAGGAGGTCCTTTTTTGAAGTCAGTTAAAAAGAATAAACATTTTTCTGTGTGCCCATTATAGTATATAGTTAGTTAGTGCCATAGATCAAATAAAGTTATTCCCTCTCCTCTACTATAAACGACTGACTATTGAATGAATATTTTTCTAGCCACAGCAATTGTATTGAAAAGTCTGAACGTGTCAATGGGCACTTTTTTACATTTTTAGACGATGTGAAGTTATTCCACGTCTGTTCCAATTTCAAACCATATCTGATATCCTACTAATCCGAAAACGATACCCTTTGGGAACATCATCAAATATCCTTCAGTTTACAAATATTACCCAAGCTTTGAGCTTTCTTATAACTTTTTCACTAGGAAATTCTTTTTTCCATAAATATGCATTGTTTCGATATGTACCTAATACTTGAAATATAAATTTTATTAAAGAATTTGAATAAAAATATGTGTGCGTGTAATCTTAACGCGCGATTGAAGTAAAACTTCTTTGACGTTGGTGAGACGCATTACCAAAAAAAAAATTAACATTTAAAATAAATATTATAATTACAGTTGATTCATATTTATTAAAAATATACTTTACAAAAACGACTATAAAGCTAAAGTGTAATTATGTATTTTATTATATATTATTATGTATTTTATGTTATTGTGACATGTGTTTTGCAATTAATAAAGAGTAAAGAAGAATAGAGAATAATTTTCCAGCTGGTTCAAAGTATTTACTTATCTCATAAATTAATTTTAATTCTTCAAGATGGATGTTATGAGTTCAGTCTGCCAGAATACAAACATTCCCAACTTTTCGGGGAAAAGGGTACGGCGTATTTTCGGATTGCTTAGTATAGGCGTATAGACGTAACTTCTCTTGCTGATTGCCGCTAATTCCACCCGCTCCAGCGGGTGTACAACGCAATAAATTCTTGGCATTCAGACGACGCATCCATGCGAAAGCTCCGATAAAAATGGGATGACTATGCTTTTGACACATTTTTTTTCTTATTAGATAATGGAGTCTTAAAGGTGGTGTAAGTTAGTGCAATTAGCCGTTTAAGGTCGTAATTCTAAAATAGCCAAGTATTATTGAGATCAGATACATGAATTCTACCTATTTTATTTTTAATTGGTAGATTTTGTGATAAGTTGGACATTTTACTTGTGAGGTAAGGATATTATCAATAATCTCCCTTAATTTCCCAGATATTTCAGAAGTTACACCTTTAAATTAAAGTGTTGTACCACAGAAGAAATAATAGTACTTATAATAAGTACAGAAGGCGAACTCAGCAAAATCATTTAAATAAATAGCGACTCTAGCTCCAACGCAATAAATGTATTTCAGTTTGCACAGCGCTAATAAAAAACGCGTAATGCCTTCCTTTCTAATACTATCGCTTATCCTCTCTGGCAATGTCAGGATTGTCTTTTTTGAAAGAATAAAATTATTTATTTATTTAATGATTTATGCACACCATACAATTTTAAATAGAAAAACTTAAATTTAGAGACATTCGCAGATAGAAGCTACTTATTTCGAAACGAAATCTCTTCCAGTAGCCCCGCCCCACAAAAGGAAAATTGAAGAAGCAAGCAAGCTTTGCAAGAATAAAATTATCTGAAAGTTTAGTGACAATATGTGTCATATTTAATAAGTAATCTATGACGATTACGAACGTATGACAGCCATTATGAATTTTTTGAATTAGCCAGACACGTCGAACGCAGCATGTACTTGTAACGTCATAGCTAAAATGCGGAGTATGCCGCCTGGTTGTATTTACTTATTCAGCTGTTCTCATCCTAACAATCCAGTTAGATTCCACGAAAACAGAACTGTTTAAAACCGGATGGTGCTAAGTAAAGGATTCATGAGTGAATTCATTCGAATGCAGCGAAAAAGATTATATTTTAGGCGAATGTACAGATTTAGTATGCAGTGGATGGTAGTAGACGAACGAAACGCGAATCTCGCGTGGTACTCCGCAAACTCCACTTAAAAATTCAAGAGCGGTGTACTCGCAGACTCCTTTCAGTACAAATTTCATGCGTTTTGTGAAATATTTATGGGGTAGATTTGAGATCCTTTCGTCTATCAACCACGATGAGCATTACAATGCATTGTTTTAATGTGTTTTTAAATGGCTAAATGGCGGAACACGCAATTGTTTTATTTCATATTTAAAAGAAGAATGAACAGCACATAAATACAAGGGCATAAATATTAAACATAGTATATTTTGATAAACCTATAATATATAATATAACAAGTATTATAATATAAGTTGTTAATTAATTTTATGTTTGTAATATAAATATTGGTAATTATGTTACACTAAATGTTTATTTACTCTCGTGTTTAGTCATGAAATATAAGAAAACTCATGTAGGTATGTAAGTTTTTAAGGGTTTATATAGGTTGGCACAAAAGTCATCACCTGATGTTCTTTGACTGTAATTTTTTTTAATAAATGAAAATCTTTACTTTAGCTATTAAATTGTGTTTATTTGATGTCTTAATTTTTTTTCATGAAGTAGAAAAAATTATATCAGTCAAGTGGCCACCGCCAGAATTGATGACTATGTGGGCCCGATTTATAACATTTTCCATCCCTCTTGCTAAAAATTCCGGTTATAGGTTTTCGCATTTATGACGGATATTCTCTTTGTGGGCTTCAAAAATACGGAGACTTGTTGACATAGACTCGTGACCTCAAGAAACTCCACCAAGAACCCAAAAGAAGTCTAGAACGGTTAAGTCTGGCGATCTTGCGAGAAAAACGAGAGATTATTATGATTATTCCGCGTTCTTGAAGAGAAGGTATACCTAGCGGTTCATGTCTTATTGACGTGTATTTTGTATCTGATTACTTCAAAAATCTCACAACAGTTGACATAAATAAATTTACCGCCATTTGCAGAAATTATAGCATCTTCCGATAGGGTGATGACTTTTGCGCCACCCTATATAATATATTAATTTTATCATCACTTAATACAAAGAAAAAGATTAAGATTTTTGTGTATTTCAAGACTTCTATTACAATGTGTTTTTGACGTAGGATGATTCATCAAAACAGAAAACCTTTGCAATAGAACTACGTGGGAGGAGATATTTCTATAATCCGACTCACGGCTCTATCACAGTCTAAGGATCTCTTCTATTCGTCCGCTAACAGAAACGTCTAGACAGTCATTCGTGGGGAAGACTAGTAAGACGCATTCCCAAAATGCGTAAAGCGTTTTGGGAAGAGCGTTGAATTGAAAGTAAGACATTGGGAATATATTATTATATGCAGTACGGTTAGGTGCAGTGCAGTAGGAACATTATATAAAGATTGCTTAATATTTTGATTTTATTTTAAGTATGCTCTAGAACCAAGAACTGGAGTTATCGTAATAGATTTAAATTTGATACTTTATTAATGTTGGGAACAATACTTGGTAATAAAATTTTCCAGTATTAAAAACGTAATCAATTTATTATTTAAATATTATAAATAAATAAATAAAATAATCAACATAAATAAAATGAAAAATATAAATAATAAAAAACATGAGAGGTGTCAAGGAACACCCGGATGGAACGAAGTTCCTTTCGATTTAAGTATTGTTTTGTTGTACAGCGCCATCTCTGTAAAACTCTCTGAATCACTTCAAAAAAAGTGTCGTCATTCGTAAGAATCAAAAAGTGTCGTAATTTTCCGTCTAGCCCCCTTTCACAACAAGCGATAAGGTCCAATTCCAAAATAAAATCATTAAATGTGACATGTACCAAAAACGCAATGAACTACGTGTTGGTTTTTATTGTGACATGCAAGGCAATAAACCACTGTTAAATCAGACATGAAAACCAATGAACCACTGTAAGTTGCTACACTGTGGCTGTATTACAGCTGAAGAAACAAGAGAACGGAATGAAGGAAAGATTAGCGATCCCGTCCGACGTGGAGTGAAGTGGCGCGAACGATAAATCTCGGCTGTTCCTTCCGCCGGCCATTACAAAAACAGTTACGAGTAATTAATTACCGCACTTGGTCGCTTTTGGAAAATTCTATTACTTCTCATTTTTTATTGCCGAGCTATATTTAGACATCACTAGTAATTTTCGTATTTCACTCTGAAGTGCTAAAGGTAAAATTATGAAAATGGTTACTCTATAACAAAGTAAGTAATTAAATTTTATGTAGAGTGTTATTGAATTTTGTGCAATTTTAATTATAAATTATCAGTAAAAATAATTAATTTGTAGTTTAATAAATAATTAATCAGTGTTTAAATTTTAAAGAGCTTAAAGTGTTCTTAGATCTTAAATTAGAATATTGTTTTGACACTAGTTGATGTCCGCGGAAATATTGGACTTTTCAGTAGTATTTCATAGAATTCCTTATAGCATACCATCCGAGCTTAACACGGTCGATCACTTAGGATCGACAAGAGCCGCCGGGCTATGAGCGCTTCATTACTTAAAAATAGACTTTCGGACTATGAGCAATATGAGCGTTTTCAAATAACAAATATACATATATAGTTTTATTAATTGATTTTGAGAAAAGATTTAGATCTTTCTTAGCAAATATTAAAACACGTAAGGATAGTAGTAATGAATTCAATGAATTGTGAAGTAGAAGCCGTGAGGATTACTGGGAAATTGTTTTCGTTCTGTTTCTGTAGGAAGCTTGAAGCTACGGACTGGCGACTTACACGAAGTGGAAAGTAGAAACACTGCTGGCTTATCTTCTGTTCCGTAAAAGGTATTTGGCCGTAAACTATCCCTATTTTCTACAGTAAGTACGATTATCAGTCGTCGGAGATATTAACAACTTAATTTGTTTGGACATGGGAAATATAGCTCATTTTGTTGCTGTTTCAGTTTCGGTTTAATAGATCCATCGGTATATCATTGAAAGTCAAGGGGTTTTCAGTGAACTTGTAAAACTATAGTAATTTTCTTTCTAATATATAATTAACCAAAATTTAAAAGCTAAGTTGTAAAAGTCTTACATTACAGCTGGGTAATCTTGGCGTGCCAAATGCACGGAAACTCAACTCGCAGAACGTTTCGTAAATGGTCCAAGTTTAGATAGCGAATTGGGTGGGCCGGTAATTAGTGAATTTTATTGAGAATAATTCTAACCTTAGTTTAGGTCGATATTGAAGATGTTTAAAACTTTGCCACGTGTTTTATTTGATGTTGTTTAAATGATTTTCTTTATATTCCTTATAGTTTTAATAGTGTGGTCTTGATGACATTTGCAATATAATAGCGGTATTATAATAATTATACATCATAGTAATATGAAAAAATACAAAGCAAAGAATTTTTATTCTACAAAAATTATAGGTAGGTACTTCACTTTTGTCTAATGCTAGTCTAGTAAATAACTTGTTAATTTTCAAGGAAAATACTAACTAAAGTTAAGTGAACAAAGGATCGGTAATTAAGACGTGGAAACAGTTGAGTCAGAGCAGAATCATTTACTTCACTATGACTCAACTTCCCAGTCAAAAAATCAAAAGCATAGACTAGATTCTCTATCTGAACTGGCCAAGTACTGTAAAAGCAATTAATTACAAGTGTCTGTTACTGCAGTGACCGTCGAGACGAATGAATGGTTAAGATTTATCATTCACGCCAATTCAGCAACTGCTAATGTTTATTCAAATAAATCTAAATAAATTTAAAATGATTTGGCTAAAGTAAGTTACCGCTTTTGTTCTAACTAATAAGCGATCTCCGGTGGGGCACGTATCTTTTCCGTCATTGAGTCGATCAATAGTATACTACCACCTTGCTCCATAATAAATAATATATATACCTACATAAATATATGTATTATTTACTTAACGTGACCGCTAAAGCACGGAAATTCTCTAAAACTTTAATCACCACTCGTCTTTTAAGTTCCAACCAATTCAAACGCAATCAAGGATGTTTGATTTGGTCTGCCACTTCCATTATATTATCACGATTAATAGGTAAAATAGTTAAAAGTGTACTCGCATGGCCTGAGTTCCGATAGGCAAACATCAAACACCTTTGGGAACAACCTGAAGAACTCCCCGAACAATCTTTTCATACAATGTTTTTCTTCAATAGTGTAAAAAATCACAGGTATGAAATATTCGATATTGGAAATCACCGTTTAAGACTTCAGTTTATAATAGGCTACATGCATGCACATTAGTTCTTGCTTAGTAATTAAATCTTACGTGTAACTTGTACGTATCTAATAAAATATATATTTCATAAACTTAAAAGTAAAGAGCTGCCTCTCGGAAATCTCCTTTCGGTATTATTGCGCTCCATTTAAACAATAATGAGAGACAGCTTCTACTCGAATAACATCGTCATCTAAATTGACGCCCGCATTGCAGCTCCAAATTGCACAATAGAATTTCCCAAGAGCTCAAAATAGTTTTTTGTTAAGTGGATCGAAGAGAATGTTACTAAAGCACTTAAATTTAGAGGAGATCTTGAAGAATTCATTTTTTATTTGAATTAAACTAACTACATTACAACTGGGTAATAAAATTTGAGTTATGTTCTTGTGCTGTGTAAAAAATTCCACTCGTTATTTCTATCGCAGTGTAGTAATGAATCCATCCATCCATCCATCCATCCATCAGCCCTTGGAGGTCCACTGCTGGACAAAGGCTTTCCCTAACTTGCGCCACCCTGACCGGTCCTGAACCATCTGAATCCAGCGGATGCCCGCTGTCAGTAATGAATACCTACGGATTAATATAATAGATAAAAATATTACAGAGATAAATAACAAAATAAATTACATTAGTCGCAAACATCTATAAAAAAATTACTACAATTAATCATAAATCTCTTGTAACTGCATGTTTTTTACACTTTGTTTGCTGTATAATAGTTACTACAAAAAAAAATTATAATTATTATCTGAAGAAACTGAAAATAAAATGAAAGTAGAACCCCTGTAAAAGGGTTTCTACGCATGATTTAAATATTTTTCTTACACTATTAAAATTATAATAAATTTTAATAAATTTGATGTCATAGAAAATAATGTAAAAGAATGTCAAAAGGCTTTAAGAATACTCATTGTACTTATTATTCTGTTAAAGAGAAAAAAACACAAATAAAATTTGGGATTGACTATTTGATAGTACTTTATGAAAACAAGGAATTCAAATATACAAGTTTTAGTTCAAGTTAAGTGTGCTTTTATTTGTCTCTAAGGGTTAATACAGCGTCGAATAGAGACAGACATACGACTAGAGAAGTCATCAACTTTAGCGTTGAGCTACAACACGTTTGTATTAGTTTAGTTTCTCTTTAGTCTAGAAGCAAACTCTTCAGAGAACCCTCTAGGGTACGGATCTGGTCTTAGCGCCAGCGCATATAGGTCGATTTCAATACCGATAATGTCGGAATTTCTTATGTCATGTATGTATGTTCTTATGTATGTATGTCTCTGACATTTCTAAGCTTATAACCAGAACATCGTAATATTGCATTGAAGAGTTTAATGTTTTTTGTATTTTAGGTATAGGTACGCAGGTATACCTACTTTAGTTTCATACCCTTGCTAAGGTTAATATCGCTCGTCGAGTTCGTTGTTGAAGTTTTTTTAATTCGGTCACTTACTTACGTTACGATTGAAGCTAAGCTATAGCCGTCGGGGACTGTCAGCGATTCAAAGCGGTTGATATTCTATATAAGACACTCGTAGTAACAATGTAAATAATTTGAATCAGAATATAAAATTTTAATTTAACAGTATAATGTATAACGATTAAAACATTCATTTCAACTCATAAAATTTCAATATTGCGGAAAGGTCGCGAATTTGTCCTTCCATTTATTATAATGCCCAATGGACAGATACCCAAATAAACTTGTACACAACTAAATTGGGTTGTTCCCGTAAGGGTTTACCTTGTTATGTGATTGAGATTGCCTACGTTATACCATAGGGGGTTCGGACAAATTATTGTAAAACTTCAAATTAGGAATATTACGGTTCGTTGGACACAGCAGTTTAAATTCGTTTGGCTGAATTTTCACCTGTACAGAAATAGTATGTAGACTCTGTAGGACGTCTATTTATCTATCTACCAAATAGAACACGTTTTACAATAAAAATACTTGCTTTATGCATTGAAGTATTATCTACTAGCTATAGAACCGACACCGCGAACACCATGTATGTCCCAATGCATTGGCGCCACGTGGCTTCAATCTTCAATGGATTCGTTCGATTTTGAAAGGAGAACCGGGGCTCAATTTTGAAAATCGAACCTCCCGGGCGGGACACACATTTTGTTTGAGATGTCTGTTCTATGACATTATACTTCAATGGCTTTATGAAACCTTTACCTATCCTTAAAATTACTATTTTTTCTCCTCTGATGTTCTAACACTTTTTAGATTACTGTAACCTAACATATATTTTAAAGTAGCCGTCATTCCTATTACCTCGTAATTAAGAGTTTAACCCGGAATTTCGAATTCGCAATTCACTCTCTGTATTGGCATGCTCCACCGTTCATTTAAGGCAAACCTCTCAATATAATCACTTACCGACCAACGATCCTCAGTACACAATACGGTCATTGCTCATCAAGATTCAAGTAAAACCAAACAATGAAATAACTATTACCTAAATAAAAATTAAGCGTTATTTTTTCTATGGTTTTTATTTTTGCCGTAGTCGAAACGGAATCCTTATAATTTTCGTTCGATTCATGTCCATGTCCGTTCATTCGTCTGTTTGCAGCATAGCGCAAAGACTTTTATTGATAGAAAGCTGTAATTTTGTACAGATATACATATTTATTACGTCAACAAAGTGGTAGTAAAATCTTTAAAAAAATTTCAGTCTCACCTACAGGTAAAATGGCGATGATTTTTTTTCTTTTCTAATCCATGGTATGGGGTCTCGTGAAAAAGTCTTTCAAAAATATTATATTTCTGCAAATACCAATTTCCATTCAGGTGTCATTTGCAAAATATTCGGCTTTAAAGTGCGAGTGAAGTGTCCTCCTGCCAGCTAAATGGTAGGTGTTGGCCATGTGAAAAAAATTCACGACATTACTTCGTATACAATACTAAAACACGAGATATATCTAATATCTTTAAATGAGCAATTCTTGTATATATATATATTTTTCTGAATCTCGGAAACGGCTCCAACGATTTTCATCAAATTTAGTATGCAGGGGGTTTCGGGGGCAATAAATCGATCTATCTAGGATTCATTTTTAAAAAATGTCATTTTATCCGTGTTTTTAGGCAATGAAAAACGGCTACAATAGACTCTTCCTGACATCTATTGGCGAGTAGCTACACTAAAGCTAAAGCAGATGGCGTTGTTAAGCAATACTAAACCGAGCTAAGCTCGGTCATCCGGGTACTACCGAGATAAACTTAGGTTGATCTTATAAACTTCTCGTATAAGTTAGGACTCATACGAAGAATTTAACTTTTTTTAAATTATCTACCTTTACTTACTAGCTAAAATACAAGTTTTTATTACTTAAGTAGTTTTACTTTTAATACACTCATTTAGGTATAAATAAATTAATGAGAATATTTTTTGCGTGATATTATAACAATCCATCAAAATTCTCAAAAACTGTTTTCGTTTCTACTTTTTCTCATTTGCTTTGTATTGGCATATTATAATACATTTTTAATAGTCTACGAGTTGTTTGTAGTTTCCTTATTAATATGGCGGCAACACACGTGCTAGAGTCCCACGAAAGGTCCCAAGTGAAAACGCATTAAGTTGTTTAATGTTACTACGTAGTCAAATATAGATGCTCTTTCCACATAATATTACCTTATGTATTTTTGTATATTCTCTCGAGTGCTTATTTCGTAACTCAATAAATGTAATAGGATTTTTCCAACAACATGTTTACATTCCTTATCTCTTAAAAGTGAGTAACTTTAGGGTCAATTTAGTGTATTAATGTTTCACTAATTATTTTACGAAACACCAGTGCCCTGTTTAATAAACGTTACAATTCGACAATTTTGTAAATAAGTGACATATATGTTAAATTTTATGACAAGTGCTGTTTAATAAACCTTACAATTATTTAAGAATTTTACATATAAAAATCCTACAAATATTAGAATTGTAAATGCTGTTTAATAAACGTTTACATATGTAGAAAACGCCTGTAGATTTCGATGAAATATTGTATCTACAAATTTGTAATTGTAAGTCTGAGTTGTAAGTTACAAATTACATAAAATGTAAATTTTTGTTGAAGAAATTTACGAGGATAGATTTCAAAATTTTTAAAATATTTAGAATTTGGTTTTACCAATTAGCTTACAGAGTGCTTTCCTATTTGTTTTTTTTTTAACGAAACTTGTGAAACACAATAACAAAATTACGTTTTTGTCTATAATATACAATAATGTTTAAAAAAAATGGAGATACGTCATGCCCTTACAAATCAACCAAAAAATCTGTTCCGACAAGAGCTACAACATCTTTTGTTTTTGTCTTGTATTGACAGAACGACTACGAACAAATAGAGGTCAATTGACCTCTCTTACGATCTTTATCTTCGGCGCGCTAGTGGCATATCTATCTCTTTTTTACTTATAATATCATTTATAATATATCTTTAATTTCCTATTTTTGTTGCCAAATATTCGAATCTAGTTTTGCTGACCCGAATTTTTTCGTTGAATGTAAAATCTGTCACATCAAAAGTAAAGTTAATACTTTTACGAAAAACTCGCCGCCGCCACCCTTATACATATATTCATCGTCACTACTGTCACTACTTCGACCACTAGTTCTTAGAATCATTTTTTTGTGTAGGTTTAACAAATAAATTTCGTTACTTGAGACACTAAATTGTAAATTTCTGACACAAGACGAGTCCACCTGTCGGAATTGTTCTACAATTTACAAAATGTGTAAACTTGTAAATTACAAGTATTGTTCAATAAAACAGTTTTCCCTACAAATATGTCAATTGTCACCAGTAGAGAGAAAATGTTTATTAAACAGAAATATGTAAAATTGTAGGTACAATTTTACAATTTTGTCAATTTTCTACCATGGTAAACTTGTAAGTTGTATTCTTTATTAAACAGAAACTTGTAGATTTGTAACTTGTAATTTACAATTACAATTTACAATTTGTAAAGTTTATTAAACAGGGCACGTGTCATACGAAAATACATGTGTGTAAGTACGAGTAGGTAAGTATTCCATATTTGTGAAAATTATAAAACAAAGGTAAAGCTGGCCGGCTGGCTGGTTTGACTTGATGCGGCATCCAGTTTGCATTAGATAGCTATATGGCCAGATAGCCATACCGTGGCCATACACCGTCAAGTTTACTGGATGCCGGGTCAAGTCCGCTGCAAACTTGACAAGTATACTTGATCGTGTAGCCAGCATAAATAAAGTTTAGGTGACTTTTATAAATTACTAGCTGACCCGGCGAACTTCGTATCGCCTAACAATTGATCAGTTATCGACCGGAGAGGAAAAATGATTAAATTACTAAAATGGCTATTAAAAAATAAGGGTAGATCGTAGAAGGGTGAAAATTGAGGATTATATGTATTTTTGTATGTTGTATCATAAAAAAATAGAAATTAAAAATTTTGTCTAAAAAATAAAAAAAAAATTTAGGGGTGGACTACCCCTAACATTTAGGGGGATGAAAAATAGATGTTGGCCGATTCTCATAGATACCGGATAAGCACAAAAAAATTCATCAAAATCGGTCAAGCCGTTTCGGAGGAGTATGGCAACGAAAACTGTGACACGAGAATTTTATATATTAGATTAAATCACCTGTTATTTTTTAGCTAGGTAGTTAAGTAATGAAATGGAGTATTTACAAAGAAAAATATGTACGTAGAAAGTATACCAAAGACCTCTGATAGATTATGTATTGTATTGTTTGCACATTTTCTATTAGTAATAACTTGCCCCAGGCAAAAGATTCCGAGATATATCTATGACGATATTGCCAACTGGGACAATAGAATTCTAGCGCCGGGCTGTGTGAGTATTTATTTATTTCAAAATGTCAAGGCGCGGTTAAATAACATGTTTCCAACTTCACCCGGTAATAAGAAACTTAACATAGTCCGAAATAGAGCAACCAGGCTCAGGTGTGCCATTTTCTTCGCTTTAAGAATTTACGTTAATTTGGCGGCGACCAAACTTATAACTTCTGATAATAAATTGATATATCTTTCGTTTGAATGTTGTAATGTCAACGACGGTTAACATTAATTTAAGCCGGCAAAATTAAATGCCTGTTTAGTTACACTTTATTAACGTTTTTGCGAGTTTCTGTTCTTTATTGGCTCATAACGAGTTACGACAATAATCAAGTGATTATGTATGACACTAATCACTTCTGGCGATTTATTTGCCTCTTTACCGGTTATGAACAGAAAAACGAGAGTCCATTATAATATAACTAGTATTTAGTGTGAAATCGGACTAAATCGGAATAAATTTGTAATTTGCACCTCTACTTAGTCAGTGACTAGAGTTGCCAACCGCCCTGTTTTCCCAGGACATGTTGAAATGTGTTTTTGTAGTGTCCTGGGACGTCCTGAATAGTTTTTTAACAGCGTCCTGGATTTTTAAATTTTAAAATTCGCGCGCCCCTTTAAAAATTCTTACGTTACGTGCGGTCTCACTAAAAATATGATCATTTTAATTACTTGAATTTCATTTCACCTATTTTCACTAGATGTTAATTTTACAATTGCAACTCTATTATCTGCGTCCTGTTTTCAAACTGAATTCTGGTTTTTTAATTTGAGGTTTGCAACCCTCTTTGTCTATTCCTGTAAGACAGTGTATTGCAGAACTGCGAAAAACATCAAACCCACACAATGGCTTGTGAATACTGCGTGTAAGTGGCTAGCCGAAATGTGAACTGGACTTTCTGTGAATTGCGTCCTAGTACTCATTTATGGTTAAACTTGTGTAGGTTTTGAAGCGAACGGTTAATTTGGGGCGGAGAGTAATAAATACGGTTTAATGCGGAGCGCTCATTGCCTCTATTAGGCATGACGAAAATCGCGTGCATTCAAGAACTGGATGGATGATTGGTGTCAAAAAATGTAATGCACTAGCTCCACATATATATGTTTTACTACTGTGTTTATTTATGAAACTGATGTCCAAGTGGTCTTGTCTTTAAAATATTCACGTACTTTGGAGTAAATAACAGTTCGTCAAAAGAAATCTTTCGACGTGACTTTTTTTATAAGGGCCCTTTCGTCAACTCTAACCGAATTGTATTATAAAATTCCGTTAGGAAGGTTATTAAAGCTTATTAAATCAAGTTCTATACTTCAGTTACCGCTGTCTGTACCTATGGACCGAGTAGATGGACACAGAGGACTATGAAACAGTTTCAGCCTTTACAGTACTTCACTCTCTGTGTTGCTGTCCCCCAGGAGCGAATCGAACATGTCGCGTTAATATTGACGTCAGCAGTTCGATACCAATCATCTACTGTACAGATGTGTGCAGTTCTGGAAGGTTCCATTCTTTCTTTCTTTATTTGAAGATTAAATAATAACCAAAGGGTTAATCCTCTGTGTTGATCCCTTCAGTTCAGTTATATTAATTAATTTGTACTTTTTATTTAATCATTAAAACAGTTTCATAAAATTAATATAACACAAATTAAAACTTGCAAATTAGGGGATATAGAAGTAAATAATATTATTATTATGTAATAATTATGGTATTTTGGCACAATTGATACTGTGGTAAGTTAAATAACTGACTTCATGTCACTGAAAATCTGGCCATGAGAATCAAAATTTCCTAACTACGTTTTAAAAATACCAAGTTGTTTTTTAATATGTAGTTAAAATTAACAATTTTGATTGAGCCATAAAATCAGGGTGGCCTTATATCTAGTGAATCATCGAGGAAAATTTTTAGACCTGGTTCAATGAAAATGCTCAATTTTAACTATATTAAATTGAAAACACGACACTATATAAATATCGTTTGGGTGTTTTTGCTCCCTATCTGATTGGTTGTGTCAATTTTAGATTATATAGTACCCAATAAAATTTAAATCTAAGATAATACCGGTAATAAATAATCAAAGTTTTAACAGATTAACAGTAAAAAGTAACTTTTTCCCATATTTGTTAATGGTTATTATAATAGTGGACAAAAAAATTTTACGCTTCCATAAAGAAAGTAATCCTATTACTAAGGCTTTACTGCTCATCCGTCCACTTTTCATACCTGTAAAACGCTTTATCTTTTGGATATTTCCCAGAATATTTTGTGAAGGATATCCGAACAAAAGATGACAAATACAAGACAAAACAAATAAAGAATTTATGGGCGCAATATACAAGGATCTTTTTTTTAAGGTTTCATAGTCAAAACGGAATCTGTCTGTACGTCCGCAGCATAGCTCAAAGGCCCTTAGTACTAGAAAGTTGTAATTTGGTATGCATATAATTATATTTTTTCGTCGACAAAGTAGTAAATCAAAAACTAAAAAAAATAAGTAAGTAGGTACCTATCCAGTACATTAAGTGGGGAAAGTTTTTTCTCATGCTATGATGCAATGTATGATGAAACTAAACGGTAGTTACAACTTATTTGACAAGATAGTACGTTTAAGAACATTGCAGGTGTGTGCAAATAATTTTCCGATTTAGGACTCTATTCGCAAAATATAAAGTTTTAAAATGCTAAGTTTTGAAAGCTTTTATTAAATATATCTAATTGGGAGTCTGCCTCATACTCATTTGAGGATTTGCTGTAACGAATTTATTGGACGTTTACAAATTAACAATTAATGTTGAAAACGTCACAAATTCACACTATACTGCATCACTAGTCATAAGTGATGTCGTTCAATTTTATTGCTATAACCACAGAAAAAATAACGGGAACTTGACCATTGGGCCTACATGATTTTAAGTTATTTTACGAAGTTCTTTTGGAATTTGTGATGTTTTCACTGTTTGAATTTGGATTTTCATTTACTGGCACTAATCTATTAGCGGGCTACTAGTCTAGTTTTAGGTGATTTTTTCGCCTATGGTTCTTTTATAAAATAATTCTTCTTGAAGACGTAAGTAGTCCCATTTTATATCACATACTAAGATTTCAATGTAGTTAAGCATTTAGAGATTGTCGTTACAGATCTCTGTGGACATTTGAAAGCTTGGTAACGATGCGTTTCTAATATCAGCAGCTTTGTCAGCCTTGAAGTGTTGCCCAATAGACTGCTATTATTCATTCGCCGCTAAATTCCTTAACAGAAGGGTTATTGCTTCTTATTTTTGAAGCTATCCTCTTTTTATCCAGCTTAGATCGCAAGTTTAATATTACTTCATGATAATTTCTACGTAGATTGATTCGGTCATTATTTAGCTAGATGCATCGAGAGCAGAGAAGGATAGTTTAAAGATGGCTCAAGAATATATAAAGACTTTTACACCTCAAAGCTATTAAATATTTTTTTCATTAATACCATAACTTTATTTTTGGGTAAATCAGTAATTGTATTTTGTTGTTTTTTATCGTCGTGTTTTTTGGTCTTATACTGTTTCATTCAAACAAACTTGGTTTAATAATGTTTATTAAACCAATCCTCAATATTATCAATAAAACTACAAAATCTGTTAACTTAGAAGTACGTAGAAGTAAGAGTCACGTCACTATTTGAAGTTAGTCTGCATCTTACAGATCCCTGTGGAGTGTCGAAACCCGAGTAATGGCGCGTTCATAACGCAGGAGCTGTAGCTATCGCGGCGTGGCGTGGCTAGGGGATTGACGCCTTATTAATCGTAATTGTATACAATACATAGATAATATGGGTCTGTATTATATTACTGTGTTAGTTATACTTATTTAGGATTGTTAGCATAATTGTATGTATACATTGAG
Organism: Thymelicus lineola; assembly: GCA_963932265.1. NCBI lineage: Eukaryota > Metazoa > Arthropoda > Insecta > Lepidoptera > Hesperiidae > Thymelicus > Thymelicus lineola. Next base: position 12,748,480 of record OZ010682.1, on the reverse strand, counting down.
ACCTTGTAATTATTTTTCATGATAATCGAATAATCGAATCGAGATGATAATTAAGGTAAGGTAAGTAATCACCGTCGCGAATGAACATCTGTAACACCAAAGAAATTACCGATGCGTTGCCGGCAGTGGACAGCATTATTTCTGGCTTTTGTATGTGTGTTCAGTATAGAGTTCAGCGACTATAAGGATGAAGCCCTAATTCTAACCGATGATCCATAGAAGTTGCGACATCGTCATCTATATAATTATAATACATTTCTACAATTATTGAATTCAGGTCTCCAAATCAGAGGAAGTATGGCCATATTCTTCACACATGTCCAGTATTATTGGATAAACTTCATAACTATAGTTTATAGAACATTATAGAGATCTCCAGCTTGACATGAACTCATACTTTTCGAGACACCAGATTACTGCTATTCTACATAACAATAACCCATTCATGATTCTATGTCAACGAAATATCACAGCATTCATTGGGTATCGACCCGGTTGCTACAAGTTTCAAGGGTGAGATGTATAAAGCGTATTTACACTTTGACTTTGCCTAGACAACAATCAAATAATCAAATAACAATCAAGTACTAGTTAGATAACTTGACTTAAGACACTTTCGCTCCAACTCAGAGTCATTAACAGTTATTTAAATTGCTGCATAGTAGAGAATTTTTATGGTGATTCTTTACTAAGGAGCGATTTAATTAACCGTTAGTAACTTGAGTTGGAACGTTTGTTAATTTAAAAGTGATATAAAATGGCTAATGG